>CM076572.1:206329861-206759181 GCA_034641835.2 Pinus albicaulis
ATCCACATAAATGTGTTTTCTGCATAGAATCAGGTCGATTACTGGGATTTGTTGTCTCGAAAGCAGGTATTCGCGTCGATCCATTGAAGGTCGAAGCTATTGTTAAATTGCCTCCTCCTTCGACTTTGCGCCAACTCCAAAGTTTGCAGGGGAAAGCAAACTTTTTACGTAGATTTATTCCTAACTATGCCGAGCTTACAAAAGGTTTTACCCGGTTGTTGAAATAGGACATTCCGTTCTTTTGGGACGAGATTTCTGATCGATCTTTTGATGCACTTAAACACGCGTTGACCCATGCACTGTTATTGCATCCTCCCAACTACAACCAAGATTACATTTTGTACCTCGCTGCTTCTCATTCCACCACTGGGATGGTACTAGTTCAGAAAGATGAATCTCACAATGAACATGTGATTTATTATCTTAGTCGGAATCTACATCCGACTAAAATCAAATACACACATGTGGAGAAATTGGCCTTGGCAGCTGTTCAAGCTGTTCAACGTTTTAGACATTACATCTTGTTATGTAAAACCACGGTAATTTCTAATTGCAACCCTATGATGTATATTTTGACCAAACAATTGCTAGGGGGAAAATATTCCAAATGGATAGTTATCCTGCAAGAATTTGACTTGGAATTTGAAAAATCCAAGGCAAAGAAATCTTTGGTATTTGCAGAACTGATGTGCGATTTCCCCTCTACTGATACTGAAACAGTGGCAGAAGAGTCCATTGTGGATGAATCTTTGTTTCTTATCAGTACACTTGATCCATGGTATGGAGATATTATTATTTATCTCCAAACCCAATCTTTTCGGCCTGACATTTTACGAACTCAGCGACGGAAAATACGCTTCCAATCCCAACAATATAATATCATTGGTGATACACTTTATCGACGTGGAGCGGATTCTGTTTTCCGACGTTGTCTAACTCATGAAGAAGCTGAAAAGCTGTTAAATGACTGCCATTCTGGAGCATGTGGCGGTCATATGTTTGGGTATGCCACCGTCCAAAAGATATTGCGTGCAGGTTATTTCTGGCCAACGTTGTTCAAAGATTGCATTTATGCGGTTCGGAAATGCCACAACTGTCAAGTTTTTGATCGGAAAATGCACGCGCCACCCGCTCCTCTTCACCCTATAATTGCTGTTGGTCCTTTCGCGAAATGGGGTATCAATTTTATTACATGTAACCCTCACTCGGTCGGGGGGCATGCCTATATTATCTTAGCAGTAGATTATTTTACAAAATGGGCCGAGGCGATGCCTACATATTCAGCTGACGGCAAGACTGCTGCAACTTTCATATTTAATCACATAATTGCTAGGTTCGGTGTTCCTCAAGCTATTATTACGGATCATGGAAGTCATTTTCAGAACGTCATTATGACTGAAATGACAGACCAGCTTGGCTTGCGCCACGACAGTTCCATTCCATATTATCCGCAAGCCAATGGTCTGGTTGAAGCCATTAACAAAGTTTTAGTCACCATGATTAAACGAATCATTGGTATTCACAAGATGAATTGGCATTCCATGTTATTTTCAGCGCTTTGGGCATATCGAACCTCAGTCAAAACATCAACGGGTTTCACTCCTTTTCAACTAGTTTACGGTTTGGAAGCTGTGTTGCCGATTGAATGCGAAATACCTTCACTAAAATTAGCCGTAGAATTACTTCCCGCTACGTCTGAAGAGGAGAAACGTTTCTTGTACTTAGCCCAATTAGATGAGAATCGACGAAATGCTGCAATAGCAAATGAGGCTCATGTTAAAAGGATAAAAGCTCAGTATGATAGAAGTGTGACCCCTCGAAATTTTTCAGAAGGAGACCTAGTTTTACTTTATGATCAAGCTAACGACAAGCTAGGAGCTGGAAAATTCGTGCCTATGTGGCATGGTCCTTATATTGTTAAACGAAAGTTAGCAAAAGGGGCCTATGAGTTGATAGATTTTGATGGTGTCCCTTTGGATAAACCCAGAAATGGGCTTTATCTAAAGCGATATTATGCTTAAACGAGGTGTGGAGATTTTGTTAGTTTAGATTTCTTTACTGCTGGTGTGTTAGATTAGAAAAATGTGCCTAGTTTAGAGGTGTGTTTTTGTCACTATTCCTGCTTATCTGAGTTTTACTCTTGATATTGCAGATGTTGACGTCTCTTCAAACCTACATTGGTTTTGCTGATGGTACTTGTCGTAGTACATGGAACATTTCTTCCGCAGCTTGGGTTATCTGTTCACCCTCTGACGAGTTAGTATCCATGCATGGGGTAAGCCTTGGTCAAACAACTAATAACATTGCCGAGTATAGTGCAGTGATTGAGTTATTGTCTGAATCCATATCATTTGGAATTCGGAGTTTGATTGTAAGGTTGGATTCTGAACTTGTTGTATTACAACTTAACAGGGTTTATACCATTAGAAATCCAGTGTTATTACGGTTATTTTTAAGAGTTCGTCTCTTAGAACGTGAATTTGATTACATTGAATATTAGCATATTCCAAGAAATTTAAATACATTAGCAGATTCAATTGCTTCTAGTATGATAAATAGACATTTTCAATAATCAAAAGCTGTAAAACAAACAACATTCACATATGTACACAGATAGCCGTCAAAATAGTGATATATCATAGTATAGGAGTTTTTTCAAAAAATATACATCGTCTTTGATCATAGGTTGGAAACACCTTATGATCGGCAAAAATGATAATAAAAAAGTCAAAAATATGAGTCTACACGATCATCCCATCACTGATGGTGATCACGATACGAAACCACTACCCGGGCTACCCTGCATAGGAACCTCCTGAAAGGTCCTGGAACTCCAATCACATATCTTTGCAGCCTGAGAGGAATGTCATCTATGCTAGTCTCTGGAATATCCAGAGTCAAGTGCTCTAGATGATGCTCCAAATCAGTCAAAATCTCCGCTGATTGGCCTGCTGGGGCTGGTGCAGGCGCAACTAGTTGTCTTCTCTCGTAAGGTTGGAGATGAGCTGGTCTTTGTGGACCCACATCTATTTTCAAAAATTTTTTGGTTATTAGTTTTCAAAGACGATAAATAAAAAAAAATTAGAATTTAGCAAACGTTGAAAAATGATTATACCTGACTCATCCCACTGTTCCCCTGCTGGGAGAACCATTTCTCTGTCACCGCGGAAATCTATCCCGGCATATGGAAAATCTTCTATCACAAAAAGTTGGCGATCCAGCCAACGAAAATATGAAGGATGGAATCGCACAATCTCAGTACCCTCAATAACATGACGAGCCATCAACGCGGACCAACGAACCATTCTCGGTTCTCGAGGTCGACCGGCATCAACGACAATAATTTGTGGAGATAACATGGGGATCCTCTCCAGAGCGAAAGAAACGACGATGGATCCATATCCAAAGTTTTTCAGTTTCCCATTTTTTGCTCTGGTTAGTTGGCCTTTTACATTGGCCAACACAGCTTCACACCAGTTAAAGATGGTGCCGCGAAAACAGTCCACGACAACACGCATTTGGGAACCAGTAGCTACATGAAGCGCAACACGCCCACACAGTTTGGTAACAGTAAAAGCAATAACTTTCAATTCAGGATGGATGATGTGTTTTATGTCAATCCGTTTGTCCCGAGGATTTTCCTGATCATTGCAAAATTCTAGTTGGAGACTAGCGACAGTCTGGCCACCTGGCCTAGTCCCAAACAAAGAAACTTGTTCGCCCCTCTTGGACAAACTAGTCAAGAAATATATATCCTCCAGCTCAATTTCGAGCCGGTGGCCACCAATGAAGAAGCACTGGTCCTCCACATTCCATCTGTTAACCAACCATGTTAAGAGTTCTACTTGTGCCCTCATGCCTGAGATGGCCCAAAATTTGTACAAGCCACATGCTTTTAATGCCCTTTGTGTGGGAAAATGAAGTATTGCGGCTTCATCCACTTCCTCATGCTCACGTTCTCGCCAGATCAGCATCTTGTTAGTCCTACAATACAGAAACAGGCAAGTTAGAATAGTTTTATTTGAAAAATTTTGGCAAACAAATGAGAAATCATTGTTTTAAATCTAACCGCGCGGGTACCGCACCCGCTCTTTGTAAACAGAGCGTAGGTCTGCACGAGCAGTGTGTTCCGGGTGTGGAACCCACGACTTTTTCCTTATAGGAAAAATTCGGGGTCCGCAGGTAACGTGTGTCCCACCTGCGGACCCCGCGGTCGCATTTTTGAACCATTTTTTGCCCCAAAAATTCAAACTAAAGCCTAAAAACAAATTTCAAACGGATGAAAAACAAGATAAGGAGGTCGTGGATTACCTGGGACTGACGATTTTTTATTCCAACGGACGAATTTTCCAGAATCTTCACAGGAACTTTCTTACCCAAAAGCTTTTTACTTTTCACTCTGGAACTGAATGGTAAAAATGAAATTGAAAAAGTCCTTTTTATAAGTTTTTTCGAATGGATGAATTTTTAATTTATTTATTTTTCACTTTAAAAAGGGTATTTTTGAAAGCATTTTTACTTATCTTAAACAGGTATGTGTAATGTTTCAAGTTTTTGTGCAGAAACAGGATTTTTCAGGTGAATTGATCATTTTTCAACAAAGAGCATACTTTTATCACTTTTTCGGACTCTTTCAAAAAATTTACGAAAAAGCGAAACCTTGGAGTCCTTTTTTAAGCCCTTTTCAGACTCTCTAAATATGAAAAGATTGCCGAGTACTTGACTATTTGAACTCGTTAAAGTAAATGAACAGTCGTCCCTTCAGTATAAGTTTACCCCTTTTACGGACTGAAATGGACTATTTACGAAAAAGGTATACGTTGACTAAATACGGTCAATAGAGTTCTCTCCCGCATTATTTTATCCTTTTTCTGGCTCGAGAGACTAAATTTACGAAAAAGAACACCCATGGAGTTTTCTTAAGTTTTTCTTCTGACTCCCTAAAACTGAAAAACACCGAGTTTCTCCTATACTGGACTCGTTAAAACTTAACAGTAAAGGACCCGTTTAATTTTCAACAGGAACGAACCACTCCTTCTTAGGGTTCGAATTTTAAACTAAGTTGGACTCATCCGAAGGATGAGCTTATAACCAAGCAAATGTTATCCTCCTCAAGCTTGTCAAAAATAAAGAGGTACTTGCCAGAAATGGTGGGGGAAAAAGAGAGAAAAATGGGCGTGTTTGTTGTATTTTAAAATTTTCAAAAATTCAGTCAACCACTCTTGAACACGACACTTTTATTCACCTGGGTTGGGAAGTCTTTTGCCTAACAGTTAATCAAACCACATTGAAAGTCTTCAGCCGGTTTCTGGGTATTAGCTTTGGGTCAATTGTTACCAAGCCATCTGCAGTGTCGTTATGTGTTCAAGAGAACAGTTCAAATAAACCATTCATCTGCAAAATATCTGTCATCCATTTTTGACCATCCCTAAGTCAGTCCTTGCCAATATATTTTCAAAACTTGATCTATGATTTCATGTTGTGGGCTTGCCTACGACAGATCACTTTCTATCGACATCAGCACATTATCTAGGAAGTTGATCCAGAAATCGTCAGTACCTTGAAATCTGCATGCCTCAATGGCAGGTTTCTCGCCTTCGACGACAAGTTGCATCATTGACCTTCGATCGAATGATTCCGTGACATGTTCGACTTCAGCTCATTCATTCACATTTCATGGATTGTACTGAGTACTTTGAGAGCCATTGACATTATTGGTGGTTTCTCTCACACTTGTTAACAGTTCACATCATTGACTGGTAATCAAGTGGTTTCTACCATGTTCGACTTCGACACATTCATTCACATGGATAGAATCGTACTGGTTCGAGATGCGGAAATCAAGACCCCGGATCTAGTTTCCACCATCCAGGCTGCGAGGAATTTTGTTGTCATCTATACAGTAGACTATTTATAAACAGATGGCTGCGTCCATACTGTGTCTACATATATTTTGTACTATGATGTATTCAAAATCATTCCTGTATCAGAACGATTTGAGTTAGTTTCTAGTTAGTTTTAATCTGAGTATGGGAAGGCCTACCTCAGTGATGACATATATATGTATATATTTTTCATTGAATGTTTTTACAGGTTCCGACTGGGGTGTCCACAGGATGATCTTTGAAATGATAAAGTATTTCACTCTTCATATATGACAGACTACAACTTCATCTATTCTAGACTTTGCACTTTAGGGGGCAATTTGTTACACTAAAATCTGTCATCCTGACATTTTACTATGATTATGAGCTCATTATTACTCATACTTCCTCCTTTTACAAGTCTAACATATCTGCTCCTCATGTCAAGCTTTCAAAATTAGAGAAAAGTTCCTAAAAATCCCCTAAACATTGGTATCACACTTTCTCTATTAATTCCCTGCGGTCCCGCACCTAAAGTTCAGCCCTCCTACGGAACCATACTGCACGTTCTTTGTGTTATGGGTGCGGACCTCTGTAAAACTAAAAAAGGCGAGAAATTAAAGATAAAAAGTGGATTTCAGATGAATTCTAGAAGATTCTAGATGGGAATTTTCGGGAATGGATACGCTTTGAGAAGGTTCATGCATCCCTCACTTGATGGAGCTAACCTCTTGATGTAAGGAACTAATCCATTTGAAAGAGGATTCTATCCCTTCATATTTGGAACAAGAAACCTCCTCTTTTCCACTATAAAAAGAGGCCTTGGGTAGCCTCAAAGGGAGTTGAAGCTTAAGATATTTGAAGTTAAATGCTGTTGAGATTCAGACTCAGTTAACTAAGACTTTCTGTGAGGTTAAATCACTCATCTCTATCTGTCTTGGTTCAAAGATTGCAATGCTTGTCAAATTAGAAGAGATTCCTGCTTCGGACCCTAGGAAGACCCGCACGACATCAAGGCATAGGTTGTAAAGGTTTTCTTTATTTGAAGTTAATATAAATATACTCATTTCTCTCATTAAACTGTCTATTCATGGTTTATTTCATAAATTCCTTGATCATTATGATGAGTATGGTTTATAATAATATCTATACAGGTGCTGTGTAATCTTTTTTCTTGTTTGTGACCGCAGATTCACGAGGAACGTTCTTTCAGTGCATGGGAAGGACTTCAATGAGATCAAGAAAGCGTTGGACATAAGGTAGGCCTTACACCTATATAGTGTTTTTATGAATCTTACATGCTTAGAGAGAGATTAGTATAATTGGCTGTTTTTTTCTAGTTACTTATAGTACTAGAGAGATCGGTCTTGTCCGCAAGACGGATTAATCTACACAACACACCTTAGAAAAATGGTGTTGCAGAAAGGAAGAATAGGACCATTCTAGACATGTTCAGAAGTATGATATAGGCAAAACACTTGCCGCATGAGTATTGGGTTGAAGCTGTCAATTGTGCAGTTTTCATCCTGAACAGATGCCCAACTAAATCTATCATGAACAAAATATCAAAAGAAGCATGGAGTGGACAAAAGCAAACTGTCACTCACATGAGAGTATTCGGTTGTGCAGCATATATACATGTACCAGATCAGCTAAGGAAGAAGGTTGAGAGTAAGGGGGAGAAGTGTATCTTTATTGGCTACTGTGATGAGTCAAAAGCATACAAACTCTATAATCCATCCACCAAGAAATTGATAGTAAGCATAGATGTGTAGTTAATTGAAGATGAAGCTTGGGATGGAAGCTTAGAGAAGACAGTGAACGTGAAGACAATTGTGTCTCACGAAGAAGAAGAGGAAGGGAAAACAGAAAATAATCCTTCCTTGGTGGGTCCTCCTCCACCACAGCAAGCACAACAAACCACACCACAAGCTGGAATTCGAACAGGCTTGTGAAGTCAAGGAAGTGCTTCTCCAAGAAAACCACAGGGATCAGAAATTCCCTCAAGTTCGAATGGAACTCTAAGCACACCGAGAAGACCAAGATTTAGAAATCTGAATGTGATTTATGAAAAAGGAGAGGTAAGTAACAATACCGGTCTGAATTCTTTATTCGCTTTATATTGCATGTTGATGACCCAAATCATTTTGATAATGCTGTAAATGAAGATAAATGGATTGAAGCAATGAATGAAGAAATTAGTGCAATTGAGAAGAGTAAAACACGGGAGTTAGTGGACCTCCCTAAAGGCAAAGATGTGATTGGATTTAAGTGGGTCTATAAGACCAAAACCAATGCAAAAGGCAAGTTCGATAGGCACAAAGCAAGACTTGTTGTGAAAGGATACAAGCAGCAACAAGGCAGAGACTATGATGAAACCTTTGCACCAGTAGCAAGGATGGAAACAGTCAGAATAGTGTTGTCTATTGCGGCACAACAAAAATGGAAGATTTATCAGATGGATGTTAAATCTGCATTCATGAATGGAGTGTTAAGAGAAGAGGTATATGTTGAACAACCTCTAGGCTATGAAGTTGAACGCCAAGAGCATAAAGTATGCAGACGGAAGAAGGCTCTTTATGGGTTGAAGCAAGCTCCAAGAGCATGGTACAACAGAATAGATGCTTACCTGATTGAGAATGGGTTTGAGAAGTGTGATGGTGAACCCACACTCTACATAAAGGAGAATGAAAGTAAGATTCTTATTGTTGTTTTATATGTAGATGATTTAATTTTTTACTAGCAATGATGCTTCTCTCATTGCTGATTTTAAAGCAGTCATGAAAAGTGAATTTGAAATGAATAACTTGGGCTTCTTAAGATATTTTCTTGGAATTGAAGTAGACCAAAGTGAAAATGGTGTTTTCATTTCCCAAGTTAAATATGTAGAAGCAGTGTTGAAGAGATTTAACATGAAGAACATCAAGTCAATTGTGACTCCAACTGTAATGGGGTTGAAATTGAGCAAAGAAGACAACAGCAAGGATTTTGATCCAAAGCTGTACAAGAGCATATTTGGCAGCCTCATGTACTTCAATGAAACTAGGCCGGATATAATGCATTCCGTGAGTTTAATCTCCAGATTTATGGAAATACCGAAAGAGACTCATTGGTAGGTAGTCGGGAGGATTCTAAGGTATGTGAATGGAATGAAGGGGTTTGGTATTATATACTCCTCTTCTGAAAGTTTCATCGTTGACAGGTTACACTGATAGTGATTGGGTTCGAAGTGTTGATGATAGGAAGAGCACAACAGGATATGTGTTTCATATGGGATCGGGAGCCATCTCATGGGCTTCCAAGAAGCAACCAATTGTGGCTTTGTCAACAACAGAGACAGAGTACGTGGCAGCAACAGCAGCAACATGCCAAGCAGTATGGATGAGAAGATTTCTCAGAGATTTGTGTCGTGAACAAGAACAGGGCACAACCATTTACTGTGATAATAGCTTGGCGATAACTTTATCTAAAAATTATTTTTTTCATAAAAGGACAAAGCACATAGACACCAAGTTTCACTTCATACGTGAATTGGTTAACAATGGTGAAATTACTTTGCAACATTACAGAACAGAGGAGCAATTTTCTGACATCTTGACAAAACCATTGGGAAAGAAAAGTTTTGATTATCTCAGAGAATGTTTAGGTATGCAAAAAAGAAGTAGTTGTAATTAAGGGGGAGTGTTGGAAATTAATTCCAACTACAATCTGAAACAGGTGGACATAAATCTGATTTCTGTGGATATTTCAGAAGGATGGATGCCGCAAAGTCATGTTTTATTTTCGCACTCCACTGTGCATTAAATTTTATGAGTTAATGTCCCTGCAACAGCTGACTTTGTTTTTCCAAATGGCATCACTTTATCTCCCACCGCTTATTGCATTTAAAAGGCTGATAAGATCAAAAGATATTTTTATTATTTTAATGTTTTAAGTCAAATATGTTTTTCAACATATATATGTAATAGACAGCAGTAGTTTTAATGTTAGCGAAATAAATAAAGATAGAGAATTAGAGACAGAGGCAAAGAAGAAGATAGAGAGCAGAAAACAGAGGAAATCAGAATCGCTGTGTTTTGTAGCAGCAGTGCATTTTCCAGAGTTTTTCAGCAACAGACTATGTGTTTCAGCAACAAATTGTGTGAAGTTTCAGCAACTGACTATGTGTTGTTGAAACATAAATTTGTGTAAAAGCAGAAATTAGAAAATAGAGTAAGGAGTATTTTGTTTATTCCAGAACTGTAGTTCTCATGAAAGTTTGTATTTTGTAATAGTCATTTTTATGGTTAATGAAATAGAGCTTTTCTTCATCTCTTTGTCCACATCTCTATCATTAAATCTTTGTGTTTAGTTGAGGAACTTTGTTTCCTCTGTTTTGTTCGAAATATTCAGAAATTTCCATCATGGTATCAGAGCATGCCATTTATCAATTTTCCAACCGTAGGTACTAAGGATTGATTTAATAAATGTTGAGATCTAAATTTGATGTGATCTAAGGTCTCTTTGGGAATGATACCCAATAGAAATTCAATTGAAGAAGTGGATTCCCGTCATAAGTCTATAATATTTGTAGGTACTAAGGATTGATTTAATAAACGTTGAGATCTAAATTTGACGTGATCTAAGGTTTCTTTGGGAATAATAACCAATAGAAAGTCGCATTGTCCGATAAAAATGTTCACCCCTTTCGATCGAGAACGCTAGAATGCCATGTTTATTTGGCCATATTGTAGATTAAGAAGGGTGAAAAAATGGGACATTTTATTATGTAACAATAGTTAAAATACAAAATTTTATTTGGGCATTGAGCTACCTTTGATATGGGTATCAATGAATGAATGTTGTAATGTCTTCTATGTAGATTAGGGATCTTGTTATTATTTTATGAGTGTAAATAATTAAAAGAAATAAACTGGGATGGGCAATGTTATCATATGAATATTTTTTTTTAATAATTCATATCATATATATTAGAATATTAATACATGCTTCAATCAATTTTGAAAGCAAAAAAACATATACTATAAGACTTTTTTTAAATAAAATTATTTTTATAATAAATAATTGTTTTAAAATGTTACATGTTTATATATATATATATATATATATATATATATATATATATATATATTATTTATGTTACTACTATTTAAAAATATAAGAGAATTCCAGAGCAAGAAAATGAATAAATTACAAATATGTCTCAAAATAATTATTAATGAAATAATATATATATATATTAATTTTTTCTAATTATATATAAATACGAGGTATAACATTGAAATCTTTTATTTATAATTAGCATCTTATACATTAAAATATTAATATATGTTGCAATTATATATAAACTAGAAAACATATATCTATAAAATTCTTTATATGAAATTGTTTTTATTATAAATAATTTTTTAAATGTTACAACCTTCGTCTCTTTTTATATGTGTATATGATATTTTTGTTATTAATATTTAAAATATTAACATATCAATTTCATAATAAAAAATGAATAAATAACAAATCAAATTAAGTAATATTTTCAAATTTACTATAACTATTATGCTGAGGGAAAACACAAAACCATGATGAGTTAGAAATGACGATTGGAACATATATCTCAATACCATGGGCTTGCCAGGTAAATTCCTAGAAAAAGTTTATATTCAATCGATCTTATTAGTCCCTGCCGGCTAGGCATGGGACTATTGTAATCGAAAATGGAGCTGCTAGCATTATTTAAGCTCTTTAACCAGGTTATTATTAGGTACTAAGGGTTAAATGAGCATAGTTTAAACTTTGTGGTCTTATTTGGCCTCTTCCCGAGGCGGACCGTGTAAAACCATATAATATATGCATTTTCCCGTTGTATATTATCCTGACCGTAAACTAATGCTAACATTAAATTAGCAAATTAGATGCTATGTTATTTTGCTACATCACTTATATATATGTTCCCGATGACATGAATTTCTAGATAGATTCTTTCGCCAACTCACCAGCGCACATGGCTTTCTGCATGGCTTGTACAGCGGGGGCTTCACACCTGTTGGAAATTCTCTGTAGTTCCTACTTTCCCAACTCGTTGAGATTATTTCCTTCTATGTCGAGTAACAACATGAAAAAAAAATTGCAGAGACCGTTCATGTATCCAACAAGTGAAGACCTCAGACGTGTTTATGTGGATCCATGCCAATATTTCAAATGTGAAGACGCAGACACGAGGTCTACTAAGATCTCTGAGTCCGGCTGGACAGTGTATTTGCATCAACTGCAGCTATAAAAGTACAGCTAGCGAGTTTGATATTGAGCAGCGGCAGAAGAAAATTTCGATTTTAGCAGATGCTACTAAAAGATATCAAAATTATAATTATTCGGCATCAAGCATTGCAGGCAACGAGGAGGGAGTCTTTCATGACTTCTGATGCCTCGTCTGGTCCCCAGACGCTTTCTCTGCCTGTGCACGATATTGAGTTTGAGCCGGGGCATCAGATAACTGGTTCATACTCCTCTCTAGCTATCAGGAAACGTGATGTTGATGTCGACAGGGGTGAAGGTTCGGAATGCATTGCATCTTGTTCGTTAATGGATGTGGCTCCCAGGAAGCATAATTTCAGAGGACTGAATAAGAATGAGGATGATGTATCCATTGTTGCAGGACACAGTGAACTCTCCTGTCCACAGGCTAAAGATAAGTGCCAAAACTTACGGGGATATTTAGAAGCGAGTTATGTTACAATTGTTCTTAATATAATTGGAATTTATCAATATTTTTATATAAACCTTGAGGATAATTAGATATTAAAGTATCTAAATACATGTAATAATCTAAAGAAAAAGCTCTGGTTTTTTCGCAGCAACGCAGCAATTCTGCAATATAATAATGTTATATGGTGTTTTATTGTATATAATTTTAATTTTTTTGAAAATTTATTCAAAACTGGATATTTATACATTAAACCATTTAAATTTATGCTTTTAAAAAATCTGTACTGGATTTGAAACGAAATTGAAAAAAGAAAGGGAAAAAAACTAAAAACTAAAAAGAGCAATTTATTATTTTAGAGTTCTTTCGCAACTCCACCAAAGAGCCGAACTGGGCTTTGTCGAACTGGGCTTTGTCCAATGGGAGCATTCACCTCAACGTTGTCGAACTGGGCTTTGTCCAATGGGAGCATTCACCTCAACGTTGGACATTCTGAAACGTAATGTCATTCTGTATGAAATGAACTGCACCAAACTTGAGGTCTACCCATTGCAGGAGAGGTCAGCCACTGAGAAGCACTGCCCATCTGCACTGCCTTCATGCCGCAGCCACCACCTCTTCATCACCTCCTACCACTGGCCGCGCAATCCCCTCCCACCTGCTTCTGCTGCTATCAACGTTCAACAGCCACGAACTAAGCGGAATTAAGTCATTGAACTGGCTAATGTCACTCTTCTAAAGTAGGTAGTAGTAAAGATGGACTACGAAATAGTGACAACTGGGTCGAAATACTAATAAAGATAGAGTACGAAATAGTGAGTACTTGGTCGAAAGAATATGCATAGTAGTTCACAAATCAAATCAATAAATGAGAGATTTTAATGGTATCTCTGTGAATAACCTCATGATGCCATCCTCTCTAAGGTTCTAACTGCTATTTATTATCTCAACTCAACAACTTGGGATCGGCGCCCTGATTGAACGCTGACAGTTTGACCAGCACGTTGGGATTGGCCTCTTGGATGACTGGTCTCCCTGCTGCATGTATCTTTCCTGTCGCGAAAACGATCTCGTGCCTCTCAGCTCATTGCGCTGACTAATTTCCACGACCGCTGTCTTTCCACTGAAAGCGGTGGCCATGGCTCGAAATGCTTATCCATTATACGGACTCTTTCTATCCTATCTGCGGTCAGATATCACACAGATTGCCCAAGGTTTTTCCAGTAGTATATCAAGGGTTCATCACTTATGGATAGTGAAATCAACTGGTAGAATCTGACAGCTTGCATTTAAAGCTACTTTGTATAATGGATAGGTGTTTTTATTCCAGCGTCAAAGTCTGGGAAGAATCAGTTGAGCCACAACGGTAGAATCTGTTCCTATTCTTTGAGCCTAATAGGGCATTGATATTTGAGCCTAATAGGGCATTTACAGAAAACAAATGAAATTTCAACCAGTTAAGAGGGAATCGTTGGAAGAAACTGGTAAAGAGCTGTAAACTCCTCTGATGTTTTACATATATACTGTTCTTAATGATGTTTTACATATATACGATTTCTGTTCTGTTAAATACATGTCGACTCGTGATGGTCACAAAAGTTACACGAAAAGATTTCCGAAAAGATTTCAGTAATTCAGTCTTCGGGCTCAAGGCAGGGACTAGCTGCCTTGCAGCCACCCTTGTTTTAGATGTTTCATTTAAGAAAAAATTAATGCATTGGTTGCTTTTATATATATATATATATATTTGGTGCATGTATTGGGTTTTGTAAACTTCTACCATTAATACAAGTATTTCACTTGGTACTTGACGGCCAAGTTAAACGGGTATATTCTAGCTAAACAAATCAATTGCAGTTGATATAACCTGAGGATACGTTATATCGATATAGTCAGAGAGCGTGAAAACCTAAAGCTGTGGCGTGGAGATCTTTGCTGATAAAATATCTTTATGCCACCGCGATACCCTTTCCGTTCGAATATCTACTCAGTTCAAACATTTATCTTTAAACGAACGCATCAAAGATCACCCCAAAAAATCCAATATGTAGACGTTAAATTAATTAAACTTGTTCTTGTGTGTGGAAATAACTAACCTGTAAACGTAATACAGAGCAACTGTTGTGTGTGGAAATAACTAACCTGTAAACGTAATACAGAGCAACTGTTTTTATTTCATGTTGAAAATGTCAATCAATTCCAAGGCATTCCAAAGTATCAACTATCTGCTGACGTTTGGTTAAATCATAATTGTTATCTTCCATTTCACTCAAAAGCATATGCTTGATCTCCTAAATAAGCTTTCCAGCTGGTTCATAATATGCAGGTGCGTGATACGAGTACAATACCTATAATGGAACTGATAGCTAACGACCCCCAAAAATAAATAAAATCAAAGAAAGAGCAGATCAAAGAGCTTCAAACAGGTGCCATGATAGACTGATAGCTAACAAGGAGCATAAAACTAAAAGAAAACAAAGAGAAGATGAAAAAGCTACAAATAGGCGCAATGAGAGAGAGATATTGAAAGTACAGCCGATGGTATGAACACATTGTCCCACAAGCTTCGCTGGTAATTTCTGGTGCATCGAGGGATGTAAGAGTCACGTTGAATCTAGTGGAAAAAGAAATAAATCTTAGCCATAGCACTTACACTTTTGCTATGTGCTTTTATCTTATGTGATGGATAGAAAATAGCCAGTCGCTTCTATATATATAGTCGTATGAGTATGAAGTAAAAAATCATCCTAACATTTACATCATGTTGCGGCATTTTATTAAGGGAGTTAATGGGAGGAGGGGAAGATTCATATCTTGCAAAAAGGTCTAACGTATTCACTATTGTAAAACATATTCTTAACTAACATATAAACAATATCAACAACATAAATAGTATTGATATGAGAATCATAAAATTCTATTAACGAGAAGAAACTTTTATTAAGGAATGCAAAAGTCAACTTGGATTGAGACTTTCACATTCCACCCTATGATATATTAGCTAAACCAAAAATCTCTTTGGCCAATCACCCACATGACATATTCCAAGCATGAATGTGGAACTCATAACCAAAAGGGTGTAAGGATTCCCAAGGCTAGACCACCTCACCGTGATCAATAGAACTAGGCTTTACTATAATCCACACTCGATAGGCTGTACTGTAATCCACACTCGATCACTAGGCCTTAAACAAGAATGGATACCTCTCGATATATCCCTTGATCCTACTCTTCCTCTCTTGATATTTTATTCGCCTTTCATTCTTGAATTTTCATGATTCAATGCTAAAGTGCTGCAATAAAACTCTTTCGAAGAGTGAGAGAGAGAGAGAGAATAGAGAGAGGGCCCGAGAACTGAACTAACAAAGGGTTATGCTAGCAAAATGTACCAATTGATCCTAATAAACCTTTTTATGAATGAGACCTCTATTTTCTTCAATTTTCCATTATTCCCCATCATTTTTCTTCACATGTAACCTGTGTCCTTTCGCCTACATTTTCTCCTAATTTCTATTATATTCATAAATAAATGCAAATAAATGCAACTTTTCATATCCAAAGCCTTTCCTATTGCCTTTCACAATTTCCTTAGCCATAATAAACCAAATTAACCCCCAAAATAGGTTGTTTTTCCCTATATTCAACTTGGAACAAGTGTCCCATAACTATGGGTATTACTTTTTCCTTTATTAACTTTTATTACATGGAGTTTTCACCAAAGTTGTTACATTTGTTATCATGAAGCCTATATAAAGGCTTGAAAAAATACATCATGCAATTTAGGACTAGTGTAATCTATTTCTATACATCAATGTACTTAAACACAACACACCCAATTAATGCAAAATATGTAAGTTTTAATCATTTCAACTAGTTGTCACCTAGGTTTTGACAACCCATGGTTTTGTCCCTGGCTTTTATTATGATGAAACCTATTTAAAGGCTTGAGAAAATGCAAGATGGAATGTAAGTGTAGTGTAATATATTTATATATATCAATTGAGTCAATTACACCACACCCAATTGATGCAAAATATGTAAGCTTTAATATTTTCAACTAGTTGTAACTATGAAGCTAACAATTTGTTCAATGAGAAAGTCGTAGGAAAATGAGACTAGGGATCCGAGGAGGAGCACTCTAAATTTTGAGACATTTCCGGGGGATTAAACTTACGATCATTTGTATTCATATGGGCTTTCCAACATGTTTTTTCCCAATTTTGCTAGCACCCACGAGAAATTCGAATTTTTTATTTCGAAAGTCACATTTATTCGTAAAAATTTAATAGTTGCATAAGACTAATACTATTCTTTAAAATCATCTTAATTTTGTCTTAATTTGAATTTATTTATTTCTAAAAAATTTATTCATAAATCATATTTTTTTAGTTATTTAATTAATTAAAATAATTAGCCTCTCTTGTCTCATACCCAAGTGTACGATTATACAACAAATTCTTGCCATGAGTCTCATAACTTACCCAAAAAATATTCTACTGATAATTTGAATTTATTTATTTCTAAAGTCACGTTTATTCATAAAATTTACAAGATTCTTAAGAATCCAAGCATGCTTTAAAATCATAGTAAATGAGTTTTAATTTGAATGTGCTTATTTTTAAGACATTTATTCATAAAAGAACAATGATAGAGTACTGAAACTATGCATTAAAATCATAGTAAATAATCTAATAAGATAAATTAATTGTTTGATAATCAAAGTTAAACCACAATTTTAGTTAATTTATTATTTTTATTATTACTTAATTAATTAAAATAACTAGTCTCTTATGTGGAATTATATTGTTCCCCTCCTAATGTAGTTAAGCGAATTTTCTTTCCTTAAAAAAATAAAAAAAGAAGTGAGCTTCTAATAATTCATGAAATAAAATACATAATTAAAAAATAACTTTCTATCATATAAGATAACCTATTTTATATTTTTAAAGTAATATAGAGCATGTACACATATTTTTATGGTCAAGCCATAAATAAAAAATTTACAAAGAAAAAACAAAAAACTTATACTACAACAAAATTGTTTTATGCTCACAAAAAAAATATGCAATACATGATATTTAAATGGTGGGTAAAAACAAAAATCAAATGTCTCGTGAAGCTAAATTTTAAAAGTAAGCTCATCATAAAAGAATTATTCATTGGTAGTAGTGCCAGTCAACATTATTCCCCAAGTCTCACTTGTGTCCTCTCATTTACGTACAAGTTGTGGTGAAAAAAACACTTAGGAGCCCCCCCTTATACACAATCCTTCAATTGGAAAATCATTTTTGTTGACCATATTTTAACTTCTATGCAACGAAACAATTGTGTGGATCCACTTGTGTCGAATGATGTAACATTTATTGCAACTAGATATAGAAATTTGGTTGTTTGATTGAAAGTGTGGTTCTTTGTGCATGCTTCAGTAAATGATGATTTTTAGGGTGAAAGAAACAATGAGACTTCACCCACTAGAATTGTTTGGGGTTCTACATGTTTATGTGGTAGATTTCACTGTAATGGGCTATCATATCCCTAAAGGGACTTGACAGGTAGTGAACATTTGAGATATTGGAAGGGACCCAAAGTCATGGGGGAGGATGTAAAAAGTTTCAATCTTGAGATATTTATGGAATTTGTTTCCATAGATTTAAAAATTCAAGACATTTAGTCGTTTCTTTCCACGAAAAAAAAAGGGAACTCTTGTTTTCAAGTTTTCAGTGCCATAACTCGTGCATTGTTTAAATAAGAAGCTGCCTTGGGGTACGGATGTGAAGGTCATGATCATGACATTAGTTGATGATGTTGGGGAAATAATACATTCCTTAAATAATTCCACTTAGAGTGGTGGGACAATTACAGGGTTTTGTCATTTCATCTAGACAATTTCTCTTACATTTGTTTACAAGAGGGTGTAGAATGAAATCACTAGAACTCAAAAGGATTTTTTCTTTCCAACAATGGGCTAAAAAAATCTTTTGTAGAAAATGGTGTGACATGGATTATTATGATCAGATCCAATATTATTGACATGTATTTTCTTGTTGAAGTTTAAAGAGGGATATTCAATTATGGTTAAGGTTTCAAGTTACAAAACCAAGTCAAAATGATATTTTTAGCAATAGGGGATGTTATATGCAATGGATTTTCATATCGCAGTTGTGTGAAATCTTACATTCGTGGGATAATGAATTACTCCACAAATTTCATCTTGGTTATAATTAATTTTAGTTCACGTAAAGTTGTTAGAGTTTATTAACTTACTATAAATGTATTCATATAAGTTTTGTTATAAAAAATGGGATTCTTATTGTTGTGAAATTTAGTCTGGACGACTAGTGTCACGAGTTTGAGTCTATGTTGGAACTGGTCATTCCAACAATAGAAAAGCTTTATCTGTATGAATCATTGATTAACAAATATTATGAAGACATTAAAGTAAATTTGGCACCAAAGAATAATGGTTAGAGAAAAAAAATTTATGAAAGGATGATTGACAACCAAGTGAAATTTTGTGTGAGTTTATGGAATACAATCATGACCATGGCATATTATGTGTCACATACATTTTTTAGTAAACAAGTGTATGATTTTTTATAGTGTTCCTTGGAAAAAATTTAATAGTATGTACTTGAAGCAATGGTGATGTAAGTGCACCCCTATAAATTTCATGGTTATTTTAAAACCACTTAGTGAGTGTAGGTTTGTGGTGAGCTAGAAATTGCTTTTTAGTGTAGGTTTTTGGTAAGCTAGAAACCATAGGTGTGAGAGTAAAGTGGACAAGGATTATAGTAGAAATTTTGAGCATTAGCTAATAAAAAACTAAGCATGGTTTAGGTTAAGACAATAAAACCCATAGCATGGTTACAATAATCTAAGAAAACCAACGCTGATAATGATGGAGGTAGCCTTGTAAGTATATGTAAAGATATGTATATATAATGTTTGATTGAACCATGTACATCAAGGACATCCTAATAGACTGAGATTTGCAGTGGTTGGGCACCCACAGATTCCGATAGATGGTTGTTCCTTTATATGGAATTCAACTTATATTTTTTATCATGTTTATAAACACCAGATTGCACCGCAACTGGATTTTTTTTATTCAGAAAATATGATTCCTACTTGTCTTAGGTGTAATGATTTCTACGTAAAAGAGTTTGTTCCTATTCTTTAGGAGCTTTTGAGATCTAAATGTTTCCTAGACTCGTGTATAGTTGAGATATTCTCTGAACTAAGTGATATTGTGTCGAGGATAAATTTCCTATCTTAAGACAAGACCACATATGTTTATATGTAACATTATTTGATTAACAAGTGTTATTGGATGCCATTCAGTCCCTTTCCATTAACTATGTTTTTTTCGTTTGTAAAAATACCTCCAAAATTTTGTCTTGCATCAAATTTCAGAGCCTACCTTTGTCTTTCATATTGTCATCCCAAACATTGAAATCCATTCTATGTGTTTTCTCTAAGAATTTTTTCCCCTTTTGCAGGAAAAGAAAAATTTTGTCTTTTGCCATATTAAGTGTCGCACAACTTATAGGAGTTTTTTTTTTATGGTTTTTAGGGGCTATCTTTATGTAAATTAGTTGATATTACCATGTAAATATTTTTCGTACTCATTTCCAAATTTGTAAGCACTTTCACATAAGTGTCATCATGGTCTTGCAAAGTGTATATTTAGTTTCGCACTTGTCATGAGTTTTCGCAAAGTTGTCTCAGTAAGGGAAGTATTTCATTCAAGTTTCTTGGATGATATATGTTGTTGTGTCATTAAGTATTCTAAGTTTGTTATCACATTCAAGTATTTTCACTATTCACATCAGCTTAACCAATCCCACACTTAATCAAATTCTGAAATTTCTCTGATCTAGACACTTAGCCTCATCCAACCCTCCTCAATTATGAATTGCGTAGTATCAAACCTTTAGCTATGACCCATACCTCTTGAAAATATGTAATTAACATTTCCTTCGTCATAATAATGAACACTGTGTATTTTCAGTATTTAAGCACAAACCTTTGCCTCCAAAACTACGCAATTCATCCCTCCATCCTAGACTCAACTGTGCATTTCATAATATATCACGTCAAGCCCAACACCTGAGATCCTAATTTATGTAATTACATAATCACCTAACCTTATTTTCCTTCCAGAATAATTCAATAGGAAAAATCAATACTCAACCCTTCAACGCAACTCAGTCAGCTCCAAAACTAAATAATCTACTTGCTCAATCCAACCTAAACTACGCAATGTGTGGTGTCAAGGGTCAAGCTTCACCCCTAACTTCCTCAGCTACTCATTTGAGAAATGACTGAGCCTCTCTCTCAACCTTCCACTGAGTTCTATCTCAATGAGTAGATCACCATGCATCAACTTAGATTAGGGGTTTAACAAATGAGGGGTTTATCGAGTTTATTTTGATTATATTAAACACAAAATTTATATTCATTATCCAATTGATACTTAATGAAAGATAAATACTAATTAATAAATAAATAATCTCGTCCATAAAAATCTGTAACCATTTAATGGGCATCATTTAACGTAAGATCATTGACAACGTGGAATCTCAAAGAAGTGTAATCAGATATTACATCAACGTGTGATGTGTTCTCTTATGTCACGACCATTATACCTTGGGTACTTTTGGTACGTTTCCCGTCATATTTGTTGCCTTGAGACTTGGAAAGTGCATCAACACTTAGTATTTAATTTAATTATATTGTAGATACTTCCACCATTATTTGGTCAATGATTTCATGGGTGCACTTGTAATATCCCAAAATCAGGGATTCAACAAGAAATCAACTGTATAACAATATTTATATGATGAATAAGCTTAGAATATGCATGAGAAACATAAATACATCATATTTAACTACATAAACCACTATAATTCAGATGTACAATCCAAAGGATGGGGAAAATCAGAAATTTGTGGACTAAAAATATTAATATCAGATATTTGCGTAAAGACAGGGGATGGGGATGGTTGGATGTGATATCTTAGGTCATGAGGGACCTATGATCCGAATTTATGTTCAAAATAAGCATTCTAGATAAGTTAAACAGTTCCTCCTTTCGCAACTATTCTAGAAAACCCTGATTTCCCATGACTTTGCGAAGCAGAAATTTTTGAATACTATGAGAGTGTAATTCCCACTAGGTTTTCTATAGAAAGTGATGGAAGATGACTTATATATAGCTTATATTGATCAAATAATAGATAAATAGAGGTTTAACCCCTTTTACACCCGGCAAGGGTTTTCAGCAATTTACATGTACCAAAAGTAGGACTGCAGAAAATAACGCAGTCTACTGCAACTCTGCATTAAAAATGACTGAATATGAAAATATCAGCTTAGATGAATGAGGGGAGAAAATCTCTAACCCTTATAAGCAAAAATACATCAATCCTCCAAAGGATTGGCTAAAACATACAAAATGGAAAAAATGCTAGAGTAGCTGGGCAGCTATGACAACTCTGGAACTAGGAATACGTAGAGAAGGCTGAATAAGATAAAAGTATCTAAAGTAAACCTCCTCCAATGGATCTCCAAAGTGGATGGCTGATCCTAACACTTGAGATCCCACCCTCCAATCAATCTGCAAAACCCCGCAGCAAATGCACTATGAAAATAACGCAGCTATTGGAGAAAACTGCGTAGTAGGGACAAGAATATGTGTTGGCCTGATGCCAAGATCTGAAAATAAGCTCTCAAGCTTCCAAACTGATCCTCCAAAGGCAATAAAGACTCCCCCTCTGAAAAACAAGCAATGGAAGAGGTGTTGTGGAGTCTCCATGGAAACACCCTACAACACAGTATTATGCTACTGTAGCAATAACGTTGTCCTTGAGGATGATGCTTCGGTCTCGAGCCAAAATAATGATGGGAAAACCTCACGTGAGCAGGCACTCGAAGTCCCCTGGGGTTGAGGGTGAGATCTTTGAACGAAGACACTTGGTGCACTAAGCAGTTCTGCAGACTAGTTAAACAACAAGCATGCTCAAGAAGTTGAAATGACCAACTTAATATCATAAAAATATGCATGAATGAAAATAGCTCTTCTCCCCTCCATTTATATATAAATTGGAAACTCCTCATGGGCCCTTCCTCTAGAAGCTTCCCTCCTCCGTTGTCATGTAGTGCTTTCCAACTCATACCCTGCACTGGTTGACTTGGTCAAGCCTCTTTGCAAATATCTCCTTTCACACATGAGGGTGTGAAATCTGGTTCCATGGATGATCCATTTTCATACTAGAGGGATTTTATTTATGTTTTCATTATCTTTGGGCCTCCTTGCCCAATTATTCATCTCCTAAATGAGTTTAGACAAAATTTAATGTTTCAATTTATTGGAGAAAAATTTGGAGCATTACAGCACTACTAAATATTCCAAAAATTAATTGTCAACACATCTAGTGAGGCTAATGATGTGAAAGGAAAAAATTAACTATTAATAAATTTGGTGTCAAGGAAAGGGTTCAACAAAAGAGAAGGTAGCAATTAAGTATTAATAAATTTTTTGTCAAGGAAAGAGTTCAACAAAAGAATTCATGCACGAAAGTTCTGCTAGGTTGACTAGATTCCTATTGACATCTGTGTCTATTTTATCATGACATTTGAAAGCCCTGCCATTTTTTGTTGTTGTTATTAATTTCCATTAATCAGATATTTAAAGCAATGAGAAATAAGAGAAACAAAAATAAATAAAATAAATAGTTTATTTATGCATTTTACATATCTATATATATGTATTACAATATAACACAACATACACACACATATATATATATGAAAATGTGATATTTTATTTGTATAAATTTTCAAATTTTAATATTTTTTTATTAATTATAGAAATTTAATGCTCTATTTGTATCATTTCTCAAATTTATATCCTCCTTAATTGTATCAAATTTTAGTACATAACTTAATAAATAATGATTTATATTGAAATTTGTAAATGTAATTTTAAAATGTTATTAGTATATAGAATAGGGCGTAGTAAAAATCGAAATTTTAAAACTTAAAATTAAATGTACATATCGAGAGTCATGGAACATTAAAATTTTGAAATATAATTTAACTAGTTTTAATGGCATAGAGACTATGTAAACATACAACATGACTAAATGTATTAAAATTTTAACGTGATCTCATGGTGAGGAGTAATCAAACATTGGAATTTTTAATTATAATTTTATAGCTACCATAGGAATATAAGTGATAAGTATCAAATTTTAGAATGTTAAGTTGAAAACATTAATGTTAAAATGTTAATATAAAATTTGATTTTTCTCTTTTTACTTTTTTTCTAAATCAAATCTCTAAAATAAGATGCATTGAATCTACAATTTCTCTAAGAGTTCATTGTCTATATATATAAAATATGAGAGGTGTAAGATTTTAAAAATATTTATAGCAAAAATAATTATATATAAAAAATTTATGGATATATGTTTTCTAGTCTTGAATATCATTACATTCAAAAAGAAAGAAAGTTAAAAATTAAGAAAAATCACATTTAAAAAATTAAAATTAATTAGAAAAAAAAAGAGGAAAGAAAGAAAAAAACATTTAAAAAAAATAAATCGATTAAAAAAAGTTTTTTTTTTTCAAACCCTAAAGCCTATGTGGGTGGGGAGCTACGTGTAGCTCCCTACCCATCTAGGCCCCAGGCATCGACTGGCTCACGTAAGGTGCACAAGGCCCGCAACTATAACTTGTCGAGTCCTTATTAAAAAATTTTAATTTTATTTTTAATAGGTTTATTTTGTAAATGTATTTTTTTTATTTAATTGTATTTTTTATTTATTTAACTTTTCTGGTTTATATATATATATATATATATATATATATATATATATATATATATATATATATATATATATATATATATATATATATATGTATATATATGTATATATATATATCATTGTTTTATTTTTAAATTGTATGCTCTTTTTCATTTTATTTTGGTTATATTTACTTTAAATCTTGCTTGAATCATTTTTTGATATAAAATTCATAAAAAAAAAAAAATTATTTTTTTGTATTTAACTTTTTCATCAAAATATTTTTATTTAACATGTAATTTTTAGCAAAAAGGTCGTCAAATACATATTTCTTTAATTATATCTATATGCAATATGTGCTTAAAATTGTTATTTTTTAGTGACAATTATTTTATGTGTATTGAAGTATTAATTAACCATATATAAATATATCTAAAATATTAGCCTCAAAATATTAACGTTGTTATTTTTTTCAAACTTTGTAAAAGAAATTAAAATTTTCATTACAAAAAAACATTGCGAAGAAAAAGAAAAGCCATATGTTTTTTAAATCCTTAAAAAATAAACATCTTAGGATGAAAAAAAAAAAGACGAATATGGAAAATTGGAAAATGGTAAAATAATCAAAATTAAAAAAAAAAAATATTCATGCTTAATAAGCACTCAAAAATAAGCCATCAAAAAAAGGAGGTTGATGCAACATCAACACTTTTCAAAATCAACATGGAAATCACTAACATTTAAAAAAAATGTTCATAACTAATACATCAGAAAGATTAAAGTGTCAAAAATATGATCCTCTAAAAAAAAGGTGTACTCTAAAGCGACAATTTTGAAAATTAGATGATTTTTTTGCTACCTGAAAGAATGGGTGATCGGTAAAGTTTTCATTTGGCCATTAATTATGTTGTAATTACAAATCATTTATAGAGGTGACACATCTTACTATGCATATTGATGAATGACGTTTACATCATAAAACATATCCACACTACAAATACACACATAAGAAATTTACCCGCCCCTTTCTCTATTTTCTCTACATTATTGTGAAACATCTACATTAGTTCACCATCTAGTTATACCTCACATCCTCCTCAATTGATTTATTCTTCAACATTATCATCAACCATGGAATGGATTAAGTCTTCTTTCTCTTTTCCTAATTCGATTGTTGTCTTATATTAGCTTATGTTACTATATAATAGCTAATTCTAGCAAAAACACTATTGGATTACCTAGAATAAATGTAAATGCTTCTAATTTTAAAAATTAATGAAATTCATCATTAACTAATTATCATTTGGAAATTTCATACTTCGTCTTACAATTGTTTGATTACTGAATTTTCATCATGCATCACATATTACATTGAACAAGATCAATATGTTTACTTCACAAACTCTAAAGTAATTAAAAAAACAAATTTCACACTACGATAGTAGATATTTTACACGATCACACAATTGTCATTCTTATGAATCTCCAATTATAGATTCAATATGCTCCTCCTTTACTTAAGCATACTCCATTACTAATCATAGTCCATTTGAAAACTTCTTTTTTGATGATGTATTTTCTATCCTCAATAGTACATTTCCTTCCTCACCAATTTTCGAGTTTTGAACTAGATCTTCATCCACAATCACCTTATTCAATTTTTTCAGATAATAGTATAAGCACCTTTTGTATTACATATAAATGATTCTCCATAGGCTACTTAGAACCCGAAAAATATAGTGTGGAGCTAACCTATGTATAATGCGTTTCAATAGTTTGTTTCATCCTTCATTTGATGAAAAACTCTAAAACTCTCCCATCTATTGTAGAGAATTTTCTATCATTTTCTCAGCTAAAAAATTCATACAGTATTGGAACCTACCCTCAGATATGTACTTCAACAAGGTCATTATTACTTTGGAAAGATGATAAATAACAAACTTTCTCTTTATGTTATGTAACCAGCTCCAAAAATAGAAGAAAAGAGATATCAATGCCTTAGAAATAAGACACTTCGAGGGGCAAACTCCAATACATTACATAAATGAACAATTCTTTTGACACAATTTACAAAACCTCCTTTCTATATATAGGATTCCATGGGGCCATAATGTAATCCTAGCCGACCTAACAATAACAATTTAAGGGAACAATAATAACAATATGGGGGTTACAAGGGTACAATAATAACAATAAGGGGGTTACACTAACAACAATAAGGGATACTAGTAATATAGGGACCTAACATGCCCCTCTGCTTCAAAAAAATGTTGTCCTCAACGCTTAAGTAGCTCTAGGTGCTTCTGTATAAAATTCTCATCCTCCCATGTAGAATCTTCAGTGGGTAAGTTTTTCCACTTGATGAGATACTTTGAAATTGATTGATTTCGTAGTTGTCGAGTTCTTGTTTCCGTGACTGCTTCAGGTTCCAATATGATTTTTCCTTCCTCATCAAGTTCTGGCAATATTGTTTGAACTGGAAGATTTTCACCTATAACCTTCTTTAAGCATGAAACATGGAAAACTGGATGCACTCGCAAAGAAGCAAGAAGCTCCAATTTTTATGCCATAGTACCAATCTTTTGCAACACCTTGTGAGGACCATAGTACTTTGGCGATAACTTATTATCCTCCTTAGCTTGCTTGAGGGACATTTTTTTGTATGGTTGTAGCTGTAAAAATACCCAATCTCCTACATCAAAACATCTCTCAGTGCGATGTTGACCTGCCTGTTGTTTCATTCGGTTTTGTTCCAAATTCAAGTTATTCTTTAAGAGTTGGAGAACTTCTTGCTGATGCTCGATGTGATCTTCCACTGCTTGAACCTTTAAATTTTCCCTTAAATATGATGTGATGGATGGTGGATGATATCCATAAAGTGCCATAAATGGGGTCATTTTTGTTGCAATATGGAAGGAAGTTTTATACCACCATTCAGTGAGAGGTAACCACTTGACCCATTGTGTTTTTTTATTAGATACAAAACAATGAAAATATCCTTCCAAACATTTATTTACTATCTCAGTTTAACCATCACATTGAGGATGATAAGATGAGCTATGAGCTAATTGAGTACCTAAACAAGAAAATAACTCTGTCCAAAAATTTCCTGTAAAAATAGGATCTCTGTTGCTCACAATAAACCTTGGGATTCCATGTAGCTTTTGAATTGTGTCCATAAATGTAGTAGCAACTCTACTTGCTTAAAATGGATGAGATAATGCACAAAAGTGTGCATACTTGGTAATTCTATCAACTACCACCATGATGACACTCTTTCCTTTGGACTTAGGTAAACCTATGATAAAGTCCATTGAAATCTCCCCCCAACATTGATTTGGAATGGATAAAGGTCGTAGAAGTCATGGGGTCTTAATTGTCTCAACTTTATTTTGCTGGAAAACAAAACATTCTTCCACAAACTTTTGAATATCAGATTTAAGGCCATCCCAAAAAATTCTTTCTTCACCCTGTGGTAAGTTTTTAAAAATCTTGAGTGTCCTCCTAAAGGAGAAGTGTGCAATTCCAAAGGAATATTTTGTTTTAGTTGGGAATTATTACAAAGATATAAGAGATCTTTGTACCATAAGGAATCATTTTTCCAACTAAATGTATCAGAAGTACTAGGATCTTGCTGCAACTTTTGAATGAGTGTCCATACATCTTTGTCCTTCTTCCATTCATCTCTTTCCTTGGTTATCCAATCTGGTTGGATAATAGAAATGGCACAAAGCAATGGTTCCACCTCTTCATTCTTTCTTGAGAGTGCATCTGCAACAACATTAATCTTTCCTTTTTTGTAGAGTATATCAAAGTCATAACCCAACATCTTTGTGACCCATTTTTGATACTCTTTGGAAAATAGTCTTTTTTCCAAAAAGTGTTTAAGACTATCATGATCATTTTTTACCTTGAAGTGTCTTCCCATTAGGTAAGTTTTCCATTTATTTAGTGCATGCAGTATTGCTAACATTTCCTTCTCATGAATAGGTTTATGTAGATACTTTCCTCTTACTGGATGACTTTCAAAAGCAATGGCTCTTCCTTCTTGCATTAAAATAGCACCAATTCCATTTCCTAAGGAATCACATTCCACAATAAAGGTTTTTGTGAAGTCTAGCATAGCTAAGACTGGTGCTTGACACATTGCCTCTTTAATATGTTCAAAGGCCTTAGTTGCTTCAAGAGTCCATGAAAATGCATCTTTCTTCAATAATGTTGTTAGAGGTGCTGCTATTCTCGCATAATTCTTAACAAGCTTATGATAATACCCTGTTAACCCGAGATATCCTCGTAACTGATTTATGGTTGTGGGGAATTTCCATTCCTTAATGGATTTAATTTTGTTAGGGTCTACCTTAACACCCTCGTGAGATACAATATGACCCAAATATTCCACCTCTTGTACTCCAAAGAAACATTTGGATGTTTTTGTATATAATTGTTTCTCCTGCAATAGTTTGAGCACCCTGTCAACATGTTCAACATGATCCTTCCAAGACCTGTTGTAAGTATATCATCAAAAAATACTAGCACAAATTTTCTAAGGAAGGGTTTGAAAATGGAATTCATCAACCCTTGAAATGTACAAGGTGCATTGGTAAGGCCAAACGACATGACCAAAAATTCATAATGACCCTCATGAGTTCGAAATGTTGTTTCTGGAATATCTTGAGTATTCATTCTAATTTGATGATATCCTGATCAAAGATCCAACTTGGTAAAATAAATTGCTCCATGCAATTCATCCAATAATTCATCAATCATAGGAATGGGAAATTTATCTTTAATGGTTAGCTTATTAAGCTCCCTATAATCTGGACACATTCACCATGATCCATCCTTCTTGTGTACTGATACTACAGGGGAAAAGAAAGAACTTTGACTAGGTGGAATTATACCCGCCTCTAACATTACTGCAATCATACGTTCAATTTCGCCTTTTTGGACATAAGGATATCTATAAGGCCTAATGTTTGGAGGAACACTTCTTGGAATAAAATGAATAGCATGATCATGATCACGAATAGGTGGGAGTCCTTTGAGAGTTTCAAACACCTTGGAATTATTGTCCAAGACTTGTTGGAGATCTACAGAAATAGACGATTTTGATGTTAGAACTTCTACTGAGCATAATTGTGCAATTACGCCTTGTTTTTCTTTCTTTATAAGCTTTTTCATCGCACTAGAGCTTATTATATTTCCCATATTCCCCGCAATACCCTGTAATTCGACTTCATTTCCTTCTGAAAAAAAATTCAAGAAAAGTTCTTGAAAATTAAAAGCTACCATTCCTAAAGATTGTAACCATTGTACTCCTAGTACAACATCATCACCTCCCATAGGAATGGAAAGCATCGGACTAGTCAATACATATTCCCCCATAGTTAGCTTGATATTATGACATTTTCCAGACTAATTTATAGTTCCTCCATTTGCAACCGTCACTTGACATTCTGGTGCTGGGTATAGGGAAAAATTTAATTCCTTGGCTACCTTACAATGAATAAAATTATGGGTGCTACCTGAATCAATCAACACTATTACCTTGTTCTTCTTGATATGTCCTTCTATCTTCAGAGTTTGAGTAGTGGTAATTCCTGCTAGTGCATTACACGATATGGTTGGAATCATTTCTTCCCCTTCTATGGCTGGTTTTTGGTGTATATCCTCTTCTTGTTCATTTTCTTCTTCTTCTTCACAATCTATGTAAAATAATTTCTTCTCAGCACACTGATGACCTTTAGTGTATTTGATATCACAACTGTAGCAAAGCCCTTTCTCTCTTTTTTCTTCTAATTGTTGTGGTGTCAACCTTGTAGGTTGTGGAAATCTAGGTGTAGCAACACTTCCTTATTTATAGAAGTGAGTGGTAGGCTTCTTTGTTGCCATAACTTTACATTCATAAATTTTTCTTGCCAACTTGAATGCCTTCTCCAATGAATCAGGTTCCAGAACGTGAACTTCATGTTGGATGTTATCCTTTAAAGTGCCTATGAAGAGATCAATCATGTGTTCCTTTGGAATATCAGTTACCCTTATATTCAATTTTTGGAAGTCCTCAATGTGCTCCCCCACTAAGCCCTTTTGTTTGAGATTTATCAGTTGGCTAAAGAAGGTGTTGCTCTTTGTATCCTCATAATGTGCTATCATTTCCTCTTTAAAAATTGAACAAGTGACAATTTTTTTACGGGAGAAAAGCCATCGATACCATACAAATGTATTTTGTTCTAAATGTAAAGTTGCAATGCATACCTTTTGTGTGTTTTGCAAGTTATGGAGATCAAAATATTGCCTCATCTGTAGTATCCATGTTACAGGATCCTTTCCATCAAACTTCCTCATCTCCATTTTTGGAATATGGTGGTTCTTCCCACCAACATTAGAGTTTATGAAATCATGCTTAAAATTTATTTTGTTCTCATCATGATTTTCTTGTACTATATTTTCACCATTATGAAACATTTCTTGCATCAACTTTGTCAAACCTTCCATGTCTGCGTTTAGATACTTCTTCATGTTTTTCATGTTGTCTTTCATGTCATCCATCTTAGCTTCCATGCCAGCTTCCATGCCATCCATCTTAGCTTCCACGCCTTTCTTCAAAACTTCCATTTATTTTTTTGGTGCTCTTTACAAGAGCGAAATTTGGTGCACTAGGTCTTGTAATTTGGTGCACTAGATCATGAAATTTGGTGCACTAGATCATGTTTCAATTCTTCATATTCATGAGTCATAGTAGAGTCTTATGAAGGCTTATGGGTGTTGAATTATTTTTACGGGGCATGTTTTAGAACCCAATACTAATATCTATTCTACAATATTCCCTTGGAATCAATTCAAATTGATTCTTTAAACAAGACTTATGCAATTCAGAAAAAAAAATACACACATTTTTCTTGCTTTTGAGGAGCTCGATATTGAAATTGGATTATCTCTGTGATTGTAACACTTCAATATTTGAATTTCGATAGTTACATATCCCTTTCAATTCTCTTTCGAATGCCATAGGTCTGACCTGATTTGGATTCTCCAAGGAAAATTTGTGTCCAATCTCCCACAATGACCTAATTATGTACTAGTTTAGTAGAGCGAACTTGTACGACTTGCCACATGTCACTGTTTCATCCTTCGGCTCTGAAATTGATAGCCAAAAACTACAGTCCGTGTACTTGTGACCACCTTTTATGGCACTCAAATATGATGCTCAGAGAAAGATTTATGAATATTTTTCCAGGATCACCTCTTTGAGATGAAATTCGGGAGCCTGAAAAAGCACTAAATTCCACAAATCATATCTCTGAAACTATTGCAAACCAAGCTCTAAATTTTTTTTACAAGTTTGCTCAGGATTTCATCTTCGCACCCTAAAATTTTCAGATTTTTAACCTTCGTAGAAAAAATTGTATAGTGAAAATTCCACGATGACCTGTTTAGACCAGCAAAACCTTAGAATCCAAAGCTCTGATACCAAACGTTCTGTAACTAGCTCCAAAAATAGAAGAAAAGAGATATCAACACCTTATAAATAAGCCACTTCAAGGGGGCAACCTCCAATACATTACATAAATGAACAATTCTTGGATAATAAAATTTACAAAACCTCCTTTCTATATATAGGAGTTCATGGGGCCATAATGTAATCCTAGCCGACCTAAAAATAATAATTTTATGGCGTAATAATAACAATACAGGGGTTACAAGGGTACAATAATAACAATAAGGGGGTTACACTAACAATAATAAGGGACTATACTAGTAATATAGGGACCTAACACTTTATTCATTATGTTACAAATGTAGATACCATTTCTGTTTACAACATAAAACAAAGGTACATGTGCAAGTATCTTTCTAGAAATCACCTATTTCCTCTCTATAAAGAAATTATGGGACACCATGTTTTAAACATGAGACAATGTATAGTCTCGTTGTGGATAAAAATTTGTTTCTCGTTTTGTTTTGAGGGTATCCCTAATATAGGCAACAATTAATGATTTGTAGTAATACTGGTGTAGGGGAACGATTGTCAGTTCAACTCAAGTAATTAATGTATTGCATAAATCACCTAGATATCCTAGCATTGACTATTGAAAAAACATTTATAACAAGAACAATACTGAGATTTATTAGGACACTGTTTGTATACCATTTTACCCCAATCTATTTTGCGAATATCTATAATGTCAAAGGTTTACATGGTGATTATGGTTTCACTCCTCATTTGGCCACCTTTAGCATAGAACCACACTTGATCCCTCCCACATCACAAGTGTTTGAAAACATGAATTCCAATCGATAGTCGGCAGTAAATTTGTTAAGGTAGGAAGTCTTATCTCTTAGGGAGATTTAAAAAAGCTTCTTGAAGAATCCACTGTCATAAAATATCCACATGGTCTACAGGCTTCATCACCATTTATAAAAATCCTTCGTTGGCAATGCAAAGATTGAGTTGTTAAATTTTTATTCTCTAATTTCGTATCAGAGGGAGGTTCAGTGCTAATACTATGATGATTTTTTTCTATCAATATGACATATAGTTATTTTATTTTGAGATATTGTTGTGTTTTATAGAACTTTGATAGAGACTGTGTGTTTCAGTTTGAGAAATCGTTGTGTTGTAGAGGGGGTGTGTTGCGAAGAAATTTGTGTGAAGTTAGTTAGAGAAATCACTGAAAGTTGATCTTGTTGCATCATCACATATGAGAGCCCACGTAGGATTCCTATGTTGAAGGAATATTCGACCTTCTTTTTCTGCAGAGTGCTAGTCGAAGGGGCCTAGAACCAAGAGTTTTCAGTTGCAACTTTGACTTGTGTTAAAACAATAGATGTTGAAACAAAAAGGAAGGGGTATATTTCCACTAATGTTGGTTTCATATATCATGAAGGATTCCATATTCTACTGGTGTTCACATATTTATTTCTAAATCATGTATGGTTTAAAAATTTGGTGTTTCATCTTTATTAATCCCAAGCTTCAAGTTTGAAATTTGTGAAAAGTAGTTGCGATGGTTGCTTGTTATTGAATAAAATAGTTTGTGTTTTTTTTTGTGTTATGATAATAATATTTTTTGGTTTTTATGTTTATGGAATTCAATAATTTTGTTCTCTATGAAGCTTTTTAAAGAATTAATGAAATCAAGGAGCCACAATAGCAGTGAATGGTGAAATCATAGTTTGTATTTGTGATTATTGAGTAATACATACATACATACATACATACATACATACATACATACATACATACATATATATATATATATATATATATATATATATATATATATATATATATAACCTCAATAAAAAAGGAGGGAGCTATATTGTCCAATGATATTTGAGTTGTGAAGCTTAATAAAATTTTATGACTTGTTCTTGAAGGTTTATATTTGTAATTAAAGATTAAGGAAATTAGTTATTAAAGTTGTTAAAATTAGTATTTATTTTTTTGGTATTTGAGTACCCATAAGTTTAGTACCATGGCCAATGTACTGGTAGAATATTATTTATCTGACTCTAACAAGCTAGATGGTGAAAACTGTCCAAAAAAGATGTTTAAGCTGCAAAATTTGATGAAAGGCTACAATATATGGATGACCGTGTCTGGAGCTAAAGTCAAGCTAGAGCCCCATCAATCCTTCCGTGCTACAATTAAAGATTGGGAGTGACAACAAAATAAACTGAAGGTGCTTTCATATATTTCCATTTAGGACAACATTACTCCACAAATTAGAGAGCGAAAAATATCCAAGGAGATATGGGACAGTCTCCAAGGTTTATATGAGAGGAAGACTACAAACCAAATATTTATTTACAGAGTAAGCTTATTTAAATTAATATGAAGAAAATAAAAATATCAATAATTTTACTATTCAGGATCAAAAACATAAATTAGGTGACATTGGTGAAACAATATCTAGTATAGATTTGGTTACTGTGACATTAAATGGAATTCTTTATGAATATAAAATTTTTATCACTGTCTTCTAACTAGAGAGAAGGATCCTATGCTTGATGAGTTGTCAAATATACTTATGCAGGAAGAAGAGCAAAGAGTATGTATTAATTGGAAATATACCAATTGGTATTTAACATTGATGCCTAAAGGGAATAAATCCTTCAATGTAGCACAATGGGAGAAAAATAAAGTCAAAATTCCACAATTAAAATCATTTCAAAATACACCATCACCAAAATCAAATACAAGTACACATGATGTGTGTTATTACTATTAAATCCTAGTCATTTTGCTAATAATTGCATGAAAAAAGGCCCGATAAATTTAAATAAAGATACCATACACGAAATTATGTTGATAGAGATGAGACAATCAACCATGATTTTAGAAATCTTAAATTATTTATGTCAAATGCTACTTTATCATCATAAATTGATGATGATAATGCCTAGTTCATAAATTTTGGTGCATCAATCCACATGTAATCCAAAAGTGATTGGTTTGATACATATAATGACATCAATAATGGTGCAAATAACTTTTAAGGAGACAATATATCGAATGAAATTAAAGGATAGGTTGATATAAATGTTACTATGCCTCATGGACAAGAAAAAAATTTCAAAATGTGGTGTATGTTACAGGTTTAAGAAAAAAATTAATTTCAGTATGTACTATTACATGTCAACATTTAAAACTTGAATTTGTGAAATCACATTGTTTTGTAAAGGATATGCATGAGAACTAAAATATTGTTTCAAAAGGAATGAGATTTGGAGGATTATACAATTTTGATGTTACAAAGAATGGACGTCAAGCATTGGCATCGAAAATCATGTCAAATATAGAACTTTGGTATCAATGGTATGGACACTTAAATCATAATGATCTAATGTTACTACAGAATAAATTGATGGTAGAAGGCCTTCTGAATATTAAGGGTGAACACTTTGAATTTGAAGGTTACGGACTAAGAAAGAAATATAAGGAACATTTTTTTGTTCATGAAGATAGAAGAAAATGTGAAATACTTGAACTAGTGTGTACCGATATATGTGGTCGTATGCAAACTAGGTCACTTGGAGGAGCCTCTTACTTTCTTATATTTATTGATGATAGCACTAGATACACATGGGTGTAATTTATATGAATGAAAGTGATGTGTTTGAATAATTTAAAGAATCAAAAAATATGTTTGGAAATAAAATAGGAAAGAGCATTAAGCTTATTCTATCTTATAATGGTGGTGAGTACACTTCAAGAGATGTTATCAAATACTGCAAGAAAAATGCAATTGTGAAAAATTTTACAGTACCACATACATCTTAGGAAAATGGAGTAGCTAAGAAAAAGAATAGATCATTAGATTAAGTTTCTCATAATATGTTAAAAAGTAAAGGACTTTTGAATATTTTTTGGACTAGAGGCATTAATACAACTGTATACCTCAATAATAGAATTCGTACAAAATATCTTGAACAAAAAACAACATTTGAAGCATTTTATGTTTTTAAAATGAAAGTTAGTCTTTTAAGGATATTTTGATGTAAGGCATTTGGTCATATTCCTAAAAAGGATAGCAGAAAATTAGATGCTAAAGCTATCAAATGTGTTTTTATTGGATATTGTACTGATAAAAAATCATAAAAAAATTATGATGCATGTACTCACAAGGTATTTTCAAGAAAATACGTTATATTTCATGAGAAAGAATATAAAATAATAAAATAAGATGAACATAATGTATGGAATCCTCCTTATGGCAACTTTAAAGAAGAAGTTGTTTTGGAATCATCTGAAGATCAAGAAAGCATGGACATTCTAGAAAACACATCAAGAAGTCAAAGTCCAAAAAGAAGTGATGAAGACACTCCACTGAGAAGAAGAAAAGGATAAGGTACTCCATAATTCAATGAACCTCTAATAAGGTCAACAGGATAAATTAAGGCCCCTATCAAGTATACATATTATTCTTTAATATCTCAAATGATGATTTGTGTTTAGCCTTTAAATTATGAACAAGCCAAAAATAATAAAGAATGAATGGATGCTATAAAATAATAGTATGAGTCCATAATGGAAAATGAAGCTTGGGAATTGATAGAATTATGTAAAAATTAATTCCTTATAGGATCAAATTCATTCAATAAGCAAAAATTTAATGGAGATGGTAGAATAGAAAAATATAAGGAAATATTGGTTGCAAAAGGTTTTTAAAAAAAAATAGGTATAGATTATGAAGACACTATTTCATGTGCTAAAAAGATGAATACAAGAATAATATTGATAGCATTAGCCACTAAATATAATTGGAAGCTACACCAATTATATCATGCAAGGTCAGATTATATAGATACATAACAGTAATGTATATCATGCAAGCTCAGATTATATAGATACATAACATCATTTTGTAAGATAAAATGTCCAACAAACGGAGATCAACTTAATATATCATAACATAAATGAAAATGTGGCTAACATATTCAATAAGCCTCTTTGAAATAATACATTGTACAAGTAAGTTATATTTTGTAGAAAATACAAATTAGGTTTTAAGTCTATCTAAGACTTAGACTAGCATGCATGTTCATTAAGAATTTTTTTGTCTTATGTATTTTTTTATAGATTATTTTGTGTATTTTCCATATGGCTGGAATTGAGGAAGAGTGTTGGAAAGTATTAATTCCAGACGATCTTACACATTAAATTTATTAGGTAGGAATTAATGTGGCTTATGGGGGTATCATCTAACTTCTTGAAAAACACACTTTTACCAAAAATCCAGGAAATCCTGAATATTCATCACCATTGATATAGGTCCTTCATTAGAAATGCAAAGATTGATTTTTTCAGTTCACATTGTGTGAGTCAATAAGATATCATAACACGGACTATTGGAAAAACATTTATAGCAACAAAATTTGAGATTTCTTAAGACACCATCTACATACGGGTTTACCCCAATCTATTTACCAAATAACTATCGTATCAAAGGTTTACATGGTGATTATGAGTCCTCTCCTCACTTGACCACCTTTAACATAGGACCACCCTTGATCCCTGCTGCATTACAAGCTCCTAGTTAGTCCTCATCGAAAGCTTCCATCACATAACCTCTCATTGAATTGACCATTCATCCAAGATCCTTATTAGCTTCCTTCTTGCAAGGTTGTAATGCCTTAAACTAAAAACTATTGCATTTACTATGCAACTTACTGACGATATTAGATTCTCACATGGTATAATATTTAATTGACCACTTCGCAATAAGTTTCATGGAGAAATCAACACATAAATGATGCTCGCAACACTTGTAATTAAAAGAAAAAAATTTCCCCATTCCCCATGACCATGATAGCTATGAGGTTTTTTTAGCATGGGTTCAAGAGAATCCGTTTTTGCTTCCTTCCTGAAAAATATAAATCCATTCAACATTTTTCTCCTGCCCTTTGTTTCTTTGTACTTCCTCAATGTCTCTCTCAACTTCTCCTTCATGGAAGAAACTAGTGGAGAAGTGTCTCCCTATAAATTAGTGACAACCTGACAAGATGGATAAACGATCAATCCAATTCTCTCTATGTTAAGCTTCGATAGGTATACACGTCAATATATTTTCAACACAAATGGACCCACAGATGGGATATTTAAAAACAAATCTCTATAAATCATCGCCTTCGTCATTAATGTACACAGTCCCTTTCACATTCACCGAGTTCATCAGAGTTATTATAAACAGGTAAGGAGAGGCTATTATTGCCACTAATTTGTCACAATAATGGTTTTGATCATTGTTAGAGTCATTTTCCATTAAGCTGGCATTTGGGGAAACCAGGGTTTGGTGGATATTGTTGTCCTCCAATAGGGTGGCGGTGGAAGCTAACGACAAAGAAATTCTACTAAAAGAAGAGGTAATGCATAACAAACATTTTATTGCAATATATTAGAGTGTAAATTATGTAGGGAATACTACTGAGGCCAACGGATTCACGTGTTTCCTCGATATCTTCATGTAGCATTTATAACATAATATATTTAACATGTTGCACTCCAAAACAATTCACTAGAAGTACATGTTATAAACAATGTCTTATTTCATCCTACTTCCAACATTCTAAAGATTTACTGCATTAGAACTTGTTATACTGGTGAATGTATTGGGTGTAACCTCTACCTCAATATGAACATTACACCCTCCATGAGAACCAATATTGTAATCAGACATACGATATTTCCCAGTTACCACTGCAACAACTTTCCTTGCATTTTCTCTATTTTCCTAAGACTATTTTTTAAACACATGGGAAATTTTGTTACTTTTAATTTCAATCAATAACCAATGGGCTGAAACCACAAAAAATTCAGTTCCACCTATATATATAAACAGATATACACTTTGATCTACTGTGAAATCAATGGTTTGACTCTTGATGTTGTTGTTGCAAATGTTAGCCTAGGAATAATAACATTTATCTGGTTGAGAGAGTGAGAAAATTGGATTACCCATTATTATAACTGAAGAGTAGTCGAAATGGATATCATAATTTGATACCAAATAAAAGACATTTACGGTTTCGAGTTAAGCTGATCAAATTGTCACCTCCATACCGCCAATGTTGTTTAGGCCTTGGATCTATTCCTCCATGCATTTGATCGTACTTTGATAGTCCCTTAGAGCTACAAAAGTTAGACCAATTTTACACATGTTAATTTCAACTTTATCTCATATCCATGTAATATTGTAAGGACATATTTGTAAATCCATTGGTCATATGGACCCATGTCGCATTTCTCCATCCTTGGTTAGGTTTTCACTAATTTTATGTTCTCCCTTAATACCTATGTGACATCCACAACTCTTAAATGAATAAATATCTAAAAAATATTTACCCCATATATATATATATATATATATATAATTTAAAAATATATAATAAATTTAAAAATTAATCATAGCAACAATCACTTGGAACAATCCACTACACACTTTGCAGGTTGGTAAGAGCAGAAATAAGGGATTGAAGACAAGACTAGCTCTAATACCGGGTTAATATGCGTAAGACCATAATTTATTATGCTTAAGAGAGGAATTTAATACACACATGAAAAATGTGTCTGAGCCATATATTTAACATTGTAATAATGCTAATATAGATTCATATTAACCATGGAATAGAAAGAACTAAGAGGCATTAAATCTCTTGGGTTACAAATCTCTTTTAGAGTCAAAACTTTGAAAACAGATTTGGGCCTGAAGATATTTCATCCCTATCAATGATCTATTATTAAGATGGATCTATACTTGTTATATTCACACACACCATATGAAACTTTTCATTGTTTAAATTTCATTTGTAAATGGGTAAATTATTTCAATATCTTGAAAATCACCTTCTAAGTTTGTATTGTGTAGACTATAGAGATTAAACTTGCAATTTTAATAAATATGTGTTACATTTCATACAAAATTGATTGAAAATATACTTGAAAATTTTGAAAAACATAGAATGGTGAGACTAATTAATATGTTTTTTACCACAAAATTTATTTTCTTCAATTTCTTTATATATTATACACAAGTTTTTTTAAAGCATGCATAATATATAAATAGTTGAAATTAAAATATTTTACTTAACATCGGTATTGAAATATATATCTGTACACCACATTATCCACATAAAAGTATTTTTGATATATTAATATATTTTTAAAAACAAGTCAAAATTATGATGAGAATGGGATTATCTACATTTTATAATGATTTTAATTAAAATTAATTAAATATGTATCTTTTTTTAATTTTTTTATTATCGTTGAATTTTTTTATATAAAGAATATTTTATTTTTATATTAAAAGGGAACATGTTTACTCAATGTTGAGTGATGAAGGAATTGTGTATCACCATGCTACTTATTTGTAGAATTTATAGTTGCTCGAAAAATATAAATACATAAAACTATATTTCAAGAATGGTAAACTATTTTGGATACACATTAAATTGGTTGAGGGAATATATCAACCACAAACCAATATAAGAAACAAATTAGCCTGTTATAATCTCTCACACCTTATATATGATAGAGGTAGAGATATACCTTAAAATGACCAAAAATATAAATAATAAAAGATTACTTAATGTCTTTATCTCACTTAAATTGATTTCTCTTCTTTATTGTTGGTTCGATGCCCTTTAAATTTTCATGTGAGATACATTATCCATCTATTTTGTAGTTGGAATTTGCATGGAACAAATATGATCAACTTCTATTTCAAAATTAGTGATGGTCGATCTTTACTCAAAATTAAATTCTAAATATATTTTATTAGTGGGAACCCCAATTTCAAGTGCAATAAAAAATATAATGATCCCATCAAACCCACATGGAATTTAATATAGACGAACACGCTAACTAGATTAAATTATCAGCTCTATATATTAACACATTAATGTTCAATTTCAGGATATGGATAACCTAGATTAATTTTAATATTTATTTTCATGTAGAAAAAACTCAACTAGGATATCCCCCTCTGTTGGTTCGAGGGGTCCTGACCCAGGTTCAAAGGTTAAGGTTTGCCAACAAACCCCTATACTACTGGCCCTTTCAGCAATGACCTACTTGCGTAGGTCAAAGTCTCACCCAAAGTAGTATGGGTGGGTGTTGCAACCATGTTTCCGGACCCTGAGAGAGGATAGGTAAGGCAAGCAGAGCTGCATCTGGCTTTATAATGACTAGATCACCTATTTCAAAGACAGATATATAGGTCCCCTTTGCATCCACGTGTGCAAGGTCAACTACACCTATGGTGCTCAACAAATTATATACTTTTAAGACAATAGTGTAGCATTGCATAAAACATTACAAAACAGATCCAGATGCAGTAAAAATACTTACACAGTACTTTCGTAGCTTAACAAAGAATATGTAGAACAGACAGCTATCACAGATTCGTATAAATAGTACACCTAGATTCAGTTACTCAAACAACCTTATTCATCAACCTGTCAGTTCCTTCTTAAAATACCCAAACCTGACCTGCACACACAGTAGCACGGTCCGCACACAGCAGGACTTAGGATCTCTGCGCACATAACCAGCATGAGTCCTTTCCCCAAAAACCAAAACAGATCTACTAAGCCACAATTTACATCAAGATATTTTTTTTCTCTTCTCTTACAATTCAAAATGTCCCTCCATTTATAACAATATAGCCTAATCTTTCCTATGGTCCACAAACCACGGTTTGCGGACTCCATGTCTACCCTTTAACCAATTACAATGCTTCCAGGGCTTTGTCCCACCCAAAAACCCCTACACTAGACTAATTATAATCAAAATTATACAAAATCAGACCAGTTTCGCAACTTGTAGAGGACGCTATTCCAATAGTCCCCCAACACAATCTTCTGACTCATCCCAAGTCACTGTGGTGGTGCAGTCTATACCTGCACGCGTAAGGTATTGATGGCTACGATCAACGGAGGTAACGTTTCTTAACTCTAGGCAGAATCACTCTGTGCCATCTCAACAAGCTTCTGGGAGGTCGGTCCTTCAGTAGCCATGGTAACCCGCTCTAATATTTGGTTGAGTCGCTCAATTGCGCCATGAGAACCCTGTGATAGCTCAAGGGCGACGTCGCCCCATGGCTTCAAGTGCTTTTTGATGGCATGTTTCACTCATCGTAGATCCGTAATCGTGTTTCGAAGTGCGTTTCTAGCCTTCAATATTGCGAGATGCTGCGTAGGGACTAGGTAGAGCAAGGTAGTTTTGATCTGATTGAAAGTAGCTTCCTTCTGTCATAAGTCCTGCTTAACGTTATGAAGAACAAGGTTGTACTAGACCACTTTCCAAAGCTACATGGCCACCTCGAGCAACTGAGTACCCAGACTACGTTGTCCCATAATGATGTTTGTATCTTCTGTTACCAGCATAGCACGTTGTGCTCATACCTTCGGAGGTGTGGCAGGCTGTACTTAGGCCTGTAATGCAGTGAGTTGGCAGGCCATTTGGGTCTTGAGGGTCTGTATTTCACTTCGGGACGTCTTTAGTGCTGCAACCGAGCCTTTTATGGTAGCCCGAAGTGGAGCTGACACTGGGGGCACATCTGCGACCTCTATGTCAAGCTGGTAGAACACCGTTTCGAGTTGTGTCGTCTGTGAGATAGCTAGGGAGACATCTTCGGTCTGTCATGCGATGATCGGCATGACCACATCTAGTTGTTTTTGTGCGGTCTGGTTGTGATGATGGATCTCTTGAAGCACGACGGTGTGTAAATCCTGTAACGCCTCGCGGGGTAGCTGTGCCAAGTCCAATTGTAGTCCCATAGCCATTGGAAGGTGGGTGCCGACCAGGAAAGTGCTAGAAAACAAATAAGCATGGCTTTTATTTTCATTTAGCCCGGTACTGTTGGTAGGGCACAACATATCCCTGTGTCGCTTCGTACCCTGGGGGGCTGTATTATCCTTGTTATTCAGCCCTTTCATTCGCAGGACTAGCTGCAACTCGACTGTGTCAGTTCTCATAGTGAGCTACGAAAATTGTGTACCATCTTTCCTAGCTTCTTCTGAGCCCATCCAGCTGGAGCTTGTGATCATCCCAGGTTTACAAACGGCATTAACTTCCGTCTTGTAGCTTTGAATCCAATTTTTATAACGTTTGAAGTCAATTTACCCTTCAGGGAGCTAGAGGGTAGTTATCTTATCAATCTCAGCATCCCTAGACCCTCTCAACATAATGTCTATGGGCTCTGGACTGGTAGGCGCCAAAGCATCCGGAGGGTTAGGGGATGCCATTGCAACGAAAGGAGGGGATCTTGAATTTGGAGACTCGCAGACAACGGAAGTAGGTTGATTGGGTATGAACAAAACGCTAAAGGTCCAGACAATCAAGCAGCAGAATAATATATGTAGATTATAGAGATGATATCGACCCTTGATCGGAGTTAGTCTTTCTGCCTTATAGTGCCCGTGGCTATCCAACGGTAGAGTGAATCTAACTTGGAACTTACCATCAAGAAAATAGTAAAAACTCACAATAAATTGCCACATTAATTGCTAGCTACCCTTTTTCCCTAATGGTAATATTCCCTTTTTACCAGAGTTCAGTGTTCTAACTGTCATCGTTCACACCCTATGGCCTTCCTACGGATCTACCAACCTCAGATGAAGCATCTGTGTTGTTTTTGCATCCTGAATTATAGCTGACGTAGGGTGTGTTGTAATGCAATTCAAGTACAACCTAAACAACTTGGCAACCGAGCGCATCTCATCCAGTGCCATAGTTGGGATATTTCAGAGATCATCCTTTCCTTATGTTGGGCTAAGGATGTAGTATTCAACCATGTGTCGTACCTGCATTCCCCATGATTCAAATGCGATGTATAGGCATGGTCCACCGTGAGCCAAGGTGTCAGTGTTCTGTAGAGCTACGTCAAGTGCTCCTGTGCCATCTACCACCCTAAATGTTCACAGAAACTCATCCCGAAAATTCTCCTGATGGCGAGTGCATTGATGTAGCTCCACATCTAAATACCATACAGATGGATGCAGTCCTAGAGCATGAATAAATAGGTGGACATGTTCTTTTGGGGTTTTGTCGCACCATTGCATTTCCCATGCGAGAAAATATCTGCGTGGGTCTTCTGACCCAAGGAACTTTTGGATCCATTTCCCGGCTAGAGCTTCAAATCACAGGATCATCTTATCTCGACATTCCTCCCAATCGCATAATACCTTCCCATGCATATCCCAACAACACGCAGGTGTTCCACGTAGGGCTAGCGTAAGGGCGCATAGCCTACGTCCCTTGGGAAATTCATCTTTGTATGTGCGTAAAAATTACTTAATGTTACCACAATCCCCAAAGTAGCGCAGGTCCCTTACCTCAGAGGAGATGCAGCGAAAGTCCCTTGTGACCCGAAGACAGCGCAGCGCCAAAACCTCATGCAAACGACCTTTCCAATTCTCTAGTTCCCCATCAAAGTCGAAAAAGAATTCATTATCCTTTTCCATGCAGAATACTCCTTCCACCATGGGGTTAATCCAATCTTCATCCTGCGTAGTGAACTTGTAAATGTGATCCACTTCCTCCTCATCTCGCGCTGGCTCTGTATACCATGTGTCTTTCTTGGGATCCAACGGTATTATTACTCATGTGTCATTATTTTCAAACACCATGCTATGCTTTTTGAGATTGATAACACCCCCCATATCTATAGCCCAGTCCAGTCCTAGGAGTGTAGGGTACGGGTCTACATCTTCTAAGATTTCTATTACCTCAAAGTCATCTTGGTGCTTTACTCCTGCGATATCTACCACGATTTTTGGCAGCCTTCCCAGAGGGATGCTCTTATGTTGATTCGCCATGTGCAGGTGGATGGTCGACCATTCGAACTTAGGTTCTCCCATTTGTTTCCATGTTTGTTTAGGTAACATTATCACATCTGATCCAAGGTCCAAAATAACCTCATCCATCTCATAGTCACCAATCTGCGCAGCTAGCAGCATTTCTCTTCTCGTGTGTTTTTTATACCCGTATAGTTTGTGTACATCCTTGGTCCTTGGGGTCGGATCAGGCCGCACTGTGCAGCTATTCATTAATTCCTGAAGGTTCTCTACAGCCTTTGGGTTACATAGCAGCTTCATACATGCTTGCAGAAAGGGCTCAACCCCCTCATTTGTCTTGCGGTGTGTCGGTACCTGCACAATAGCTTCTTCTTTCTAAGCGAAGTCCTGGTCAGCTACGGCCCTTGTTTCTTGTCCCTTTTTCATGTTCGATCCTTCTTGACAGGTCAGAGGATCCATGGCAGCCTCTTCCTTTGGTCCTCGGGTAACCATCCCACTGTGTGTTATGACTTTCACACTTGGGTCTATGTTCCTTAGCTTGGCTTTAACACTTTTCACATTCTACGTGGGGGTGGGCTACTTTTCCTACAGTTTTTCTATTAAAATTGGGCAGTCTTTAATCACATGGTCAAGCTATCTATAATATTTGCACGACTACCTTGTGGAATTTGGGAAGTTCCTTGGAAAGTGTCCTACTTCCATGCAGTTATAACAGATTAGATACCCACATCCTCGACCTACGCTTCCTCCCCGACCTTTCCTGCCCCTTGCTGGAGAGCCACCAAAGCTCGCAAGAGATCTAGGTGACGCAGGGTCTGACTGTACCCTATACAAGTTTCATCGATCTATCATCAGGTCGTAAGTTCGATAGTTCTACTCATCATGTCATACTGACCAGCAGAACCTGCACCACTGTTGCTTCTATTCTGGGACATACGCTCCTAGCTCAGGGCAATGGCTTGTATCGTGCAACCCCGCAATGCAGCAGTCATCGCACCATAATGCAGACCCACTTGATCCTGGATGCACTAGATTGGGTTTCCATTTGCTCTTGGACAAATGGGACTAGGTCCTCTTGCCTGGATGTAATTTGTCAATAGAAGGCATTGATCCTTCATATGGCCAGATACCCGACATCGTATGAACCATAGATCTTTTCTGGCTCCTTTTCCTCGTTCCTTTCACAGGGTCTAAATTTCCATGTGCAGAGCTCCGAGCTGCTCCTAAATTTTCTATACTCCTAATGAAGTATCTTCTCTGAGCGTAGATTTTAGTTTCATAGCAACTTCCACAGATTTTTCCTGCGACTTGAAGTTTTGGTGACTCATTGGCATGCATAGGTGAGGTAATAGCATAGCGATGAACCATTCCGTATGTTTTCTATCATCATACTCAAATCCTCCTTCCCTGATTGCTCTTTTTAGTTGTTGATCATCCTCCCATACAAATTTAGACACTCCTTTCTTGAAGTCCTTCACTTCTGATACTAAGTGAGAATAAGATTTTGGCTTTCGGAACTGTTTCCTTAGAGCGTCCTTAATATCTTGAATAGATGCGTTCCCATTCGGAGATATGTATCGCATATACCAGTCCAACGCTCTTTCTTCGAATGCGAGGGATAGTTGTGCCCTCTTCACCATATCATTTGTCACATTTTGCGCAGTCTATACGAAGTCTGAAACAAACCAAAATTGGTCCATATCCTCATCTCCTACCCCTTGAAGGTAGTTAGTTTTAGGTGCACAGTCATATCACTATCCAACGGAGGTGGTGGTATGGGTGAACTCTTACCTTTGTGCAGGCTGGATGGTGGTGTAGTTGGGGGGCTTTGCACAACCATCTCTCGCAGAGGGTTATACACACATCTTTCGCCTTCAAGGTTGGTTCAATATTTTTTATCACTGCGTGTTGTGCTCTCGTCTGGATCTAAGATCATTCACTTGGTATGACTACACAGAATACTCTTCTCACACAGTAATATCTTAATCAGCAAAGGTAATGTCTTCAGAAACTTGCCCCGAAACCCCTTAAATAATATCCTCTCTACTTCAGAGTAGGAGACGAATTGATCAATGGAAAATTATGTCACAAACCCAAAGCACATTGTCCATCCAGTGATCCACCGTGCGATTGATGTTATTATCAGTCCTTTCCAGCTGCCGGATTAGCCGTAGAGTCCACTGAGTGACTTGTTCATTCTTCCAACACTTCTGGAACTCTATGAGCCTAGCCAGCCACTCCTGAAGCTCAATTGCAAATGTCACAAAGAAAATTTCGTATCTTTTGTGAGTATGTACCTATTTTTCGAATTTTTTGTCATTAACCTCGTGCTGCGATTCTCTTTTATCGCAAATTCCTGAATCTGATTTTCAAACCACTCTTCAATTTCTTTCCTTTCAGGCTTCCATTACTCTCTTCTTGTTACCCGATCCCTCTCTCAAAATGCTCCCGATCCTGGCAACAGAACCAGTTTTTGGCTTGAGGGGTCCCGACCCAGGTTTAGACGTTAAGGTTTTCCCACAAACCCCTATACTACTGGCCCTTTCAGCAATGGCCTACTTGCGCAGGTCATAGTCTCACCTAAAGTAGTATGGGTGGGTGCTGGAACCAGGTTTCCGTACCCTGAGAGAGGATAGGTAAGGCAAGAAAAGCTCCGTCCAGCTTTATAATCACCAGATCACCTATTTTATAGCTATATTTATAAGTCCCCTTTGCATCCATGTGCACAAGGTCAACTACACTTACGGTGCTCAACAAATTATATAATTCTAAGATAGTAGTGCAGCATTGCATAAAACATAATAGAAGAGATCCAGATGCAGTAAAAACACTTACACAGTACTTTCGCAGCTTAACACAGAATATGCATAACACACCAGCTATCACAAATTCGCATAAATAGTACACTTAGATTCAGTTACTCAAAAAACCTTTCTCATTCATCAACCCATTAGTTCCTTTCTACAATACCCAAACCTGACCGGCGCACACGGCAGCAAGGTCCGCAGACAACAAGACCTGGGATCTCCACGCACACAGCCAGTAGGAGTTCATTCCCCAAAAACCCAAATAGATCTACTAGGCCACAATTCACATCAAGATATCTTCTTTCTCTTCTCTTACAATTCAAAATGTCCCTCTATTCATAACAATATAGCCTAACCTTTCCTATGGTCTGCAAACTGTGGTTTGCAGACTCCACGTCTACCCTTTAACCCATTACAATGGTTTCGGGGCTTTTTCCCACCCAAAAATCCCTGCGCTAGACTAATTATAATCAGAATTATACAAAATCGGACCAGTTTCAAAGCTTTTAGGGGACCCTATTCCAACACCCTCTTATTCAGATGGTCCTTGATATAGTGTATTTCATTATGTTAAACTAGCACTTTCAATTGGGTATTTGAATGTCTAGCCACTCACTCTAACTCATAATTCTTCTAATTTGGTTACCTTTTGTAATTTTTCTGGGGTCTACTTCAAACAATATGGCATATAAACTCCTATATCAATATCCAAGGGCTGAATTCCTCACTTTAACTTTCAATGAGTGAAATCTGTTTTAATGCAGATACTTCTTACCCTCTAATTGTTGTGGTTGGGATTCAAAACAATGATCTCTGCACTTTGAAACATGTAATAGTTAGCTTGTGAGGAATGAATACAATCATTTCTTTTAATTCCAATAGACAACATTATAGACTCAAATGATGCTAAACCCATTAAAAGTAAGGGATATAAAATGGAATTGTTTTTTTTATCCCAAAATTGGAAATTGACTTGTAAAGTAGATTGATTTACTATAAGGTAAACATTAAAATCAATCTGACTACACAACATCCAACTCATACAAATTCAATATTAGAGATGCAAAACGCGATATGCCTATTGATTTATTACTTCAAATGAAAGGAGGAAATTACAAATTGTATAGTTTTCATTTAACATCCACTCTCTCCTATATCTTAATTAAATTGAAAATGTAAAAATTAACAACTTCGATATGTTTTGTTAGATTATCATTGAAATTAGATAATTATCATATAATTTATCAACAACATATATTTTTATATTGTATATTTAGGAGAATGCTACAAATTAGATAAAATTAAGGAATCCAACTTCCTTTGGTAAATGGGTTTTGACCTAAGAAGGAAAAAATGGGTTTTATGGGTAAATTCTCATCTGAAGACCTGGGATAAAAATATAGTATATATACAACATTCTTACAATAGATAAATCAACACTTTTATAGGAAGGTCCCTGTTCCAAAATTCCTTTAGATATTTTTCACTTTCACCTTTGGACGTTGCATATGGGTAGCAAGGAGGAGTGATGGAAGATGCTACATGAGATGCATTGAGGGTTGGAAATTTTATGGAGAAGATCAAGTAGATCCATATACTCGTACAAGAGACACTACGGAAGTCACAAGAGATACATAAGGCCACACATGATCAACATATAACAGAGAAATCATTCAAGGTGGGAGACATAGTATGATTATAGATAAATAAGGAGAGGCTATAGGGTCCTAGTAAGAAAGTAAAGGCTAATTTATGGTCCCCTTTGTAACAACTCCACTTACCCATTATTTTTTTTCTAATTACATCATTAATGCTACTTGGTCATCCTTGACTTTAATACCTTTTTTCATATTGCGATGTTTTCATTCAAGTATATTTTATGTTGTTAAATTTTCTCTAACAACTTGAAGTTTTGTGAAAACATAATTTTCTATGCTTAATGATCCCGAGCCCATATTAACGATTTCCTTTTTTACTTTCAGTATTCACTATGCTTGATGACAATTCTTCATGTCTTCACTTTTATTATAAAACTAATTTATTTTACTATTAGTGTATATCCTCTTATTCTTTTTCATGCTCTAACATGATTATTAATAGAAGTTTTATCTTAGAATACCTACTTTGTATGAAAATACTATATTTACCCTTAATCTATTCTAATTAATATATGTATATATATTCTTATCTACTTATTCCATTTTTTACCACATTGTTTAACCCTTTTGAAAACAATGAGTGTTAATCCTAAATTTACATATCCATACATGGGATTATAGTATTGGATTTAATATTTAATTAAATCACATAATTAATATAATGAAGTATGCATAAGCTTGATTATAAATATCATATGGCCTTCCCATATACCAATAACTTCACTTTAGATTATTATTCGAATTCCTTCTTTGATTCCCACTTATCCTAAGTTCAAAGGACATTATATGTATACAGATTCGAACTATGATATAGCTTTGAAATTAGTTCAAATTTCTTTGTTGTCATGATAGTGGATACTTTTATGGATTTCTCATCATACATCACCCTTTATCCTACCTCTACTTAGGACATTAAGCTTACTAACACCCTATACTTGTCACATTTTGTTGATTTATTTGCTAGGATATTACGTTGGTGCTCATGTGAATATTTAATAACTATCATATTAAGCAAAATTTCAACGTATTTAATTTCTTCAATCATTATTGGGATTCGACTTTATTGTATTCATAACTTGATGACAGACTATTTATGACATTTATCTATTTAAGGACTTCACTTATTAATGGTAGTACTTCTTGAATTAACTCAATCACATGGCTTCTATGACATTTTCGATCTGTGGTGGGATGGATTATTAACACCTTTACAGTGGGGATTAATCTGTATACCTTCCCTCCAACCTATGTGTTTGGTTTTATGAAGGCAGGTTATAGTTCCAGTTTCATTTCCGTTTAGTTTGCCGACAATGGTCTCGGATTTGCCCCTTCTTCCAAACCCTTACACCATTTTACAACTACTCTTTCTTGGCTTATGAAAACCAACCCCTATGGTAAGATTTTACTCACTGTTTACTATTCCTTCTGCCATTTTTCTATGTTTTCAATTTACAGATTTTAATTATCTTCTATTAACTAATTTCATTTTATATTTTTTATTGTAGAGGTCACTTCTTTACTCACCCTTCTAAGGAAATGTTGTTTTAAAAATTCCAGGTAATAAAATTATGAAGCCCTCATTTTACGAAGAATAGATTCTACCTTTGTTGGTTTTTTCAATACGACATTCAAGTCATTTTTCATTTCATTCTAGTAATTTTGTGAGGAATTCTTGAAGTTAAATTTTTTTTTAGAACAAAGACAATATATCATGCTACTACCTCTGTTCTTTGAAATGTCTAGCTCTCTGTGTCTCGACACTACTAATTCCTGGCATGAAATTTGTTTGAATTCTATTATTCAATCCCATTTTTTTTGCCGTGTTAGGGTTTTAATTAGAATCATTTATCATTGGGGTTGTAAAATCGATTTGCAGCAAAACAATTTATGTTCTAACACAAAGTTTTTTTTAATGTATTTTTTTAGTAATGAATTCATTATCTCTATTTGGTTTTTGCTTAGATAAGCACTCCTCTTCCCATCGTATTATTTTTCTATTCTCGGCTTCATGAGAATTTGATAGACAATAGATATTGTTAATATGAGAGTTGTTTTATACAATTATATTTCTTTTTCCTTCACTATGTATAAATTATTCTTAATTGCAATAATTCGTTGGATAGTACAACATTTATGTTCTATATTCATTTCTCATTCTAGTGAAGCCTTGCATATTTTTTCCTCAGCTATATTTGAATGGCTACTGGTCATTGTAACCCAACTATAGGAAACGAGATTACAATTAGATATGCATTTTATCATATTCCTTAAAAAATACAGACTCACACTTCAATTAGTACAGTGTATTTCATTTTCATCATACTCTAATTCTGTCAGGTATGAATTCAAATGTTAGCTCGAGTTTTATAATTGGGTTTTAATTATCTTTATAGTTTGAATCCCAATTCTTCCATTTATATATGCATAGTTATATAATTAGAATAACTCTATATAAATTTAAAAAAATATATTTTTATTTTAATTAATCATATTTATTTTTACTTGTCCTGTAAGTTATTTTATAAGAGGGTTGCAATTCTTCTCTTAATTATAAATGATTATTCTATTAATTTCCTCTAATTAATAAAATAATTATATTGTGTAGTAACTTCTACTCTTCCACCAATATTTTTATAGACTCCCAGTAAATACCCTGTCAATATGATTACAAGTAATTTCATTTTATGTTCTCATACATTTCCACATTATTTTCTTGTTCATTTACATGCATGAACTCACTCATTTATATATATGTGCACAAGAACGATTCGACTGTTTATAATGGGATAACAGGGTAATAATTACATCCCAATTACCCTAGTAAATGGGTTGAAATTATTTTGTTTATTGTATACACATATACTAAACTTTGTATATGTTATTTTTATGCAGGTAATTCGCTTCACTACTTATATCATTCCTAAATTTTGAACAATCCTTCTGTCACTCTTTGATAGTGTAATTATCTTTCTTCTATGTACAGGTTGGTCCATATCATCTATAGAATTCACTCTCCTCAATTCAGAGCTATGCAGAGGTTTATAAATTTGTTTTAGTTATTTATATATTACCAGGGACTTTATAAAGAAATTATGACAGTTTGTAATGTTAACTCCCATGGATAAAATAATTTCTATGTTATGTTTGTAATGATAAACATTCATTTTTATAAATCATTAGCAATGTATTTGTCTACTTCATTGCAATATTTTTCTTCTACTACCCTCTAGTACTTTATTATGTATTGCACAATTGTTTTCTTTATCAATAGAACTTGAATGACTAGATGTAACTGTCTGGTTAATATACAATAGAGTTTTAATTTAAATTTGTTGAATCACACTTTTTATGAGATTGAAAATTATCTCTTACTGTACATATATTTTTTTTCAATGATTTATTACACATTCGTTAAATAAATTATTTTTCTTACCTCCTTTCCACATGTATTAATATAATTTATGTGCATAATAATTATATGTTTAGAACCTAACCACATATTTAAACCCTACTACTTGGGTTTAGACATTCTGTGTGTTGGTTTACTAATTTTAATTGTCTATGTAACTATACAAAGCTATATATATACAATATAGTATGATCTATTAAATACGTCCGACTATATAGATGAAAATTATATAGAAATTAATGATTCAGAAAAGCTAATTTTCCACCTCTTCTAACTCAATCATAATTTAATACAGAAAGATAAATTCCAACTTTCCTACATGAGTCATCATTACTCTAACTTTCATTACCACAAAAATTTCATAATACAAAATTAAATTACATGTGGATACCAATTTTGGTAAGACTAATTTCCATCCAACCTTAAGCTTTCTCTCCACAGCTCCCCCGAGTAGAGACCAATTCCTCCCACTGTACAAAGCCTCTTGTCTACCCAGGAATGGCTTGTTTAAGCTTTCTTTCCCTTAAGCATGTTTTCATAATTACGTACAGTTAAATCATGATGATTTTTCCTTTTTTCTTACGCTTTACTTTTGTTTTTTCTACAAAAGTACTTTAAAACTTGTTTTTTCCTCTTTCTAGTTTTGTTTCACCTCTTCTCAGTAACTTTCCACTTTACTAAGGTATATTTTAGATTTTTATATCTAATCCAATATTTTAACCTATTTTATTTTCTCCAAGGATTTTTGGATAATTTTGGAAAGTCTTTGGATTTAATTCCATCCTGATGGACTTGAAATGATGGTCTCCAATATACTCTAGTATTTGCACAATAATTAAAATTCCATATTTAAAAAATTTAAAAAATATAATATGTCCACAAATATTGTTTTCCTTTAGGTTCACTTCACCTTTAGGATATTCAACTGTCTAATAAAAGCAGTAAAAATAGGGATATTACATATTCCCCCTCTAAAAAAAACATCATCATTGGTGTTTCAAAACATCAATTTACTTATCAAACAGTGATGTATATTTCTCTTTCATTTCCTCTTCTCGCTCCCAAGTAGCTTCTTCAGGTGTAAAGTGTATCCGCTGCACTTTCACCCACCCTATCGTCTTATTGCGGAGCTCTATTTCTTCCCATCCCAGTATATGAAGGGACTCTGGAGGAAATTCCCCTTCTGTTTCCACCTACATCACAGTCCAATCAGTTACATGAGTAAGATCATGTACATGATTTTTCAATAAGGAAACAAGAAAAACATTGTGAACCTTAATGTGACTAGGGATAGCCAATTTATAAGCTACAGGACTGTTGATGCCTCGAAAATTGTTGCAACAACATTGGGGGATGACCACCCGGTCCGGACCTTAAACAGCTCCTTTTCCGTTTGGGATGGTGGCTCCGACTGGATATAATGGGACCAGTTTCCCGATAAAGAATAGAAATGGGTGAATGAGTGATTGGTTTAATAATAAGTGATAGTGAATGGAGTACTTAATCTATAAACAAAAATATAAATGACTATTTTATCCTGGGAAGCTTCTATTCTTAAGTGCAACGTTTGATGATCTATGTTTGTCAATAGGCATATAGATGACACTATTCAATAAACAAAGATATTTATTTAAATAATAATTACTTCATTCAATTAGTTGAATGAAGTAATTGATAAAACATTATTACACTTATCTTTATATTACTGATACGTAAATGATTGAAAGAATAGCAAAAAGTAAACATCCAATAGTGGAAAGTATAAAGATTATTTTTAAAACACATTTAAATATTCAATAATAGCAAAAGTAATCAAACAACAATTTTCATAAAAGAATGAATTCAGACATAGATAGTAGTACCATATGAGCTGCAAGTCTTTCTCAATGTCAATCGCAATTCGAATTCCTTCTTCCGACTCAGAAATACTTTTAAATAAAGGCAGTGGTGCACATCCACATAAAAGCTTCGTTATCAAAATTTGGAAAAATTGGTCCAGTTTTCATAAAAAAATATGCCTGAAGTACAGTAGTGCAACTTCAGGTTTCAGTCATATACAAAAACTTACGACCCTTTCTAAATACATGAAAGGGTCTATAAATACTAAATTAAACTAACAAACTACAAAATTAAAATGCTACTAAGTTGGTGTAACTTGATTTGGAATATCTCCTTCTATGGCAATCTGGTAATCGGCAGCATGATTCATCACTTAGGTTGTTCGTATTTAGTCCTGAGCTGGCATATTACAAGCATCGGCTCCACTTCTGGTGGTCGGTTAAGGCGAGAATTGAGTTGGGCATCATAGGTGGCATCCTGTATTTCGGGAATGATGCACCCGATTGCATTTGAGAGGCATTTGAGGGCGGCTCTCTGGCTGTAAGGTTTGACTAAGAACATCCAATAGGTGCCCCATGTCAAACTGTTAATTCCTGCGATTAATCTGCTAGTTTTCTCCAGCTCTGGGTAACATGACGGTTCCAATGTTTTAGCTTATGTCAATTTACCTGGGGTATATTGAGAAATCATGTTAGATAAGTAGAGAGTGTCATTAATCAATTCAACCAAATTACTTGTGGTTAATTTGCATCTGCAAACTGCCCTCTCTGCTTTCATTAACTGGGATTTCCATTCCGTAAATAATATCTCTTTATGCGATTCTAGGATCTTTCGAAATTTAGCCGACTGTCCTTCCTCAGTACCTTGCCACTCAAGATAATTGGTTAATGTCTCATCGGCCTGCTCGAAGTCTGTTCTAGCATCAGCCGATTTATCACTTAGAGATGTTGTTGAGTCACATAAAGGTTCTGCCTGGGCGATTTGTTGACATAAAAACTTTATCTGTGTTACTAATGCTTTGTTTATTTGTACTTCCTCTGCCCTGAATTCAGCTACCTGTGGAAGATTCTTTGTTTTCTCAAGCTGGGTTGATAGTTGAGCAATCTGCTCATCTTTTATCTTCAGCATTTGTTCATTGGTTGTTTTGAGTTGTGCCAATGCCTCTGATAACTCTTTCTGCTTCTGGACTGCACTCTGATCAATCCTCTGCTTTTCCTCCTACAATTGTTGAGTTAATTGATTATTGGTTTGCTGTTGTGTTAACAATTGCATTTCTGCCTCCTCTGCCTTCTTCCGTGCTTCTGATATGTAATGAGAAAATCTCTTGGTCTTTTGTTTTTAATAAAAGACTCACCTCTGATGCCTTATCTATTGTTGCTGCCGAATAGGCTCCAGCAAATTGTGATAGTTTTGTTAGGTCCTCAGAGGGGTCAAATTCCTCCTTCCAAACTACATTGCCCGTCACTGTTTGTTCCGGGAATAGGGAAGGCTGATCAGTCCTTCTCCTCTTCCTTTGTCGTTTTACCACAGCTTTGTGTTTCGGGCTATAGAAGACATCCAAGGGAGGAATTTCTTCTATCTGCAAAATAATTTGATCGGAGGGATCCTTTGGGATAATCTCTACTCCTTTAGAACTGGGTAGGCCGCTGGTTTCACCTGGAACTTGTTTTGAAATGGTCTCCTGTGTGTCTGCTACTCTTGATGTTTGGGCTTCCTTTGAACCCTCAGGATTGTTGATAATTGAATCGAATTGCTGCCATTCCTGGAGCAATTTGGGATCAATTTGAGTATCTTGATTTACGTTTATGGTGCTCTGTTCCTGCTCTTTCGTCTGGGCTTCCTCTTGCACTTTCTCCTGTTCTTTCGTTATAACCGGAGGTTCCTTAGTATGTCACTGTTCAGGCTCGCTTGATCCTGCTGCTGGGCTTGTCGCTAACAGATCTAGGGGCAGAGTTTGCAACCTCTGTTCTCTAAGTCTGTTGAATTCAACTAGCCCTTCATCTTGATATTTCATTCTGGCCAACGATCTAACTTGGGACATTGACTCGGCTGTGGAGAACAGATCATCAAACATATCTTCTTTATGATCAAACTTTGCCAATTTGGCCTGTTCAAGGGCATTATAGGAAACTTTGTCGGGATGAAATTGCCTATTAGGGAGAGTTGCTAGAGTTAATGATTTCATCTTTATAGCTTCTTTCTCTTCATGTTTGAGATCATTCAAGGTGTAGACACGACATCTAAGAGGAAAAGAGGGCCAGACCTGCTTCTTATTTTTCTTTAGAGTTTGTGTAACGCCCTCAGAAATAATCTGATAGGCTATCTCCCTTGCTAGCAGTTTATCAGGTATGTACAAAGGAAGAACATGAGGTTTGGCTTGGCTGCCAAAAATTCTTATATAAGTAAACTTTTCCTCTGCAAACCATCTCCCTAAGCCAGTTAAATCAATCCCTGCTTGGTAGGAAATCTTGGGAGCAGGTTTATCAAAAATAGAGTAATGAATGGGTAACATGAGGCCATTGCAGATTTGGTATAAATGGTGCCTATGGGAGGTTTTCCACAATTTCTGATGGTATATGTGAATGGGCATGGGGTCTTGTGGAGTCCACCTCCAGCCGAGCACGGGAAATTTAGAATTAAAACACAGGGTGTCCAGGATATAAGCGCTGTAGTAGAATGGGGGAATAAGCCTTTCAGTAATGCGGGTCTTGTTTCTGAAATCAAGAACTGCGGTGGCTAACTTGTCGGACAGTATAGTTCGCCAATCCATAATTTCACTATTACACGCTGCCTCCATCAAAGGAACCATTTCTATAGTGAAATTAGAGGAGTCGTGCAAACCCCATAATCTACACATCATGATCCCAGCATAACAATAAGGAGAACATAGAGAATCAACAGAATACATACCGAAAGATTTATGCTTGTGTTTTGCCGGATTCTGCCTCCAATTCCGAATGGGTTCGGATTCAGTTTCATTCTCATTTCGAAATTTCTCTAGAATAGCCTTGTTGTACTTCTTCTCTGGCTCAGGCAAATGATACATTTGCCTCAAATCATTAGCTTGAAATGAACCGAAGATTCTCCCATCTCTGGTGCAGAAGGTTCTGTCTGTGATTGGGAGTTCCTCAATTGCCCACCTTACTACATCCGTATATGGGAGAATTTGTTCCCGAGCTGCTATTCAATGAAGGAAAGAGTCAGCTAAGTCCTTTAAAGTACCTTTAGATTTTTGAGTCGTATATACTGTGGCTTCTACTGTTGTCACTTCAGGTTCTTCAGCTTCTATCAAATTATAGGTAATTTGCCAAGAAGTTTTGCCGAGACCTGAACATGTAGTATCAGATATCAATCCTTTCTTTTTATTTCCTGGATCAGTGATGTCTTGTTTTATGGCTGGCGAATCGGAAGCGTTTGCAGTTTTCTTGGACTTCTTCCCCATTTTTCTTGCATCTATTAGCTTGGAAGAATTCTGCATAGGATTAAAAATAAGCGTAACACAGAGAATTCGCAGTGAAAACCAAATACGGGCGAAATATATTGATTAATGCATGATGAAGAATTAACTTAAGGTCGCCGTGGATCCAATCCGTGAAAAGATTTTAAACTTACTATTTCATTAAATGGCCGTAAAAACCTGTCAATCTTTTAAATTTCCATCATGTCGTTCATTGGTGAAATGATTTGTTTAAGCGTGCCTTGGCCGTTTTGGCGGTTGAGCGCAGGTGAATCTCTATTAGAAAGATAAGGCCTTTAATACGAATTAATCGTAATATCCCCGTTTTAACAACTTTTTTGAAGTTCGTGTTTTTGGCTTTATCGCATCGCATCAGGGCGAAAAGGCGCTTTTGTTATATTGGCATCTCTTGGAATCCTCGTTCGCCGATAGCGATATCGCATCGCATCGGGAGCATTAACTGGGGCTCTTTTAAAAGTATGCATGGTATATCGCCGATTGCCTATTGCGTGTTATCGCGTCGGAGCAAACCAATGGTTTTTAAGTTATGCCTCCTTTGTCATTGCGATATGCGATCTTGCGATCGCTTTATCGCAATGATAAAAGATTTAATTATTTATATCAAAAAGCCATTATTGGTTTGTCAAAAAGGTTTTTTGTAATGTTTTTTATTTCATTTTCGGACCTTTTTGAATAATACAAAATTGATACCAATTAAAACTAAAAGGGACCCATTTCATATTATAGTGTTGTGAATAAAAATTATATGAAATGGGGGGGGGGGGGGTTGTTGTAGAAGACAACAAGGACCCACTCTTCCTAGAACTTGAAAAGGTCCACAGTAGCGTGCTACTAACTTAGAAAAATTACATGTATATAACGTACTATTTTAGGCTTAATACTCAAGTAAAAATTGTCTCCCAGTTTGAATTCTCTATGAATTCATTTTTTGTCTGCATAGCTCTTTTGTCTACCTTGAGTTGTTTTAATATTTTTTTGAATTTTATTCACATTTCTTTCCATCTCTTGCAATGCATTTGGTCAAAGAATTAACTTATATTCTGGATGACTCCAAGTAAGCGAAGTGTGGCACTTTATTCCATACAATTCTTCAAAAGGACTCATTTTTATTGAAGCTTAATAACTATTGTTATATGAAAATTACGCTAGATGCAGAAAATCTTCCCATATTGTAGGTTTGTCCATAACATACATGTGTAACATGTCTTCCAAACTTTGGTTGGTCCTTTTAGTTTGTCGATATGTTTTAGGATGGTATGCAGTACTAAAGATTAATTTGGTACCCATTCCTCAAAACAGAGTCTTCCAAAAAGCTGAAGTAAACTTTGTGTCTCTGTTTGATATAATCATTTTAGGAATGCCATGTAGGTTCACAATTTATTTCATGAATAGATTAACTACTTGAGCTATACCAAAAGTATATTGCATTGGTAAAAATTGTGCAGCTTTAGTCAATGTGTCTACAACCACCGTTATAGAGTCATATTGATATTTAGTTCTAGGTAATCTAGTGATGAAATCTATGGAAACCACTTCCCATTTCCATTCTAGAATAGGTAAAGGGTTCAACAATACTACTGGATATTGATGTTCCACTTTTACTTGCTGATATTCTAGACATCTAGCTAGATAATCAGCTATGTATTTCTTCATACCTCACCAAAATAGGTTCTTTGTCCATGCTAAAATTAGTTTTTGATAACGAGGATGTCTTGCATAAGGTCTTTTATGATACTCATCTAAAATTATATGTTTTAATGATGTCACATTTGGAGTATGCAATCTATTTTTATAATAAATCCACCCCTTTTGATTTTGAGTATATCGCAATATTTTAGTGTTCTACAATTTTTCTTGTAGTTTCTCATAGTTTTGATCTTGCATCACCACTTCTTGTATCAATTCTCGTATGTCAAATTTCACACTACTTCTAAAATTATTCAAAATTTGATGAGAACTCCTACTCAAAGCATCCACAATCTTATTTTCCTTTCCTTTAATATGTTTTATTTCCATATCAAACTCACTAAGGAAAGATAAAAATTTAGCTTCTGTAGCATTTAAATCAGGTTGTGTGAAGAAGTATTTGAAACTTATGTGATATGTCATTAGTATGGACTTCTTTCCTAACAGATAATGTCTCCACATATTAAACACATGTATCGCAACAACTAATTCTAAGTCATACACAGTATAATTATGTCCATGTTTCTTTAATTTTCTTGACTCATATGCTATGACCACATTTTCTTGTAGCAATACTCTTCCTAATACTTCTACACATACATCTGTACATACTACAAATTCTTTGTTTGAATTAGAAATCTTCAAGGTAGGGGCAATTGTTAGTTTAAGTTTTAACTGTTCAAAACTATGTGGACACTTTGTTGTCCATTCAAACGTTACTCCCTTTTTCTGTAAAGAAGTAATAAGATAGGCTAAGGCTGAAAATACTTATACAAAACTCTGGTAGTATCCAACAATAGCCATGAAGGATCTTATGGCTGGGACATCAGTAGGTACAGGCTAATTCATATTTCCTTTTAGTTTATCTAGGTTTACTTCTAATCCATCCTAAAAAATGACATGAACCAAATACTGAATTTTGTTTTGTAACTATTTGTAGGAAAATTATCAGATATTCTTTGTGTTCTTCTTTGTTTTTGGAATATACCAGAATATTATTAATAAACACTACAACAAATTTGTCTATATACCTGTGTAACCCACTATTCATTGAACACATGAATGTAGCAGGTGCATTAGTCAGTCCAAAAGGTAGAACTACAAATTCATTATGTCCATATCTAGTCCTAAATGTTGTCTTATTTATGTCCTCCTCTTTGATTCTAATTTGATGATTTCATGTTCTTATATCAATATTTGAGAAGATAGTGACTTCTCTCTCTCGGTCAAATAACTCATCTATTCTAGGCAAAGGATATTGATTCTTTATGGTTAAATTTTTTAGTTCTTTGTAGTCTATGCAAATCCTGAATGTTCCATACTTATTTTCAACAAATAATACCAGTGCTCCCTAAGTAGACACACTTGGTCTGATGTAACCTATGTCTAATAAATCTTGTAGTTGCAGTTTTAGTTCTAACAATTTAGGAGTAGTCATTCTGTATGGTGCTCTAGAACAAGTGTAGCTCCTAGTACCAATTCAATTGAGAAATCAATTTGTCTTTTAGGGGGTACATGGGCTATTTCCTCTAGAGATACATGTTTGAACTCTCTAATTACTCGTAAATTTTCTACAACTTCCTTTTCAGTTTGTTGTCCCAGTTCCTCCACTTGCAAAGCATACACTTGACAATATTTTCTTCTTTTCCTCTTTAACTGTAGTGCAGAAATTTGTCTGATTGATATGGGTCTTGGTTTCCCTTTCACTCTCACAAGTTTTCCTTCACCATATATACAATGAATTGTCTTATCTAAGAAATTAACTATTATTGTATGCTTCTCTAACTAGTCCATTACCACTAACACATCATATGAGCCTAGAGCCAATATATTTAAGTTCAATTCAATTTCATACCCATTTAAATTACAACAGTTTTTTGAAGTTTATGGCTAACTTTTCTTTTTGTTTCAGTGGCTAACTGAACTAACCATGCTTGATGAAATTTTTTCGATTTTAATTTACACTTTTCCACCATATGAAAGAGAAAGAGGTTGTTCAACAATCGTACCTTCGATTTCTATCATAGTTTATTGGTGTTCATCCTGGTGATATTCAAGTGCAGCACTGATCCTTGGAATTTTTAGGAATGTCATTTACAATAGTTGCCTCTCATAATACTTCAATATTCTAAACTGTTCTATGAGGGAAGTCACATAACAAGTGAGGTTTTCCACAACCCCAAAAATTTAATGGTTATTTCATTTTTACAGCCCCTTCCATTTTTTTGTTTGCATCCATCTACTTAGACCTAGTCTATGATTGTGCTGGTTGGTTTTCTCCAGTTTTGTTTAATTTCTTCCTTTGATGTTTTTTCCCAAAGTTTTTCAAGTATGCTGGTTTTACTCTTTTTACATTAGAGTCACATTTTTCTTTTTATTTGTTTTTCCAATTTTTCAGCTGATCGTTTTTTCCTTTGAACTATTGATAACACAATATTTCTTTGCGAACAAATTCATCCATCATCTTGGGATTTTCAAACTCTATTCTATCCTTATAGATAGTAGGTAGGTAGTTTAAAAATAGTTTTACTTTGGCCTTATCCTCTTTGATATAATGCACATTTTGAAGTAAGTTAGTGAATTTGGTAACAAAATCATAAATAGTGAGTTGTCCCAATCTCAGCTCATGAAATTATTTGGCTTTGTCATCATAATATCTCTCATTCAGATATCTAGAACTGAATTTTGTTTGAAAGTATTCCCAAGTAAGAGTTTTCTAAACCAGCACACCATTCTGGTATCTTCCCACCTTAGGGTAGATTTACCCTGTAGTTGATAAATGGGAAATATCTTTTTCAGGTTACTTCCATATTCATAGAGTAGAAAGTATTTTACCATGTTCAGAACCCAAGCTTCTCCATCCTCCTCCTTTTCACCATCATAAGTGGAAGGTTTAATTTTTCGAAATTCTCCATGCAATTCCTTTTTCTTTCTGGACTATTGTTTTAATTCTTCTCCATCCTTATATCCCTCTTAGTCGGTTTCTGCTTCTTTCCAGGGTCTTCACTTTCATGACTAAACCTTGAGGTTAATTCCTTAATCAACCCCACTTACTCTTCGCCGACTTGCAACAATCGTTCATTGCTGGTTCTCTACTGAATCAATTATCGTTGCATATCCTTGAGCATATCAAGCAAATGAGCATTTTTATTTGGTGGATTTCCCTCACCACCTAGATGCACATACAACCCACCTCCATCACTCATAATAATAATTTTACTTTTTTGCACTAAATCACTATACATAGAAATAAATTAGTGCAACAAACTTTCCAAAATTGTAATTAATTTACATCAGCATAATTTGGGTTTTTATTTTTCTGTGTGAGGACAGATAGGCCCAATTTTTTCAACATGGGCTCTGATACCACTTGTAACAACTCCACTTACCCAATTTTTTTTTTTCTATTTATATCAATAATGCTACTTTGTCATCTTTGAATTTAATACCTTTCTTCATATTGCAATGTTTTCATCTAAGTATATTTTCTGTTGTTACATTTTCTCTAACAAGTTCAAGTTTTGTGAACAACATAATTTTCTATGCTTAATGATTGTGAGACCATGTTAATGATTTCCCTTTTTACTTTCTGTATTGATTATTTTTTTTTAGTGTTAGCTTTTGTTATAATAGTAATTTATTTTACTATTAATGTATATCCTCTTATTATTTTTCATGTTCGAACATGAATATTAATAGAAGGTTTATCTTAGAATATCTACTTTATATTAAAATATTATATTTACCCCCAATCTCTTCTGATTAATATAGGTATATATACATTCTTATCTACTATTCCACTTATACCACATTGTTTAACCCTTTTAACAACAATGAGAGTTAATCATAAATTTACATATCCATACATGGACTTATAGTATTGGATTAAACCTTGAATTAAATCACATAATTAATATAATGAAGTATGCATAAGGTTGATTATAAATATCACATGTCCTTCCCATATACTACTAACTCCACTTTAGAGTATTATTCGAATTCCTTCTTTTATTCCTAGTTAGCTTATGTTCAAAGGAAGTTATATGTATACACATTTGAATTATGATATAGCTTTGAACTTAGTTTGAATTTAATCATTGTAATTATCGTCGATACTTTTATGGAGTTCTTATCATACATATCACCATTTATGCTCCCTCTACTTAGGACATTAAGCTAATTAACACACTATAATTGTCATGTTTTGTTGATTTATTCGCTGGGATATTACGTTGGTGTTCATGACAATATTTAATAAGTATCATATTAACCCAAAGTTCAATGTATTGAATTTATTCAATCGTTATTAGGATTCGATTATATTATTTTCATAACTTGATGACAAACTATTTATGACATTTTTTTGTTCGAGGACTTCACATTAATGGCGATACTTCTTGAAATAACTCAAGCACATGGCCTCTGTGATATTTTCAATCCGTGGTGGGATGGAATTTTAACACGTTTATGGTGGGGATTGATCTATATGCATTCACTCCAACCTATGCGTTTCGTTTTTCGAATCCAGGTTAGGGTTCTGGTTTGATTTTCGTTCATCTTTCTGACTAAGGTCTAAACTCTGGCTCTTCTTACAGAACCTTATGCCATTCTGCAGTTCCTCTTTCCTGGCTTACAAAAACCAACTCCCTCTCGTACTATTTTACTCGATGTTTACTTTTCCTCCTGTCACTATTTTATGTTTTCGATTTCCATATTTTAATTATCTTTTGTTGACTAATTTCGTTTTTGTTTTGTGATTGCAGAGGTAACTTTTTTTCCTCACCCTTCTAAGGAAATGTCATTCTAAAATTTCCACATAATAAAATTCTGAAGCCCTCATTTTATGAAGAATAGTTTCTACCTCTGTTTATTTTTTTAATACAGAATTCAAGTCGTGTTTCATTTCATTATAGTAATTTTGTGAGGAATTCTTCAAGTTTATTTTTGTTTAAAATAGAGGCAGTCTATCATTTTACTATCTTGGTTCTTTGAAACATTTGTCTTTGTGTCTCGAAATAGTTAATTCCGGGCATGAAATTTGTTTCAATTCGATTATTCAATCCTATCGTTTTTGCAGTGATAGGGTTTTAATTACAACCGTTTATCATTGGGGTTATGAAATATACTTCCCCAAAATTGATTTATGTTCTACCACACGGATTTTTTTTAATATATTTTTTATTACTGAATTCATTGTCTCTGTTGGGTTTTTTCTTAGATAAGAACTCCTCTTCCCATCATAATTATTTTTTATTCTCGGTTTCCTGACAATTTGATAGACAATAGATATTGTTAATACTCGAGTTTTTTTATTCAATTGTATTTATTTTTCATACACTATTAATAAATGATTCTTAATAGCAATCATTCGTTGGATAGTAGAAAAATTATCTTCTATATATTTTTTTTAATTCTAACGAAGCCTTGCATCATTTTTCCTCAACGATAATTGAATGGCTACTGGTCACTGTAACTCTACTGTAGGAAACGAGATTGCAATTACATATTAAATTTATTATATTCCTTAAAAAATACAGACTCGCACTTTAGTTAGTACAGTCTATTTCATTTTTGTCATACTCTAATTATGTGAGGTATGAATTCAATTGTTAGCTTAGGTTTTATAATTTTGTTTTAATTATGTTTACACTTTGAATCCCAATTCTTCCATTTTTATATACATACATATATAATTAGAATAACTCTGTATAAATTTACTAAATTATATTTTTAGTATAATTAATTATACTTCCGTTTACTTGTCCCTTGAGTTATTTTATAAGAGAGTTGAAATTATTGTCTTAATGATAAATGATTATTTTATTAAATTCCTCCAATTAATAAAATAATTATATTGTGCAAGAATTTCTGTTCTTCCACCAATATTTTTACAAAATCCCAGTAAATTTCGTGTCAATCCGATTACAAGTAATTTCCTTTTTATGTTCTCATACAAATTCCACATTATTTTCTTGTTCATTTACATGCATGAACTCATTCATTTATATCTATGTTCACATGAATGATTCCAATGTATATAATGGGATAAAAAGGTAATAATTCCATCCCAATTAGCTTAGTAAATGGATTGAAATTATTTCGTTTATTGTATACACATATTCTAACCTTTGTATATGTTATTTTTATGTAGGTATTTCCCTTCACTACTTTTATCATTCCTCAATTTTGAAAAATCCTTCTGTCACTCTTTGATAGTGTAATTGTCTTTATTCTATGTACAGTTTGGTTCACATCATATATAGAATTCTCCCTCCTGAATTCAAAGCTATGCCGAGATTTATAAATTTGTTGTAATTATTTATATACTACGAGGGACTTTGTCGAGAAATTATGACAGTTTATAGTTATAACTCTCATGGATAATATAATTGTTATGCTACATTTGTAATGATAAACATTACTTTTTATAAATCATTAGCAATGTATTTGTCTACGTCATTGCAATATTTTTCTTGTACTACCCTCTAGTACTTTATTTGTATCGCATAAATATTTTCTTTGTCAATAGAAATTTAATGAGTAGATGTAACCCTCTCATTAATATACAACAGAGTTTTAATTTTAATTTGTTAAATCATACTTCTTATGAGAGTGACAATTACCTATTAATGTACATATATTTCTCTTTAATTATTTTTTACACATTAGTTAAACACATTATTTTTCTTACCTCCTTTCCACTTGTATTGATATAATTTATGTGCATAATAATTAGATGTTTAAAACCTAACCACATATTTAAACCCTACTAGTTCGGTTTAGACATTATTTGTGTTGGTTTACTAATTTTAACTATCTATGTAACTATACAGATCTAAATATATACAATATAGTATGTTCTGTTAAATGCATTAGACTATATATATCAAAATTCTATAGAAATTAATAATTCAGAAAAGCTAATTTTCCACTTCTTCTAACGGAAACGTAATTTTGATACAGAAAGATAAATTCCCACTTTCCTATATGAATCATCATTACTCCAACTTTCATTACAAAAAAAATTTGATAATACAGGATTAAATTACTTGTGCATACCAATTTTTGTAAGACTAATTGCCACCCAACCTTGAGCTTTCTCTCCACAGCTCTCCTCAAGCAAAGACCAATTCCTCCCATTGTAGAAAACCTCTTGTCTACCCATGAATGACTTATTTAAACATTCTTTCCCTTCATCATGTTTCCATAATTGCGTCCATTTAAATCAGGATGTTGTTTTCTGTTTTGCTTATGCTTCACTTTTTCTTTTTCCACAAAAGTATTTTAAAACCATTTTTTTCCTGTTTCTAGTTTTATTTCACCTCTTCTCAGTAACTTTAAACTTTAATGAGGTATCTTCTAGATTTTTATCTTCAATCTAATATTTTAATTTATTTTATTTTCACCAAGGATTTTTTGAGAATTTGGGAAAGTCTTTGGATTTAATTCCATCTTCATGGAGTCTTTGGATTTAATTCCAACTTCATGGACTTGAAATCATCGTCTCCAATATACTCTAGCCTTTGCAGAATAATTAGAATTCCATTTTTATAAAATTTAAAAAATATAATATGTCCACAAATGTTGTTTTCCTTTAGGTTCACTTAACCTTTAGGATTTTCAACTGTCTAATAAAAGCAGTAAAAATAGAGATATCACACCCTTAAGATACTAGAAACGTGGGATTACTTTACCACCAGATATGTGCATTTGCTTAGTTGTGAATGTAGATAATCTAAAACTATATGATATTTCCATGATAGATTAGGCAGAGGAATAGGTCCTACTTTATGTGGAATATTTGACACCAAATGCTTAGGTAGTGTTGATAAAAGATACAATATTACACAAGAGGTCCATAACTACAAGGCAAGGTTACCATGAACTTTGGCATATTATGTTGAAGGGACAACATCGAGGGAAATATAAATGGTATACCTCAGATAATGGGATGACATAAAATTTTACAATGTTAATCTGAAAACATTAATGCTAAAATGATAATGTTATTTGTTTTTTAAATAAAATATTTATAAAAAAGTGATCTAATATAAAATATCTTGGGGAGCATGCTCATGACAACGTTAGGTGAATGTGAGCAGCAATTTTAGTAAATTGGTTGTGCATAATGAGATTTTTAATTCATTGGATTTTTCAATTCAAAATTAACATGGAACATTTCAAATTGTGATGAAACCACAAATGGGCCATTGATGGTTGAAATATTCACTCTACATGTGGGCTCAAATGAAAATATAAAGGATTTCCATCAACCTTTCACAATTATATTGAATAAAATTTAGCATCATGCAACTCCTTTCCAATAAATAGAAATTGAAATATACATGAATGCTATACTTGTTTCCATCTCCACATTGGTACAAAGTGTGGAAATAATTTTCTAGATACAATTTTTTATGAAGCTAAGAACATAGATATTGAAATTTAAATTTGTAAGGTGATCCATTGTACATCGTGTATAAAGATATCACTTCAATTTAAAAATAAAGAATTAGAAACTAAACCATACTCTAAACAACCCTTGGTAGGAAATGAGAAAAATTCTATAGGCATGCAAAATATTTAATGAATGCTCAAAAAAATTATAAAATTAAGCCATTCATATGAAAATGAATTATAGGGAAGGAACCTCTCATCAAACTAAATTTAGGCCTTTTTTAGGATACTTCCCCCACAAATGGATATAGATCCACCTCATACAATGCTCAAATTTAAATTTAAGTGAATGTGGTATTCAATAAATTTTGGGTTTATCATCAATGCCATCAACTAGAGAAAACATGCACCAAGTGGATAGATGTCGTTAATTCAATAGATAATAAGTTATGAGATGGTTTCTCTTTAGCTAAATGGGACATAAAACAACCTTAGGGTGATCTAATGGAAGAATTTTTTACAAGAATTGAGGAAAAAAAATACTCATATGGAATGTAATTCTAATACTATATATGAAAAATGATGAAGATATCATTAAGGAGGCATTTTCCATGAGAACTAGGAGAAAGGGATCAATTACCCAAATCCAGACCCCTATAACTTATGTTCTTAAGGAACAAATAGGATTTTCACTAGAAATTAAGGTATATATTCCTATGTTTCCTACAATAACATAATGAGGGGAGGAAGCCTTGAAATACAAAACCTGAGGAATATTAAAGAAAATATCTCATCATGGAATTTTATAAGATCCTATGATAGAAAAGACTCCTACTAAGGTTTTAAAAGGTGAAACAACAAAAAAAGTTATCCTCCAACACGAAAGTATTGCAAGAGAAGCCTTTAAATTAGATATAAACACAACTATGGTCAAGAAAAAATCAAAATCCTTAACCCACCCTCTTCTTTTGACTTTTGAATTTTTTGTCCAAAATTTTCACAATTTTCTATTATACTATAAAGCGTCCTCAAATTTCATGCCATATTTTACATGTAAAAATATAAATTCTATGTCTACCAAGGGCTCGAATCATATTATAAAATTGGACAAATCAAGGGTGAAGGTCATGGGAGAACTAAATATGTCCTCATTAGGTACCTTGAAACCCAAGATAGACTAAATCATTGGCATTGTTATGGTTGGCATTCCTGAAGATTATGACCTTCTATTGTGTTGGGACTCGTCACATGAGCTAAAGGGGTTTTTTTTCTAACTAATCTAGTTTACGGTTATCGAAAGATGGCCAACCTAACAAAATATAATTGAAGAGAGATAAATGAATTACATGATAACCAATCTTCAAGTTATAAATTAAGATTCCTATTTTGAATATCATTTTTTTTTTTTTCAACACTACTTTATGTAATTTCATAATATATATATATATATATATATATATATATATTTTTCATACTAAAAAGAAAAAAAATTATTCAATTAGTATGTAACACCCCGCTATGCATAAGTTACAATTGTTACTTAATTTTAATTATCTTAGTCCTTATGATTTTTTTTCATAATTGGACGTGTGGCTCGGTGGAAGAGCCTGGTGGAACTTTTCAATAAAATTTGTTGATTAGAAATAAAAATGTGGGTTTGAAAAGTATTAAGAGAGACCAAGGGTGATGAACTCCAACCGGTTAGATAGTCGGAAACATTTAGAAAAAATTATCACTTTCCCTCCCTAGAAAATGGGAAATAGAGGTAAAACATATCTGTGGGAAAAAAACGAGGATAGAGGAAAACCATCTAGAGGAGTAAGAGAAGGGAGAAGTGAAAATTGGCTAGATGAATAAGAGAAGAGAGAAGTGAAAACTTGAGCATTAGAAATCCAACAGAAGTATCTGCAAGGTGGCAGAGTACTACCAGGTTTGAGGTATTTTTTTAGCTAGACACCAAGCCACTGGAACCCTTGAACCAAAAACCTAAAACCTTAAGAAAGGGAAATTTTGAACTGGAATAGTAATTCTTGAGGTTTAGAATGGATTAATGCAATGATTGAATGCTACAATTTTATTGAGCAAGTAAGCTCGCGGGAGAGTCTGGACATGATTTCGAGTCTCGTGGTTCAGTGGCTTGGTATTCTTAGGTGATAAATAATCCGTCAGGATAGACACATATAATTTTCATACAAGTTGTAAATGTACGAGTCCAAATATGTGTGCAATAGTATTACTTTAATGTTTAATTTTATTTTTTGATTACAGACTTTGTAACAGTTAATAGTTGGCCTTTCTTTATTATAGCGAATGTTGATAAAGGCTACTGAAAAGATATAGACATAGATAATTTTCTTACAATTTGTTTATATATTATTAGTAATATTTGTGCAATAGTGTTACTTTAAGGTTTAATTTTATTCACGGGTTAAAGGCTTTGTAACAGTTAATAGTTGGCCATTCTTTATTAATTAGAACTTATAAGTATTTTAATTGTTGTGCCTTGAGATATGAAAGTAATTATGTAGTTGTAGAAGTATGGTTCTTCTACAAAATCTATTTGAATGAAAATAATTTGTATATGGGTATGTAATAGAATATTTTTTTGGCCATAGTGTGTGCAAAATGGATATTTATACAATATTAATGTACAGATGGAACAGACGATTTCCCTGACATACTAATTTTAACGGACAAGTATTCTAAAAATATTGATGTTTTCTTAGAACAATTGTGTTATTATGAATGACAGTAATTATGTTTGCAAATAATAGGTTAAACAAAGGATTCATTCATGGAATTCTATAATTCTTGTAGAAAAAAATAGTGTAGAAGTTAAAAGAAAAGCAAAGAGAACATGTTCTGAGTTATTTATAAAATATGTACACTTGTAAATTTGATAGAATGTGGAACTATATAAAATTCTGATAGACTAAAGTTTCATGTGGTGATATAGAACGGTAAATTTCCCTAAGATAGATAAGAGTTAATATGTCTTTTTCATAAATCTAAATGGTGTCCATTCAAACCCTTCAGAGAACATGTTAATTTCCACTTATTTGTCAAGAGCCTATCTGGGAAAAAAAATCCATATAATTGTATATACATGTATTTATACCTAAAATCTCCTAATTTGTGAGAAAACCGGAAGGAACTCTAAATTTCGCCTACCTCTTAGACTGTTGGAACAAGAACTTATAATAAATGAAATATGTAGAGACCTAAACATTGCTTGAGAACCTGGGATTACAGCCATAAGAGAATAGGACAATACCAATAAATCATGAAATAAGTAGGCATAAAGAAACAATAAATTATATTGACAAACATGGGATTGAAGTAACGATTGTAGCTCCGGTTAGCCATATGATTAAACTAGTGGACGAACAAGCTAATAAAAAATATTGGACCAATTATAAATAATACCAATTATAAATAATAGGTAGCTCAGATCATGAAAACAATTAGTATGATAATAACGAGGATTATTTATTTATTGGAAAAAATTTCTGTAGACAACATAGACAGGTAATAATATAACCTCACTCATTATAAATAATTCACGGTGATCCGAAAATATTATGAATAATCATGGGGTTTTGGGTTATTTAGATAGCACAACAAGAATTCGGGAAGATAGATAATGCTGAGATTTTTTGAATATTAATTTTCAGAAAATCTCTTGGATATGCTAACAATAGTTTTTTGTTGCAAAATCAACAGGTGGAGATATTTCATCTTATTCTTGTGTGATTGAATTTATTATTCAGTTTCTTCTCCCATCTATAAAATGTAAGAATGTTGAAGCAAATAATCATGAGGAATGAGAGGTGTCAGAAAGAGAAAGTACAAATGAGAAAATCTGCTATTGTAAATCCCCTATGAATGAGATTACTGGTACCTCTGTTTGGTGGATGTAGCCCAAATTGGTTGGGTAAACCACCTTAAATATTGTCTCTTGATGATTGTGTCTGCTATGTGTGATTGATTTTAGTTTTTCGCTGTGTTTTACTCCTACAATTGGTATCGGAGCAGTGTGAAAGCAAGCGTTGTGTGGCTGCGGTGGATGCAACCGGGTCTGCTGCGTGGACCATAAGTATGTTTCCTTCTTTGGAAAACTGTGGGCTATTGATTAAATTTTCTGGTGCATATCATTGAAAAGTCATCGCTGTGGAGAAGCCGTGTGAGTTGGTCCATAGCCCGAAGAGTCGAGTAGCCAAACATCGGCTGTGTCACAGAGGTGGATAGCAAGCCGTGAATTTGAGGTTAATTGCACGAGGACCCTGGCGGGAATTAAGACCGAGTCCATTTGGTGAGATAATGTCGTACAGCCTGAGATAAAGTGGTTGCAGATTGAGCCGTTGAGCCGTCGTGCAACCTACCTTTGCTGGAGACTAGTATTGGTTCTATGAATTGAATGCATTGAACCGTGCGCTTGTATGTGCGTATACTTTGACTCTACAGCCGTTGGATCGTTAGTTCGTTTCTCTCTTTGGTTAGCCGTCAGCTGGTATATGCATTGAACCGTGAGCTGGTATGTATCTATGAACACAATTCACTGTTGATGGAAGGTGCATGAATGCCATTTAAAATCGATTTATATCGAATGCCATTAAATAGTGCAATGCAATTTTAAATCGATTTGTATTAATGCAATTTTTTGAAATCGATTTGTATTCAAATTTTAAACAAAGATTTGTGTAATAATGCCATTTGTATTCAAACGTGTATTCATTTAAATAGATATCGATTTAAATGGGGCTTATAAGGATTGTGATTTATTATATATGCCATTATATTGGGCCTAGGGCCCAAGGCATTTTTTTTTTATCAAAGGGTATTTTTTTTTTATAGCTCAAGGGCATTTTTTTTATTGAAATTATTAATTTTGATTAAAATAAAAATCTTCATTTTTGAAATTGGAGATTTTTTTTGACACAAGCTACTCAAAATATCAAAAACTCAAACTCCTCAATTTGAGATTGAGAAGTTTAATGGAAGGAACAACTTCGAGATTTGGAAAGTGAAGATGCACGATATACTCGTACAACAAAGAGTGGCGAAGACACTTTTGGGAAAATCCAAACAACCTTTCACCATGATAGATGACAAATGGAGTGACATCGATGACAAAGCACTGAGTGGCATACGGTTGTGTTTGGTGGATGATGTGTTATTTAACATCGTGTCAGAGAAAACAGTTGCTGGTTTACGGAAAAAGTTAGAGAAACTATACGTGACGAAATCCTTAACCAATAGGATTCTTCTGAAGAGACAGTTGTGCAGCTTGCGCATGAATGAAGGTATGACGATTAATGATCCTCTGATTATCTCTAATACTCTCTTAGTGTAGTTAGAAAGTATAGAAGTAAAGTTTGATTCAGAAGATGAAGATGTAACTTTATTATGCTCTTTGCTCGAGTCATGAGATCATTTTGTTACTTCTATTAGTCTTAGTTCATCAGAAAACCTTGAATTTGATGATGATGTTAGAGCTATGCTGTCTGAGGAAACCAGGAAAAGGTCAAATTTAGAAACCTCTACATCAGAAGTAATGATGGTTAGAGGTCGATCTAAAGAAAAATGCTTCAGTAAGAAGAGAAACTCTCGGTCAAAATCGAAAGGGAAGAAGAGTAAGCTAAAATGTTGGTTTTGTGGCAAATCAGGACATTTGAAGAAGGACTGTTGGAAGAGAGAGCAAACATCCAAATAAGACTCTTCAACAGAAAATAAAGAGGCAAACATGATAGATACAGGTTCAGGTTTGGCATCCTGTTCAGGTATAAGTGATGAAGTTCTATCAGTTAATTTGTTAAATCATGATCAACATTGGCTATTAGGTTCTAGTGCATCCAATCACATGTGCATTCATAAAGAGTGGTTTAACACTTATAAGTCAATTAATGATGGAGTTGTTTACATGGGTAATGATTTCTCATGTAATGTTGTGGGAATTGGAAGCATCCAGATTAAAATGTTTGATGGGACAAATAAATTCCTAGCTGATGTAAGACATGTGCCTGAACTCAGGAAAAATCTTATTCCTCTAGGAGTGTTAGACACAAATGGATATAAAACTTTTATTCAAGGTGGAGTAATGAAAATTTATAAAGGAATCTTATTAGTAATGAAAGCAAAGAAGGTTGGAAATATTTTTCAGTCAGAAGGAAGAACAGAGTCAGATCATGCTTCTACTGTATCTAAAATTGATAGTGATTCTATTCGACTATGGCATCAACAGTTGGGCCATATGAGTGAAAGAGAATTAAAAATTTTATCTGATCATAAGTTACTTCCTAGTTTAAAATCTTCTAAGTTAGATTTCTATAAACATTGTATACATGGGAAACAAAGCAAGTAGAAATTTAAAACTAGAAAACATACTAGTAAGGGAATCCTTGATTGTATCTATTCTGATGTTTGGGGTCAATCTCCTACCACCTCATATGGAGGATCATCATATTTTGTATCTTTTATAGATGATTTCTCTAGAAATGTATGGGTCTACATGTTAAAAGGAAAGTCTAATGTATTCACAGTTTTCAAGAAGTTTAGAGCATTAGTAGAAAACACCACTAGAAGAACCATTAAATGTTTAAGAACTGACAATGGTGGTGATTTTACTTCGAATGAATTTGATAATTATTGCAATGACGCTGGGATCGAAAGACATAGAACTATTGCTTATACTCCTAAGAAAAATGGAGTTGCTAAACGCATGAATATGAATCTTTTAGAAAGAGCAAGAAGTATGCTTAGTAACGCCAATTTGCAGAAAGAATTATGGACAGAAGCAGTATCTATGGCTTGCTATTTGATAAATCAATCACCATCAACTGCAATAGGATGAAAAATTCCTCAAGAGATATGGAAAGGTCATCCTTGTGATTATTCTAAACTTAAAGTTTTTGGTTGTGATTCATATGCTCTAATTCTGAAACATCAGCGTTCTAAATTAGAGCCTAAATCTAAAAGATATATATCTTTGTTGGATATGGTGATGGGATTAAGGGATACAGATTGTGGGATCCTACTACTCACAAGATCATCATTAACAGAGATGATAAATTTAATGAATCTTCACTTGATAATCCAGATGTAGATGATAAATTGAAACAAGAAAATGTACCTAAGTTTCAACATATTTAGTTTGAAACCAGTTCAAATACTGATGATAGTCCAGATGAAAAATTTTCAAATGCATATGAACAAGTTTCAGATGTAGATCATAAACAAGTTTCAGATGCAGATCATGAAGAAGTTCCTACAGATAATAATCAGCAAATTGTGGAAGAACCAAAAACATCTTTAAGGAGGTCCACGAGAATGAGACGTCCTCCTAAAAGGTATGATTATTATGTTACGTCAGTTGATTTAACCGCTAATGATGATGAACCTTTATTTTATCAGGAAGCTATAGAAAATTCTAACAGTAATAAGTGGAAAGAAGCTATGAAGGACGAGATGAAGGCATTAGACAAGAATGCCACATGGGATCTGGTGGAACTTCCTAAAAACAGAAAAACTATGGGATGTAAATGTGTTTACAAATTGAAAAGGGGTGTTGATGATAAAGAAGACAGGTACAAAGTAAGGGTCGTCACAAAAGGTTTTTCTCAAAAATCAGGAGTTGACTTTCATGAGATATTTTTACCAGTTGTTAAAATTGTTTCAATTCGGATTGTCTTAGCATTAGTTGCTTTATTCGATTTAGAATTACAACAACTAGATATTAAGACTACTTTTTTACATGGAGATCTAGATGAAGAGATTTATATGGAACAATTTGAAGGGTTTGTTCAAAATCGCAACAAGAAATTTGTATGCAGGCTTAAGAAATCATTGTATGGTCTAGAGCAGTCGCCTCAACAATGGTACAAGAAATTTGATTCTTTCATGGTGAGCCAAAATTATATAAGAAGTGAATATGATCATTGTGTTTACTTTAAGAAATTAAGTAATGGCATATTCATTATCTTATGCTTTTAGTAAACAAAATCATAACAGAGATCAAGAGGTTAAAGGCTCAGATGGCTAGGACGTTTGATATGAAAGATCTAGGAGCAGCAAGATAGATTTTGGGCATGGAGATTTTCAGAGACAGGAGCAATGGTAAGCTGTGGTTATCACAAGAGAAGTATATTGAGAAAATACTCTTAAGGTTATCTATGAACAATGTGAAGCCAGTTTCAGTCCCTTTAGCTTCCCATTTTAAGCTTTCTTCAAGTTTATGTCCTCACACAAACGAAGAAAAGGAATATATGTCTCGAATAGCTTATGCTAATGTTGTAGGAACTTTGATGTATGCGATGGTTTGTACATGACCAGATATTTCACATGCAGTTGGGGTTGTCAATAGGTATATGGAAAATCTAGGGAAAGAACACTGGTCAGCAGTGAAATGGGTGTTTCGATATCTGAGAGGCACAAGTGATTATTGTATCACTTATGACAGAAGTAGTGAATTTTTTTTGTGGATATGTTGATTCCGATTTTGCAGGTGATTTGGATAAGAGAAGGTCAACTTCAGGATATGTCTTCACTCTTACAGGTGGAGCTATTAGATGGATGTCAAAGCTACAAAACATTGTTTCTTTATCCACTACATAAGCATAATACATAGCTGCTTCACATGCTTGCAAAGAAGCGGTTTGGTTGAAAGGTTTGTTTGGTGAGTTTGGTAGGTTGCAGGACAACATAAAGTTATTTTGTGATAGTCAGAGTGAAATTCACTTGGCTAAAAATCCAACCTATCATATTAAATCAAAGAATATACCTATAAAGTACCATTTTGTAAGACAGGTTATCACTGAATGGGGAGTCTCTCTTGAAAATGTGCATACAAAGGAAAACTATGTACACATGTTCACGAAATCAGTTTTATTAGAGAAGCTAGAATGGTGTTTGGCTTCTCTTGGCTTGCAAAGAAAATAAAAAATAATAAAGGAATGAGGTATTAGGCTAATTGTTGTCAAGGTGGAGATTGTTGAGCTTTTTGGTATATTAATTTCGATAAAATCTCTTGGATATGGCAATAATAGTTTTTTGTTGAAAAACTGATGGCATCAAATTAGCATGTGGAGATGTTTCATCCTATTCTTTTGTGATTGAATTTATTATTCAGTTTCTTCTCCTATCTGTAAAATGTAATCCTGTTGAGGAAAATAATCATGAGGAGTGAGAGGTTTGAGAAAGAGAAAGTATAGATGACAAAATATGTTGTTGTAAATCCCCTGTTGATGAATGAGATTGTCGATACCTCTGTTTGGTGGATGTCACCCAGATTGGTTGGGTGAACCACATTAAATATTGTCTCTTTATGTTTATGTCTGCTATGTGTGATTGTTTTTAGTTTTCTATTGTGTTTTACTCCTACAGATAATACTATAGCTATTGTTGTAAGTTGTACATTTCAAAAGAGCGAGTGTAGTAAAAACAATCTGAAACTAACAACTGAATTTCATGGAAGAAACCACAAGGAGATGGAATAATGCATATAAATTGTTTAAACATGTCAGAAAGAAACACGAAATTATGTGGACACGATGATACAATTAGAATTGGAATGTGGCATTAAATATTAGTTTACAAAATGGAAATTAAAATATACAATTTATAAACATGAACATCAATAGAAGAAATAATTAAACCCTTTTTCAGAGCTGGGTACATTAGTTCCACAACAACCTACTCATCTAGAAATTTTCTAAACAAATAACTATAGTGATATTTCATTAAACCCTGGATACTTCCGCTTGTATGAAAATTACAAAGGAGGTAATAAAAAGTGATAAAATACATGTAAGATACATGGTGAAAGAAACCTCTATACCTAAAGCGCTACCTACTCTGATGGGATTTGTAACCCACGAAAAGCTTACATGTATTCTTAAGGTGAAAAACCAAAGAAAAGATGAGCTATATGATGAAGATACTAATGAAATATGAGACAGTAATACATAAATATAGATAAACCATCTTAGGAGAAAGGGACATTAACAACTTACCGTAAACCTCTTGGCCAATCCATGAATCCTGCAAAATTACATTGTAAGAATGTATGAGAAAGGAGGGGTTTTAACAATGAGATTCAACCAAGACATTGATAGCTAATTAAGTTATCCTATGATCTCACTAAAGGTCACCACTGCAAGAGAGAGGATATTAATGTTGGTCATTTTCGTGAGCTTACAATGGTTTTGTCTCTATGACAAACCCAGGGGATTAGTACATGAAAAAAGTTACCAGCTCATTGGACCAAAAAAAGAAAAGGAATACATAATAATGTAACACCAAGAGCTAATTACCTAGTGCAGAAGTACCCTATTGAAAAAATTCGGAACTAAACACAATTTATGTCGATAAGACACATAAGGTCCACCACAATACAGACTCGAAAAGCTGGATAAGGATCAAGAACGACATGGTTGGGGATGGGAATCTCGAGGAAAAAATTGAGCCTACACAAATAATAATAAATGGCTAGAACCACATCCAAACCCATAATATATATATTATGGGTTTGGAAGTGGTTCTAGCCATTTATTATTATTTGTGTAGGCTCAATTTTTTCCTTGAGATTATATATATATATATATATATATATGACCTGTAAATTGTACTCACGGTGAGACTTAAGTTTAAATAGATGAAATGTTAGATTATAGTTACGTGGAACCCTAACCGTATGGTCGTAATTCCATATTTGTAGAAATTCGATGGATATATGGCTTAAAGAATATTAAAATTAAATTTTCTCATGTAGAAGGGAAAGAGGATTGGCTTACCTTCGAATTAATGGTATAATGGAGAAACCCCCTGAATGTATGCATATTTTAGTAGAAAACCTCTAGTAGCTAGCTATGTGATCTCACAATCGCTACCATCACGATGCATAATTATGTGGTGGCTAGCAAAATGAGCTGTAATAATAATACACCAATAATGAAAAATATTGCTAATTACCTTTCCTTCCTACATTTATTAAACAAGATAATTTAGCATCGTAGTTGCATACCTCTACCCTCACAACTCGGAGGAAAACTAAATTCGGTCGCATGACTGAAGGGAGGCAATTACCAAAACTTCCTAGCTTCCATCCTCACTTACCGATTGAAAACACTAATACTACAACCATTGATTTGGCCTCAATTGGAGAAGTATATGCCAATTATAGGTCTCTAAAATATTCATAGGCGATGATTTAGGAAAAGTTGATGTCTAAGGTTTATGTGATCTAAGGTTGATGTGGGAATAATCCCCGGTCCAAAGTCAAATTTTCCAATAACAATATGCACCCCTTTCATTCAAGAATTCCATTTTTATGTCATCCATATTATAAATTAAGAAGGGTGAAAATTGAGACATTTTATTATGCATCCATAGTTAAAAAATAAATTTTATTTGGGTATTGAGCTACCTTCTGGTATGGTTATCAAGGAATGAGAGTTGTAATCTCTTCTATGTTGGAATATGTAATTCCTACTTGTCTGTGGTTGTCACTTTCTATATAAGGATATTGTTCCTACATCATAGGAGGTAGCTAGAACTATATTTATTCCTAGTTTAGTGTGTGGTTGAGAGAATCTCTCAAAAACATTATTGTGCATCCAAGATAGATTTCCTATCTTGAGACTATCTCATGTATAAATGTGTGTAATCTCTTTGATTAATTAATTGAGTTTGAAGATTGAATTTTTATCTTGGTATCAGAGCCCGTAAGGGCCTTTGGCCGTTCCTAGGCATAGGAAAATAAATGACTGTATTTTTATACTTTTTATTAAATTTTGTTTGTCCATCTTGCTATATTAGTGAGTGATTGGAGAGAGCTTGTGGTGCATGTAGAGCACTGATGTTCGTTGTGTCCACTACTTGAGGCCAAGCACTTGAATATTGACTGCGTGTTGATCCATCTTCGATCAAGTGAGAAGTGAGTCGTCTCGTTCATTCGAACTGTATCGAAGTAGCTCCCAGCGTCGATCCAGTTTCCCACAATGGCCGTCTCGGCGTTCAGGTCAGACACCGTGGAGACTCTCATGCCATTGGGTAGAGTCATGATGCGTGTGTCAGGGTACGTGATAATGGGCATGTGATCCAACAACCTCGGCTTTGGAGAACCATAATGAGCTCGCTACTTGGACAAGCATGTGCTCCATTGTCAAAAGCAAGAAACATGTTCGGTTTCGGAGGGATCTCTTTGATTAATGATAAATATGGTAATGATCAATGAGTTGATCAAGGAGGGTGCAACTTTCAATGTTGAACATAAAAGGCAATAAGAAACTACAAATTATGTAAGGTTGGAGTACTCTGAAGAACCAGACTCTGATGAGTTTGAGATATTGCAGCCTATAAGGTCTTCTCTCAGAATGGATGCTCAGATGCTGATATACTTGTGGTCTTTAACGGTGCCATTAAGGATGGAGTCGATGTATTATCTCTTTCTCTCGGTGCTTCTTCATACGTTACACCAAATATATTGACAGATGTTGTAGCCATCGATGCATTTCATGTGGTCCATAATGATATTGTTTGCTCTGTTGGTAATGATGGGCCTTATTCCTACACGGTTGTCAAAATTCCGCCATGGATCTTGACGGTGGCAACATGCACTGTTGACAGATATATGAATGAAGCCGGTTTGCAGACCTAAGATAGAGGCTAAGATTTATGATTCAGATCGGGCTTGAGCTGGAGGAGGATTTTGTGAAGAAGAATTTTGAGTGGTTGGATGAGTTAAATTCGATGGTGAAGCATTGACAATTGACAAGAAGAACAACTGACCAGATCTTCCTATATTCCAAAAGGCGAGCAGAATTTGTTGCGGTCAATTCCCCAGTCCGGTTTCATGAGTCCTTGAAATTGCGTGCAAGAGAAGGAGATCAGAAGATTTTAGGATTAATTGGTGAGCTGATCTATGTGTGGTTGGTGTCGGTAGAGGAGCCCGTGGGCAGTGGAATGTGGTGGCAGCGAGTGCACTTGGTTTTTTAAGCATCCATATTCATTTGAGTTATAACTTTGTGAAAGCACTTCTATTCATGTGCATGTTCTTAAACTAGTCGAAGCTCATGCAATGGAAGAAATGGAAGTCGTGAAGCTCCTGTTGCCCATATATGTGAGAGAGGTGGTGTGAGTAGTGCTCTCCCTTTCGAGAAATCTTGGAGCAATACTTTTCTCTATGAAATCCGTTGAAATAATTCTTGAAGCAATTTAAAGACTGCCCAATAAAATGAAACTCATGAGAGGAGTCATTAGCTGTTGCATATGTAAATATCTCAAAAGACCGTGTCTTCAGCAGTTTAGCGATCAGGCTCACGGCATGCACGCATCTGGTTGAAAGAGTACCATATCTGGTTGCAAATGAAGCGAAGCTAAAGAGTGTAGCTGCGTGCAATGAAACCACATCGTTGTCTCCTCGCGTGGATCTCTGTAAGGATTTTTCCCGTGGAGTTTACCGCTGGTGTTGGTGGCTGTGTCATTGTGATTGAACCTCCAGTCACTTGTTTGCTGGGGAGCCCAAAGCCCGAAGACATTGGAGCAGAGTCAAAAGTTTTCATCGGCGAGATTTTATGGAGAATGAGACAACAAAGACGAGCACATCTAGTTGCGGTTCACTCATATTTGAAATGGGGACGCTATGGAAGTGGATATGTTGATCAAGAATAGATAGAGACGGTAAAGAGACGTAGACAAAATTTCCATTAAATTGCACATATTTTTGTTTTCTGTCAATCCACCTCGGTGTCGGTCTTCTCCAATTTCTAGGCAGGCTATAATAGCATAGGAGGTGGCCATATAGATGGAGGTATTATGTGGCTATGTAAATTCTTTTGTGGTAATGAGACACTGAGAGGTGATTTTTAGTGTGGTTTTCATTTATAGTGGAAGTTGCAGCTAAATGGGACAGAGAATAAGAACTCCAAATGTTTTGTTGATAGTAAAACATGTAGATTGGTGATTTTTCAATTTGTCGTGCAGCGAAGCAATGGTATACTGTGTGAGTTGGTTCGTGTGTCTAAAATGGAGAAGGTGATATTAAAATGGCACAAAGGAGGAATTTCCACGAAAATTCAACTACGGAGGTTAAAGTAAGAGCTTTGTAACAAATCCAGGGTTGCTTGTGAAGCTTGTGCCGAGCTGTAGTAGAAGAGGATCGGATTTATTCCAATACTGTGGACCGATTTTTTTGATTTGGAGTCCAGAGGTAGTATAACATCTGAGCACTCGGTCGTTTTTGTATGGAGAGAGGGTGGACGAGGCCACTGAGAAGGGCCGAGTCCTTGAATGTCGGTTTCAATGTGCTGTCAGCACAGGTGTTAGAGTTCTTGATTCTAAGACAAGAGTCAATGGTGTTGGGAACCTGAGGTGAATGTGATGGCAATATTGCCATTTCTAAGAAGGGAGGATTTACTCCGTGGTGCTAGTGAGCATAGATTTAGACCTAGGTTTAATGATTGTGCACTTAAGATATTGCAGCCATGGTTGGTGCTTTTGCCTTGATGCATAAAATGATAGTCATATATTTTGGAATGTGTTTTCATATTGTTTTGAAGGGAGTATGTCTTGAAAGTTTGTAAACATATTGAGATTCGCGACCTCAACATGAAGTCATTTTGTTAGAATTCGTGACTCTAACTAATGATAGGTATAGCGTGGAGATTCAAGACCAGTATATCAAAAATTTTGACTGAAATATTCAAGCGAGAAAGCTCTAGCATATGAATAGTATGGCGAGTGCAAAGGATGATGGAAAATCAAGTTTGTGTGCGTTTTTTGTGAGTTTTGTTTTGGAATAGACTCTTGATGATGAGTCACACAGTTCAATGGTAAGCAAGTCTAGCTGATTTTTTTTGTAAGTGGTCATTGTATGTACTTGGAGATTCCAAGAGTTGGAGTATGTAATGTAAGCCTTGTTAAGGCATGTGTAAAGTTCGTGGTAATCTCAAAAACACCTTCTACGTACAGGTTTCTGGTTAGCCAAAAACCATCTTTTGTCACTGTAAAGCGATGGTTTGTGGTGAACCAGAAACCACATACAGGAGCCTTCATGGCTACAGGTGGCCGGGGTGCACACGAGCTAAAATGCTCACAGGAGCTTAAATTCTCACAAGAGTAGGTGGACTACAGTGAACACCTCACTCACAGGCCTCAGATATTGTTGTTTCTAAGCACAGGAGATTTGGTGCGCTTTTTTCTATCTGACAGTAGCATCGAAAGGCGAAAGAAGCACAAATGTTAGGGATTTTTATTTGGACTTGAATATTGGGCTTAGAAAGGTGTTGATCTCTCTATTTTTTGGCAACTCTGAACATGGGATTCGCCCGTTTGTGCTGGATTTGAGTCGCAGATAGTATTGTTGATTATGCACATGGGATTCACCCATTTGTGGTGAATTTGAGTTGTAGACACATTGTTTATGATTGACCACAACTAGATTTTGTGAATCGATATCACGACAAGAAGTCATTAAGGGAGGGCATTGAAATATGTAATTCCTACTTGCTTGTGGTTGCGACTCTCTATATAAGGATACTCTTCCTACATCATAGGAGGTGGCTGGAACTATATTTATTCCTAGTTTAGTGTGTGGTTGAGATAATCTCTCAACCGCATTATTGTGCGTCCAAGATAGATTTCCTATCTTGAGACTATCTCATGTATAAATGTGTGTAATATCTTTGATTAATTAATTGAGTTTGTAGATTGAAGCTTTATCTTTTTATGAAGATTAGGGATATTGTTATTATTTTAAGCTTATAAGACTTAATAATTAATAAATAAAATAGTTGGGGAATGTTACAAGTCGTATCACAGTTTAAGGGTTTAGCACTCTGCATTACTTATGGGAAAATGGTAATAATACTGTGGGGTGTTCAATAGAGATGGAGAATTGGAAATATGCTAATTTTTCCTACAGCAACAAATCTTTCAATCTTACCTAAATCATATTCTAGAAAATGGGTACAAGGAGGTATAATAAACCATAATATTGAATAAATAAATAAAGAACTTACATTGTTTTAGATAGAGACAGAAGTTTGAAGCAAGTGACTACTAATTGAGTGTTCGAAAAGAATAATATTTTTAGAATGAATTTCTCTTTGTAAGGTACTGACCATATTTTTGATGGAGTTTGCGACCTACAAGAACCGATAGGGTGGATGCTAGGAGAGAAAAAAACTATTGGATGACTTAACTATTAACATAGTTAAAAAGTAAAGCACATCCCATAACTATGAGATAATCTATAGAGAATAATTTTATGATTCATATAATAGGAAAGGGGATTGAAAACCCTATCATGTCTATGAAAAATATGTGCTTCATTGGTAAAACGGAGGAATTAACCTCAACAAGCTTAATGTTAACTATTGAAAAATAATATATAAACACTTATGACTGCAAAATATATATTATGAACATGAGTCAATTGGAATTGTCTTGGGTAAGAGGTGATAGTGTATGCAATTATTTTCATGAGAATAAATATTAGAAGGTGATATGCTATACTTGAACCATAGTGACAATAAAAGAATAAGACCTATACATTAGTGGTATAAATCATATAAACAAATCTAATGAAATAATTACCAATGAGTATATATTTGACATAGATAATAGAACTAATGAAATTCCTTATTATAAAATCTCTTCGTGAGTAGCACAAAGCCACAAAAGAATGGTTACAACAAAAGAATAGCTAGCAAAAACCATAACATGAGATATTTGAAAAGTCAATAAATTGAGAATTGGAATAGAATCACTAGATAAAATACCTATTTAAAACCAACCCAAAAGAGGTACATTGTGATAAAATCTCATAATAATTTAAGGTGAAAAGGAGATTAGTATCAGAAATGGTATGGTAAGTAGTGTATATGTAACTTGTACACTGAAAGCGACATGATAATAGTACATGGCTACTCCAATACATCAAAAAGCACAAAACCATATTAGAAATGTGTTGCTCATAACCGAAAGGATATCAGATGTGCATCAAATTTAGTAAGTTTCTAAAAAAAAGTTTAGTTTTTGTACCTAACGGACGTAGGGGGGAAAACTAAAATTTATGTGAGATACAAACATGTAATACTGAATTGTTAATTGTTATAATGTTTAATTTCATCGTAATATAGAAATTTGATTTTGATTTTGATTAAAATTAGAATAGAATCTAGATAATTGTAATGACAGTGGTACAATAAGATCAATAGGAAGAGATGTGAGAGAAGTCCCTTCAGTAGTTTAGTAGGACTATAGAAATTATATGCAAATGATACAAGTAGTGGGAAACTCTACTTATTTCTCTAGAATACTTAAGAATGAAAAAAAAAGGGACAACATGAGGAAAATAGGTATATATATATGGGGTAGACATGAAAAAGAATGTGTCTTAATAATTTAAGAAGGTTTTTTTTTTAACATGACTTCAAGGACAAAAATTAAACTTAGATTTGATGTGATTATAAAACATGAAGACATATGAGTAAGGAATATAATAATAATAATAATAATAATAATAATGATAATAATAAAAGAGATGGAAAAGAAAATTATAGTGTCTTATAGTTTTCATGATATGATTTGTTAATATGGAAGGTGCAACATGACACTTATCAATACTACCCGACAGACATACTTTAAAGAACTTCAAATGATTTTATAGACACAAACCAATTTTGATCAAATACTTTATTACAATAAATACATTATTACAAATCATTGAGAGATGAAAAAAATAACATAGTGTGCGGAGACAACTGAAAAGCATGGGAAAGCCCCATAGTTGATTGCACCCAAGAAATAAGTATGGATCAGATGTGAGATTCAGACAGCATGATCAATAATTCACGGACTAGATAGGGAGGAAAATCATAAGCAAAAAAAAATGAGGAAACTCAGAGGTGGGACATATTAGAAATATATGATGCCTTAATGATCTACTGCGGGATATCATAAGGAAAAATATACAATAAAGAAAACCAACATAGGGATAGAACACTAAATTTTTCATTAAACTGTGAGTGGATATGTAACATGGACACGATTGGGTCCACTTGAACAAAATACAAGAGAAATATTCATTGTGAAAGGGGTATGTTGAAGTAATTGCGATAATATATTTGATACCATGGCATCTAAGGAACAGATCATTATTTTCATATCATTATGAGAAATAGGCAAGGAAAAATTTCATGGGACAGTAACAAATATGGTTACTGTGTAAGGGTATAATAAGAGAACCAAATAGTCTTAGGGTGGAATAAAATTACTAAGATTCCACGAAACCTTACATGTCAAATGTATTAAAATAATTTTTTTCTAAATAAAGGAGTTAACATGAAATGTTCCAGTTTATAAGGAAAAACAAAACAAAAAACTATATTATAGTAATAATACGTAGATGAATACAAAAGGGAGAGACCCTATGGTTCTACTCGAAAGTGGATTTGCATATAATTTAGATTAATTACCTGAACATAAGATGATAAAGTTGCCTTGATGAAGCCCATTTTTTTCTCCATATATACTCTTGTCCTTGTCTTCTTTACCTCCATTTTTTCCTTTTTCACCTATTTTATACCTCGTATGCCATCAAATTTTCTTATAAAACCTATAATCCTATGATTTGAGGTAAAATAATTTTACTCGACATTATTTTGGTGTTTCTAATTAAATTTTGGTTGGATTTTAGACCATATCTATCTATTTATCTCTAAATATGTATTCTAATTGGACTCGTAGTTATGGAACTGTTGGCGAGACAAAACAAGTCAAAATCCTTTGTTAAAGCATGAAGAGGTAAATGCTTCATCATTGGAGTATTGGCACCATCCTATAACTAACAACCTTGTTATGGTCTTGTACTTAAATTGAGAGTCAATGTTGGACCATCCTTTTGCTGGATATAACAACAGTGTATAAGTCCTCGAGGATCACACATCGAGAATTCCATGGCGAAGGATAGCAAAATATTCTGCAGTATTTTGCACATCCAAATAAATCCTAATTGAGCCATGTACAACCAGCTCAAGATTGACTTCTTGAGCCCATGATAGCCATATGTTAATAATTTTTTCATTCTTATACTTTAGTTAGTTTCGCTCTACTCTATCGAATGTGTATTTAAAGACCCGATGAGTTGAGGTTTTAGTTAGTCGAGAAACTAAGCAATGATGCTATTGTAATCACTGTAATATTCCAGAATTATTGATTATGGAAAATTGTTCTCCCCGACTACGTACGTCATCATTTTGATTTAATACAAGTTCCAATACTCATTTCATTGTGAGCTATTTATGATCATGTTTTATATTTCATTCCTCTGAGTTAGTTTACCCTGCTCCACATGTGGCAAGGGCCCACCACCTCTACAACAAGGTTTATTATTATTTTATATTCAGAGTTCATTTATTAAATTGATTTCTTAGAAGATATCATGTGATTGATGCATTTGAATGGTTTTTTTTAATTCTGTACTTAATGATTCTTGTTGTCCCTATAGGATGAATTACTGAACAAGTTGTTTTGCTTGGTAATGGATTTCAAGTTGTTTGAATCAAAATTATGCACATGGTTGTGAATTTTTGTGTGAAGTCATGTTTCTTTATTGAGTCTTGTAATGTGGATGTAAATCATTGAGAGCTGTGTGGATAAATCCTTTTTCTTTAGAATCTTATCATTGAGTATAGGTGTTGTGAGCATCGTATTTATCATAAGAGTTGTAGTAATCATCTTGGTCAGTGCTTTTAGAAGCGTGCATGCTTGTCTTAATTTTTTTTCATTTGGACTGTCTAAATAAGGTTATCATAAATAGGAATTCAATTCTTTCCTTTCTTTTGAATAAGTATTTCATGTTTCTTATCATTCAGGACCTCTTTCAGCGTCGAATAGGAGAAGTAGTTCAATAATAGATCTTGGATTCTTTGGGTATCATTAGCTTGGAGTGCTTAATAATTATTTCATAAATTTATATGTTTATGAAATTTGATTTAATGTATTTCTTTAAATTGAGTATCTCTCTGATTGGATTGAATTAGGAAAATAAGGAGCTTGAGCTTAGTTTTGCATAATATTTGGGTCTCTATTTTATATAATAGTGGATTGATCCTAGTTTTCCATTCATTAGTGTATTGAAATTAACTTAGATTTATACTTTAGGTATGTACAGTATTGGATTGAATACATAATTCATTCCTCTTTAGTGTAATTAGAATCTAGCAATTAGTTTATAATTGATTTTGCTAATTTAAAAGGTTGGTATTTCAGTTGTAGAATTTCAGTTTACATAGGTAAATGATATATTTAAAGTAGGAATGGATTTCATAAGGGTTAATGTATTAGTATTTCAAATATTTATGTGATATTCCTAAAACAATGAATATTTTCGATAATAGGCTTAATCTAATTTGAACAGATAGGAATCTGTACTTAAAAAAACTATTTAGGAAGGAAGTCATGCACTCTTTAATTTTGTATTAAGTCTGAACCAATATGCAGTGTAACTCAGATATTATGAATCCCTTGGTGGATAATTAATATTGTGTGGTTTTTAAGCAATTAAAAACATTCAACATTTTGGTGTCGTTGTCCGGGAGTTTCAATTAGTTTTGGTAATAATTTTTTTTTTGAAAGTGACAAATCTATTTGTAAGATAGTGGGAGGGCGAGGAGTGTACAGTAAGAATTGAGTGAAGAGCCACGCATAAACTTTGGTGGGGTTTCTCCAAAGTCTATTTGTCCCTATAGATATTTGTACTATTTATTTCTTATGTGTAGGAGTAAAAGCAGACCTAGAGATAGTGAAGGTAGGTATATTTCAAAATCCTTTCATGAAATATTTGGTCCCACTAGAACACCACCCACTAATATAGTTAATCTTGATGTGGGTATCAGATGAAAAAGGAAAAGAAAAGATAGTAAAGTGGCATTAATAGAACACATCCCACTCCAAGAAGAAGCTAAACAAAAACAAATTGCACCTCAACAACATCGCATTGTTTTGAGAACTACAACAGAGCCAACACTAGTGCTAGTTTCACGATTGGAATCAGCAGTAGAATGGTCTCATCGGGACTTGCATTCTACCAGGAGAAATATCAATCTTCTTGAATCTTCTTCGAGCCAAGTTATTACCAAACTCCCACCAGAACCTGTAGTAAACATGGCTAACAAAGAAGGTGAGAACATAAATCATGGAGAATTCCATGCACAAAATGATGCAACAAACAAGTTATTTGGAGGATGACATGATGAGGTACCAAGAGGAAGTCTGGTGGAATATACGAAAACAAATTTTGGATTCCCTATCATGGATCTGACCAGAAATGTCAACATGAAGAACATACCAATGGCATCTCTTCTACTCTTTCGAGGTATGTCTTCCGATGACCCAGATGCATTTTTATTTGATTTTTATATTTTATGTAGAAGTTATAATTGTTACAATTATGCACATAAACTAAATTAATTTCAACCAAATTAAAAGAGACATCGCTCAGATCATTTATGAGCCTAGGAGAGCACATTATTTACTACTAGGATGATTGGAAATCTATCTTCCTTAGAAAATACCAAAAATATTGTAAGAGTAGGGATGTTAATGAAATTTTTAGGATGTAATAGATCGATGAGGAAATCCTAGAAGAGTATCTAGAGATATTCCTCTATAATTACCACAAATCACGAGGAAACCTAGATGAAAGAACCCTTAGGTCTGTCTTTTCAAAAGCATTGTAGGAAGAATGTATCGACACACATAACATCCTAACTAGTGGTGACATTTACAAGAAACCTTTTTCCGAGATAGTCGAACTATGTCGACATACTCTAGAATTTAGGCTAAGGTAGGGAAAAGGCTACGAGAAAACTCAAGAGATTATATGTCTAAAAATACAAAATTGGCTTCGAATGTTTCCCACTTATGTTATTATTTTTGTCTCTATAAATGAAATTCAATTAAGGTTGGGGAAAATTAGTTGTGATAATTCAAGAGGAGGACCTTCAAGAGAAATTTGAAAGTGTAATTCACCCACAAACTGAAAATAAAAAATATGAAAAAGATGAAGAAAAATCAAAAGAACCTCCTTACCCAGAAATGTTGCTTGTTAAGAAAACATACACTCCTATAGAATATGATTTGGAAACTGATCTAATGAATGTTTTCATAAAGATATGCTTGTTACAAGCTATTAGGGACATTACCATTTACACCAAAGTCATTAAGGATATCTGTATAAAAAATTCAGGATGAAAGAAGAATCAAAATAAACGCATTAAAGCAGTAAGCCAAACAACATAAATCATATCAGATTTACCACTAAAATAAAATTATGTGAGAAATCTTGTCGTAACAATAGAAAGTAATGGCACACTTTTACCAAACACCCTCATGGATTTGGGGGTAGATATCAACACCTTGACGATAAACACAATGAAATCTCTACAATTACAAGGAATTATTCATACATCTATACTTTTGGAAATGGCAAAAAATTCTTTCATCAATCGTGTGGGAATCATAGAGTGTTCGGCCAGAATTTTTAATTACGAATAGAACACGCTTCCCTATACAGATGACAATATATAACAATAGATTAAAGACTATATGACTACCTTTCCTAACTCTGAACAGACACACAGAAAGTATTAGAGGCTTACTTGTAATCCAAGCACTTATAAACATCTCCTTCTGTCGCTTCCATTGTAGCTTCAAATTCAAGCGGTTTGTAGGAAAAATGATTCCTGCAAGAAAGAACACTAAATCAGTAAAGCATAAACAATATACACCAAATAAAGCATAAACAATATACACCAAATAAGGTCTTGCAATATGGAAAATCAAAGCCAATACAGATGCATATAGGGAAAAGTAAGTTGTATTCTTTATTGATGATAGAAGGAGAGGTTAAAACCAAATGACTGATTTGATGAGGTTAGCTAAATCAGTAAAGCATAAACAATATACACCAAATAAGGTCTTGCAATATGGAAAATCAAAGCCAATACAGATGCATATAGGGAAAAGTAAGTTGTATTCTTTATTGATGATAGAAGGAGAGGTTAAAACCAAATGACTGATTTGAAGTGACCCTTCCAGCAATGATCCTCAGCCCCATCATGGTCTAAATCTCTCCAGCAGCTGTTACACAAATCTAACTCTCAATTGAAAATCCTCCGTCATTTCTCTACTCAAATTCTTCCTTCTCAAATACTAAGATATGTGCTCAATTTATATATGAAATAAAGGTATTTTTACAATGAATGACTTTCCAATAATAGGCAAGACATGTTACCATTCATGTAGATGTCAAATAGACACTTGGATTTGAAGCTTGACACATGTGAACTCTTCTAGAAGGCACCAGCCAAGTGGATATTCCGGAACAATGAGAATTTTTCTCCCAATGTGACCAACGCACCCATAGATGTTGGGAAGTGCTTTGCAGAGAAACCTTGCATGGGGATACCTACATATGAAACACACTTATTTCCCTTAGAGGCAGCATTGGTGAGCTCTCATATGCTATATCATAAACTTCACACCTTGGAAACCTTTGCTTGATGAAAGTCATGCTTGATTTGTATTGTTCTTGCCTTAGGGCATGTAGCAACTTCAAATGATAGGGAATGATAGAACCTTAGTCATTGGTCTTGGATATGATGCCCATTTAACCAGGTCATTGGGAATGATTCCCAAATTGACATATAACAATTTCCCCCTAAGGCATGAGGTCAAAATAATAAAAACATTTGATTGAGATGCTTTACATTTTGATGGGCTGGAGATGAAGTGGAGTGGCCACCTGCATCAATCTTACAATACATTACATCATGATATATCCCCTTTGATCATAATTTTTGAGGGTAGGCATTCCCATGTTGAGCACATAAAAAATCTAATAAAATGTACATAATTCAGAAAGTCGTCAACACTGGAATGTTACCTAATGCAGACATGTCTACAGATATAGGCCCATGTTTGGATGACGATCTATATGTAAGGTCACCGTATAGATGATGTGTACAAAAATCCTGAAATCACAGTCCAGATGGCTGAAACTAGATCTGGGGTCTTCTTATCTCATTCACTTAATCATTTAGGTACAAGTCTAACCATGCAAATATATGATTTTTCATTCAAAATGGAAAGACATCGTTTGATTACCAGCCAAAGATGTGAGATGTTAACAAATGCGAGATAAGCACCATTAATGAAAATGGACCTCAAGGTACTGTAGTACATTTTGTAAGGCGTGAATAGATGATTTGATGTCAAATGCCAAAAAAAATATTTCGGTCAAAGGTCCAGAAGCAAGGATCTTGTCGATGCTATAAAAAGCCTCATGGTACTAGAATTTGATGTTTCTAAGTGAACTTCCTGGATATTTATTTGTTGTTGACAGGAAGTCACCTTATTGTGAAATGGGAGTTACTGATTTCGAAGACAAGGGTATGACTTGATATAGCAGTTTTCAGGGATGACGATCATGAGAATGAAGGTTAACAAGCATTGCAGAAGGATGATTTTATTCACTAGGTGACTTCTCTTGAACATATCAGCGACACTGTGATGAGTTGGCAACATTGACCCAAAACCAAAGTGAAGGTATGATGAACCATAGGTGTGAATGAACTTTCAAGATGATTACCCAACTCAAACAGTCACGAAAATGGAGTGAAGGAAGTGTCATTTTCAAGAGCGACTTGCTCCCATAAAGAAATTTTGCTCACTTTCCCCAAATTTTCCCTAGTCATTTGTCGACCAATACCTCTATATTTTTTAACAAGCTTGAGGAGGATAACATTTTCTTGATCTTTAACTCAACCCTTCGGGTGAATAGAGTATCGCTGTTTAATAATTTAATGATTCTAGCGATGAATGAAACTTGATTCTTGCCATGATTGACAAGCCCGTCACTATTTTATGTTTTAATGAGCTTAACGATAGTGATAGCCAGGTCCTTTTTCATATTTAGAGATTTTGAAAAAGTGGACGAAAGAAAACTCCATAAGCACTTTTTAGTAAATTTTTCACTCAGTTCCGAAAAAGTGTAAAATAATATCTGAGAGAACCTCTTTGGTCATGTTTAACCAAATTATTTCTTTTTTGTAAATAATCTATCTCAGTATGGAAAATGGTTAAACTTATACTAAGTAGATATCAATTCATTTACTTTTACAAGCTCGAAAAGACAACTTCTCGGCGATATTTTCACATTATCGGAGTCTGAAAAGAGCTGAAAGAAGACTTCAGGCGTTCCTTTTTCACTGTTATAAAAGCTCTAAAAAGAGATAAAAGTACGCTTCAAATCCTTTTTCATTTTTAGCAAAGCTCGAAAAATAAGGAGAAAAAGTATGCTTTGTGGTCAGGTCATTCTTTGAAATAAATCTGCACGACTAATCTGTTCATCAGTTGTATTTCCTATTTAGAACAACATCAAATGGATTTAAAATACATGTTTTATGATAAGAACATAATAAAACTATATTCATATTAATAAATTTAACTTGCAAATAATTAAATGACTATTTAAAAGTAGTTTGACTATTCATTTTTACCATTCCATAGTTACCATCTGTATTTTGGAACTCTGAACTTGATTTTTCCCCTGAACTTCAGCTGTTGATTGTGATCATTTATGTGGATGGATTTCATCATCGTTTGATCTAGGTTAGTGCCATGAACCTCCTCTTCCCTATGGTATTCATTTCATTTCCAATTTCTCCAAATTTTTAAGGTTTTAAGGCCCCTAGGGTAAATTCTACCAAAAATGAGGGAAACGCAACCGTGAATGTCGAAACAAGCATTGCATAATGGGTACAATGAAGTGTACTTGCATATGAAATGCACTGTCTCTTGTCAGGAAGTGCCTTGGGCACAGTTTAATTTTTTTATTTTCTTATTATGCCAAAAATTGACCTATGTTTTTGCAATAAATGGAATCTAATGGATCTTATGGTTGTGTTTCAGGTTTAAATTGGATTATAATGAGGATTAAATGGAGGGAAAGAGAACATGAAGAACAAGATATGATTGCCTTGAATGATCTGGGTATCGTAAGAGCCCTAAGATATTGTGGACTGCTTAATTACTTCAAATTGTCCAAGACGAGGAAACAAATAGAACTCTTAGAGTTATTATTCAAGCATCGTATTTGATGATAGAGGCATTTCATATTAAGAACAAAGTGGTTCCCATAACAGTTTAGGATGTGTATTTTCTCACAGGTTTGTCGAGGAGAGGTTTTCCCATTTCTTTGTCAGGGTCTATTGTTTGAGGAGAGATAGTGAGGGATTATATTCTGCAATATTGCTATCTAGGGATAGATCCTAGCAAATATGGAAAAATAAACATCCACGATGTTATATATTTTCCTTTGAGAACTATCCTTTTCACAATCGCTAAACTTGCAGGCACCATTACACTACATGTAGCGAACATATCATATATGCAGTATGCGCTAGACTGTATGCAACCAACAGTCTTCAACTGGTATGAAGCTATTCTATCTCATATAATGGAAAAACTGAACAAATAAAAGGGAGGAAGGAAGAATAATTTCAGTTATGGTTCTATCCTTATATCCTTCGCCTTGGAATGGATTCCACTGATGCAACCACAGCATGTGACAGTAGATATAGCTAGTCCTAGAGATCCAAGGATGAAAATATGGGTAGAACTCATGGGCCGGCATGCTGGCCAATCAAATTTTGTGTTCTCTACTGCATTCTTTCCCCGGTTCCAGTGACAGATCGTCACCATCGATGAGTATGCATATGCAGGCGTTGATTTTTGAGGGGATCTAGATTTAGAACTACCAGAAGGCACTCAATGGGGTGCAATAGGTAAGAATGGTTTGACCATGTTTTTTGATTTTCCTAAGTTTTATACAATTTTTTTTTTATTCTGATTTATTCCCAAGACTAAACTAAATATTTGATGTAATGCGGATGTTGCTCGTGCTCAAATAGTAGTGGAACCGAAGCGCGAAGCAAATGTGTCAGTAGAGAGGACTGTCGGGAGAGAAATCCTTCAGGATCTTGATCTAGTTGAGACTCTGACTGAGATTCAGGAGCACATAGAAGGCTTAAGCTTCGATATTCCAGATTGCCGGATCGAAGAGCTTCCTATGCAACCACAGCAACACACTACTTGGGTTCCTAACCATTGGATATGGTTACTTCATAGGATAGCTAGATCTATAGCATGTTATCATGAACACCAATAGTTTACTTATGACATTTTTCATACATTTTAAGGTCAGATGACCAATGTGTCCTAGGCAAAAATTTTGTAAAAACCTATAACTATCTGTCTATATGATTTTAGAGTTTTTCCAATGTTTAATGTGTAATCCTATTCAATGATGTGAATGTTTTATTTACATATGTTGCAAATTTATGTCGAAAACTTGATTAGCTAATGAATCAGTCAATGTGTTCATTTTTTTGGAAATGTGTTGATATTGAATAAAATCAAAATGTCTTTCCAAAAGTTGAACTCTTAGGAACAATCTAACAAGTGCTAGATTTATAATAGTATAAACACTAGTAAGTTTTAATACAAAAATTTGTGAGTCTAACCTTATAATTATGTAGTTAATACCAAATGAAATGGCATCAGAGGGAAGAAACATCAATGAGCTATACTCAACGATATTATTCACCGATCTACCAACACAAATCCCTTGAAGATTCACTAAATCGTCGTTTGGAGTGAAAATGGCCCATGCTGCAAACGATAGATTCTGTATACTACGACTAGCAGCATCAACATATCCAAAAAATGGTTCCGAAGACTCAAACATTTGCGATGAAATGTAAAGAAGATTACTAACGTCAAGAAAAATATAAGAAAAAATTAATATAGTCAATGCAAATCAACAACATATATTTACAATAAAATACAAAAAATTACCACGCTCATGATTAAGCATAGTAACGTTTCAAATAAAACCCATTTCTAGGCTGCACCAATGGAATTCCAACATAACCAAATAACTCATATGCACCCTTAGCAAGAAATATTTTTACAATATAGGGGCCATGCCATAACAGATCAAATTTCCATATACCTATTACATCAACTTCTTGATCGTAGAGAAGGACCAAGTCACCCTCTGAGAAAATGCAAGGCTGGACATTTTTGTCGTATTAAGCCTTTATACATATCTTATGCACTTTGTTGGCCAATTGGGCTTCACGACATGTTTCATCAATATGGATGAGGTTAAGGAGATGCACTTCTTCTTTTGAGGTGTGAGGTAACATGTCTATTGCAAGTTTTAATGATGATATTTCGCATTGGATTGGTAAGATAACTTCTAGACCATACACCAATTGAAAGGGAGTAAATCTGGTTGCATTTCTTACCGAGGTTCGATACGCCAACAAGGGGGATTACAAGATCAAATTCCATTTTCTTTTACGAACTCTTATCATTCATTTAAGCATTCATTTAAGAAATTTGTTAATAGCCTCAACTTGTCCATTTCATTGTGGATAATAAGGAGTAGAATTATCATGTGACAATCCTAACTTGGCAGTCAATTCGGACATCATGTGGTGGTCAAAATGCTTCCCATGATTTGTAACTATAGCCTGTTTGACCCCAAACCATGCAATAACATTGTTGAAGAAAAATAATGTAGTTGTTTGTCCTGTGTTGTTGAATGTAGGCATCGATTCAACCCATTTCATAAAATAGTCGACTACAACAATAATATAACCATTCCCCCCAGACGAAGGAGGGTTACTGACCATGAAGTCAATACCCCATTTCGTAAATGGTCCAGCAAAGAAAACAATATGCATTGGCGCTGGTGGTTTGCAGATTTTACGATAAAAAATCTGGCATGCAGGACAACTTCTGACCGTGAGGATGCAGTCTTGAAAAATAGTAGGCCAAAAGTAACTGGCGTGGAGTATCTTGTGCACAGTAGCATATCCAGATAAATGTCCACCACAAGCCCCACCATGGCAATAATTTAACGCTTTTTCGTCCTCCTCATGAGTGGGGCACCTCCTTAAAATGGTATTGACACCATGATGATAAAGTGTATCGCCGCCGACGAGATAATATTTGGCTTGGTATCAAATATGTCACTATTCAAAGTGAGAGGTATTAAGTCGAAAAGTTTGGGTTTGGAGATAAATCATAAAATCCCCATACCAAGGATTAGATGACTTGATCAAAAACATAGACTCATCTGGAATTGATGATACTGACGTAGTTTCAGTACTATGAGAGGGAAGGTTACATAGAAGCTCAGCCAAAACTAACTACTTCTTTTACTTCGATTTGATAAATTCCAAATCAAATTCGTGCAAAATGACAATTCATTCTGAATATCTTCCCCCAGCAATTGATGTGATAAGATTTAATTCATGGGGTTGCAATCCGAAACTATTGTTTTTTTTGGAGCAGGATATAATGGTGAAATATTTGTACAGCTTGAATGGCTGCCAAGGCATGTTTTTCTACATATGAGTACTTAACTTCCATATCATTGAGATTATGACTCAAATAATAGATCGGATGTTCAATTCCGTCTTCTACTTGGACCAATACCATAGCAATGGTCATTTCGGCCATGGTGATATATAGTAAATAATAATTTTGATAATTACGAGGATACGTTAATGATGCTCAGACAAGAGTGTCCTTGACAGCATCAAAAGAAGCTTGCACAACTTGGTCCCAATGGAAGGGAATCCCCTTTTTCAAGAGTGGAGTAAATCCTTTAGCTATTTCGGCATAATTTGGAATGAACCTCCTTAGGAAGTTAGCCTTTCCTTGAAGTTTCTATATTTGATGTAAGTTTGATGGCACAGGCAAATAAAGAATGGTCCGAACCTTCAAAGGGTCGATTTGAATCCCTTATTTCGAGACTGCAAATCCAAGCACACATTTATGTGTTGAGGCATATTTTTCAGTGTTGACAGCATAAGAAAATGGCTCTCAAATGCATCGAGTGATCAATCCAATTTCGTGAATGTGCTGGTAAATCATCTAGATATGGTTGAACAATGTGCTTGATGTCATTGAAAGCACAATCCATTTCTCTCTGAAAAGTGGCCCGAACATTCTTTAAACCAAATGGAAGTTTCCTATATGTGAATGTGCCCTACAGATAGAAGAATGTTATCTTATATTGATTGTGTGGATGGATATTGATTTCATTGTAGCCAGAAAATCCATCCATGAATGAAAATATTTCACATCCAGCACAATCGTCAATAATTTGGTCGATAAAGGGAGTAGGATGGTTGTCTTTTGGACAAGCATGATTAACATCTCGATAATTGTAGTGTCCCTTATTAGTGAGATAGCTTTGATGACACTTAGAGATGGTGATTTTGATATAATATTATGTATGAAAGACTTATGTGCATGCTTATATGCTATGACTTGATTTGGGTCACTTGGTTGTTGTGTGCTTATGATAATATCTATGGTTGTGTGCAAAAGGATTGATTTTGGTTAAGAGAATATTAGCGATGTTTTCTCTTTTGGTATCCTATTTTGGACATAATTGTATGATGCGAATGGTGATTTAGAATTGAGACACAGATCCATGGACAATCATGGTTATGTGGAACATATGGTTAATTATGATTTATGGATGATACATGATTTGTATGATTATATGTGCATAATCTCGTACTAAGCATGATGTGGCAGGGGACTTGGTCATTGCCAACAAGGATTCTCAAGTTATGAATGACTGCGGAAGTCATTTCTCCAAAACCAAAATGATTGTGGAAGTCATGCACAATATTTGGTAAAATTTGAATAAGTTAATTATGAAATTCATTTTATTTATTTGATCAATGAGATTGTGATGTGTGCAGGTCTTGGAATAAGACCTTACCAATGAACCATCAGATGGGTATAAGCTCAAAATCAGTACCTTAAGGTGAAACACGGAGTTTCAAAGCATAATAGATGATAAGCCATGGAAATTAGGGCGCGAAGTCCTAAATCCATGAAATATAAAGACATGGAGTCTTGGATATATGATAAAAGGATAAGGACGCGGAGTCCTAAATCCATGAAATAGAAAGATGTGGAGTCTTGAATATATAAGGAAATGTTTGGGGTGCAAAGTCCTGAATATTTAAAAAGATCAAGGTGTGGAATCTTGGATCTTTAGAGTAGATCAGGGTGTGGAGTCCTCAATCTACTAAGTCATGATGATGCATACAATAGGGGTGCGGAATCCCTATGATCCGAAAGAAAAATACCACTCATCGGCAACTCGTAGATGAATTTCCTTAATAATCTAATTCCTAACAATTTTGGATTGACTTTCTAAAAATAGAAATTCATGTCTACCATTTCAAGTATGACTTTCCAAAAATAGTAAATCACCTCCAATCAATGGGTAAACAAGTATACTTCAAGGAAAATCACTTAAATTATAATTAATCAATTGTAGTAGTTCAATCTCAACTTAATCCTCAATATTATTAATATTATTAATATTATTATTATCTTTTATGAGACTATGATATTATTATTAAAAGGAAATTATATCTCCTCAATCACTTCACACCTCTCTCCTCCATGACTCTCATGGTTCTATGTAAGTCTCTCTATTTTAAATATTACATTACACTCTCTTTTATGGACTCATCAAGGAATGGCATATTCCTCTTACACTCATTAAATATATGTCATAAAATATTCTTACACTCATTAAATATGTGTCATAAAATATTCCTCTTACACTCACTTTAATGCATATGTTACACTCTCCTTAAATAAGGCATGCATACCTCTCCTTAATGGCATAAGTTATACTCCTCTAAAAGGAATACAATGCATGCATATTACTCCTTTATGACAAGATATTGTTGCTCCTCCTATATATGAGTCTCATGTATTCTCATTTAGGGGGAGGAGAGGGGTAATGCCAAGAGGGGAAGAGACTTGAGGAATATTGTGAGAGGGAGAGATATGGAGAGTATCCAATTACTTCCAAAACAAATCTAAATTTCTTATTAACCTACCAAGTATATATTGAGGTTGAACATGAGTGGTATTTAGAGGAAGTGAAAACTATCTTGCTTAGTTTTCCTTGCATATCTCTCTCTACTGCTGTATTTTGGTACTGTTTGTGAGCTTTTACAGCTCGGGGGTTCCAGGGGGAGGAGTTCTCCCTGGATATGGTTGGGTGGAAAGCCAGATGGTTCAAATGAGTTGGTTAAGGGATCGAAGGTGGATCATATTCTCAACGATTGGAGCTGAATATCTCTTCAGGTATAATTTCCGTTGTCCTAAAATTATAGTATAGATTTAGCATAAAATAAAAGGTAGACCTTTAAATTGTTGTAAGCATCTAATTTTGGTTTAGGCTTATGTTATCTAAAATATTATTGATTAGTTAAAAATGAAGACTATATCAATCTATATGTATGGATGTCTAGATCTCAATATTGGAGTTATTATTGGTATATTTTATGGTACTAATCTTGGTATTGTAGCATTTGAGAAAGGAAAGCCAAATATTGTTGAAGGTAATTTCAATAAATAAATTCCAAAGGACTTGGGTAAGTATTTCACGATTTATGGTTCTGTTTCAAGTAATTAATAGATGCATGTTTTATAAATGGTTTTAGGATAGTTTGCAAAGTGTTTGACAAAATCTGTGAATGATTAATGTTATAAATTTATTTATGCACGAATAAGTGCTAACTTGCAACTTACATCAGAAGTAAGAAAATGGACATGTACCCAAAATATGCTTGGAGGAATTACAAAATCAACCCTTAAAAGAAAATGCAAAAATAATGGCAATTAAAGTATAGTTTGGAAGATCAAATGCTTGAGGTAAGTTGGAGATCAATTTTAGTTATGGATTATGTTTCATATTCTTCAATGTTTTGTTATTCAAGTTGTCGTAATAGTACTATCAGAATTTTGACAGAAAGTCTTAATGGCTGTAGCATTCAGGGCTTCCATGTGTTTGTTAAATTGTAGCAATTGGTGCAAAAAGCTTGTCACTCATGTCAAATGAATTAGCTTGTGGGTGGTAAAATGTTTCAAGAAATCATATGGTGGATTTAGAAATGTGTGATTTCAATGAGCATATATTAGTAGCATAACTTTGGGTTGTTTTTCCTCATGTAGAGGTGTAGTTGTAAGTTTTCATTCCATATGTTTGACAAAAGTCATAAATGAAACATTTAGGCTATAAATTTTGTTGTTTTAAAGAATCGCATTTTTGAGCGTCCCTGTTGTGATTCAGCTCCACTTCAGGGGGTATCCGTTCTATTAGGCAATTTCACCCCAACTTTGATTTCAAAAATCAAATTTTCGGACATAAGTTCCCAAATCTTCTCTGTTTTGTAGATTTGTTGTTGCATGTAGAACCGCCTGTTGTTTTGTTTTGTTGTTTGGTTCTTTTTATATTGGAACTGCCTGATAATTTATAGTGATGAATCTGATATAGGCTAACCACTTGGAAATGGTTTTTAAAGTATAAATGGTTAATAATTTGAGAATTTAAATAACCTTACGGCAACCTATTTTATGACTGCCAACTATTTGTCAAAATTCCTCAATGGCTGTACCTTACAATATTGTGAGCTATGTTTGAAATTTCTAAATATTTGTATTCATTGGTATAGATTCAACAATGAATATGGCTGATAGTCTACTAATATCTTAAGTTCAATTATTGACACTACTTACAAAAAAAAAATGAAGTCATGTAACTTTGGATTCATGTTAGCTAATTGTTGTGAAAACACCTTAAAGAGATAATGGTTGTAAGTGTTTGACAATATGCCTCAATGGCTGTACATTCCATACTTGTAAATTGGTTTTCATAATGTTCAATGATTGCATCTAATTACGTTTATGAACCGTCCATAAAACAAAAGGCTTAAGTTAATTTAAGATTTGCAATCAAGGTATTTCTAGTGTAATAAATCATTGAGTTAAAGGGTCTTGCTGAAAAGTCAAAATTGCAGTAAGTAATTTGTTGCAATATCAGCTCACATATGAATTCCTAATTATGGGATGCCAACTCTATATAATTTAAATTATCCTTTTAAGAAAATAATTCATAAGCATGTTATTAGTCACTCTTGAACACATTTAATTACAATGGAATTAACAATTAGCTTATTGTAAATTGTGGTTCATAAAGGTTGACATTTATTCATCCCACTAAACAATTTACATTTTAAAGGTGATTTTAGTCTTGAGAAGCAAGTATTATGGTTGTATTTTTTTGGATCTTGATAAACCTTGAACTTGGTAGCTTTGAAGATAAGTTGATAGAATTTAGGGTGTAGGTAAAGGACACCAATAACTTTTATATATAATAATAATAATAATAATAATAATAATAATAATAAAATAAAATAAAGTATAATAATAATTAATTAATTAAAAAAAATATTGCATTTTGATAATATTTCTCTATAATAATTATGGTAGGTAAGGTGGGACCTTACATATGGTATCGGAGCCAAGTTACAACACTAGGCCTAATGGGCCAACATGCTTATTTGTAGTTTGAGGATGTATGAATGTTGATTTTGCATGCAAGTTGTGTTCTTGTATATCTTGACTTGGAAGCATAGTGGTTGCATAGAGGATATTATTATCATTATGTCATTTAGTGACTCATGAAATAAAATAAAAAAATTCTCTTATATTCCTTTATATTTTTGTTAAGACACATTATCAACAATATGTTAAAATGCTTAAAGACATGCTCGGAAAGGATGTGCTTGAGAAAGTTGGGGTTAAACCCAAGTATGTGAATGACTTGATTTTCAATCAATGAGTGAGATAGGTGGAGTGAATTCATGGTTTCATATATTTTTAGTGCATCATTTTCAATGTGATATGGGATTAGTAGCCATCTTTACTAGCTGAAATCGTATCTACCAAGAAGAATATTGGCTTAATTTGGACTATAGTGTGATGACCTTGGTGTGTATTCTTTGGGAATGAGTAACAAGTGTAAGGCTGAGATTCCGTTAACGTGATGATTGAGTTCATCATGATAATTTTGAATCTTTTCGTACCTACATTAAAGGAAACTTAACTAAAAGCTACCTTGAAAGATGTCACTTTTAACTGTGAATGTAAACTCAAGAGTAATGTATGTGTATTAATTAGATGTGTTAAAATATGATTTGGGAATACATTCTTAATCAGTAAGAATGAAATTTCTCTGATTTATTTGACATGATTTTGTGTATTTTGGGTTGACATTAGGCATCAAATAACTTTAAATTACTCAAATACTAGGTTGAGGTATGAAATTCCTAATAAACAAGAGGCTTAAATGATTGGTGCATGATGGGTTGTGGAAGCCATTTTAAGGAACACTTGAATGTTATGTTTTCCTTAAGCTAATGTATGGGTGTGGAATCCATACTAGCATATATCTATGAGAAAATGTATGGGTGTGGAATCCATACTAACATATATCTATGATCTAATGTATGGGTGTGGAAACCATACTAGCATATATCTATGAGAAAATGTATGGGTGTGGAATCCATACTAGTATATATCTATGAGAAAATGTATGGGTGTGGAATCCATACTAGTATATATCTATGAGATAAGTAATGAGGTAAGGTATGGGTGTGGAATCCAAAGTAAAATATATCTATGAGCTAAGTAATTCTTCTAGTTAGAATATTTTGATGGAATCTGATATTCATGATTAAGGAATGATTATGTGTAATTAAAGTTAAATGGATAGAGATTTGTAACACAAATTTTCTTGAGCTTTAAATCCATTAATGAAGATACTAATATTGGCATACTAAACACCATTAGGTCGTTTAGAATGTTTGGAATAATTGATTTTGATATATGGAAGTGTGAACTAGATATCTATCCTCTAGTATTGTAATCCTTTTGTATGTATTGAATTTAGGTAGAATTAAAATGACTTTCAAATTATTGAAATGTAGAAAAAGATTATTGTGATAAGTTGATGAAATAAATTTTCTATTGGCTTAAGGAAAGCCATAATAGTCTCTTTAATGATTTTATCAGTTGAATATTGATTGCAGTCTATTTAACCAAATTAATTAGACAAATTATAAGGATTGAACTCATGTATTGCTCTAAGCTATTGCTAGTTTGGCGATCGCGTCAAAATTCAAATTACTTATAAACTGTGAAGAGAATAACATGTCTAGAAGGTAAATATTTTATGTGGTGAGAACTTGTTTTATTTGAAATTAAAGAAAAAAAAAAGCATGTGATTAATGAAAAGCTTAGTTGAGTTCTTGTTTTAAAAGAATATGTGCTTGTGATATTTTTTGAGGGAGAAATTGAAGGAGAGTGAGATCACATTTTGATTGATTCGAATTATTGCATGATGATTGTATTGTATGTGGAATGGGGGAGATTGTTTAATTTAGGAATTTTGTGTTCGGATGTATAGTTGTATGAGTATTTATTAGTCCTATAGAATGTTGTAATAATTTGGGAGGGTGGTAATTATCCTTAAAGAAAAAGCGTTTAACTTTAGGCTAGAAATTCCCTTGTGATAGTCTAAATATTATTTAAATTTTACAAGATTCATCACATTTTGAGAAATTTATGGTTTTCATAGTTTTTTGTTGTGTACGTATTAATAGTAAGGGATAAGATATGAAAGCAAATAAATTGATTAATTACTGAATATAAATCATGAGCGATTTCATAGTTGGAAAACAAATTGACTTAGAGTTATCAAGGTAGATTCAGTAATATTGATACCATATTTGCATAATTGTGAGATTTGTTCTTGATTAAAAGTCATTCTCAAAAAAGATATCATTAATCTGCTTTCAGATGAAGATCTTCTAATAGATTCATTCATAATTGATTCTCAAGTTAGAGAAGTGACTAATAATGAAGATTATGGAAACAAAAAGGAATGATCTATAATACATAAGTGGGTCAATGAGGATTGTATTTAACCTTAGGTTGTTAGTTAAAAAAAAAAAAAAAAAAAAAATGGTGCCTTGAACCTCAAATTGTATTTTTTTTTTCCTAAGCAGTAAACATTTAGTAAAAAGTAAAGGTAGATCCTAAATACTTCTATTGCAAGGATATCTTATGGAATGAAAAGAGGAAAAATGGATTTAGAAGACATAAATCAAGTGGGATGTAAGAGTGTGTTTTAGATATAACGTCATGTTTTGTTGCATAAGAGTGGGTCTTATATATAACATCATGTTTTGTTACGTAATTTCACTAACAATTGTATGTGGATTATTTTATGCTTATTGTATGCCAATTTGATTGTGATATGGTATGGACCATCATTGTTATGTATACAACCAATGTGTGTTCTATTTATAGCTGGGCAAGTTCAACATCCTACAAAACCAAGAACATGACACATGTAGGATTCATATAGACTATGAGAAAGAAGAACATGTAGAATATCAAATTATTATAGATAAATTAAGTAGATATCATATCAATTACATACAATAGTATTTTTATATGGTACTATAAATTGTATGGCTGGTTTTGATATAGAAATATTTGGTATTCTATATCAACACATGTCTAATATGGCGTGGATATATTTTCTACTTGATTAAGAATGGTATGCTTAGTTTTCATGGAGTTTCTTCCAAACTATGGATTGGTGGGAAGAAAAAAAAAGATATATCAAATACATAATGTTAACAACTTATTGATAGGAGAATCTAAAAGAACTAAGTATCTTGTGACCGTAGGAAAAACTTCGGGCCAAGTTTAGCCCAAGAGGGGGAGTATGTAGTGTCCCTTATTAGTGAGATAAATTTGATGACACTTAGAGATGGTGATTTTGATATAATATTATGTATGAAAGACTTATGTACATGCTTATATGCTATGACCTGATTTGGGTCACTTTGTTGTTGTGTTCTTATGATAATATCTATGGTTGCGTGCACAAGGATTGATTTTGGTTAAGAGAATATTAGCGATGTTTTCTCTTTTGGTATCCTATTTTGGACATAGGTGTATGATGTGAATGGTGATTTATAATTGAGACACAGATCCATGGACAATCATGGTTATGTGGAACATATGGTTAATTATGATTTATGGATGATACATGATTTGTATGATTATATGTGTATAATCTCATACTAAGCATGATGTGGCAGGGGACTTGGTCATTTCCAAAAAGTATGCTCAAGTTATGAATGACTGTGGAAGTCATTTCTCCAAAACCAAAATTACTGTGGAAGTCATGCACAATATTTGGTAAAATTTGAATAAGTTAATTATGAAATTCATTTGATTTATTTGATCAATGAGATTGTGATGTGTGTAGGTCTTGGAAGGAGACCTTACCAATGAACCATCAGATGGGTATAAGCTCACAATCAGTACCTCAAGGTGAAACGCGGAGTTTCAAAGCAGAATAGATGAGAAGCCATGGAAATTAGGGCGCAGAGTCCTAAATCCATGAAATATAAAGACGTGGAGTCTTGGATATATGATAAAAGGATTAGGACGCGGAGTCCTAAATCCATGAAATAGAAAGACGTGGAGTCTTGAATATATAAGGAAATGTTTGGGGCGCGGAGTCCTGAATATTTAAAAAGATCAAGGTGTGGAATCTTGGATCTTTAGAGTAGATCAAGGCGTGGAGTCCTCAATCTACTAAGGCATGATGATGCATACAATAGGGGTGCGGAACCCCTATTATCCGGAAGAAAAATACCACTCATGGGCAACTCATAGATGAATTTCCTTAATAATCTAATTCCTAACAATTTTGGAGTGACTTTCTAAAAATAGAAATTCATGTCTACCATTTCAAGTATGACTTTCCAAAAATAGTAAATCACCTCCAATCAATGGGTAAACAAGTATACTTCATGGAAAATCACTTAAATTATGATTAATCAATTGTAGTAGTTCAATCTCAACTTAATCCTCAATATTATTAATATTATTAATATTATTATTATCTTTTATGAGACTATGATATTATTATTAAAAGGAAATTATATCTCCTCAACCACTTCACGCCTCTCTCCTTGATGACTCTCATGGCTCTATGTAACTCTCTCTATTTTAAATATTACATTACACTCTCTTTTATGCACTCATCAAGGAATCTCATATTCCTCTTACACTCATTAAATATATGTCATAAAATATTCTTACACTCATTAAATATGTGTCATAAAATATTCCTCTTACACTCATTTTAATGCATATGTTACACTCTCCTTAAATAAGGCATGCATACTCCTCCTTAATGGCATAAATTACAGTCCTCTAAAAGGAATACAATGCATGCATATTACTCCTTTATGACAAGAGATTGTTGCTCCTCCTATATATGAGTCTCATGTATTCTCATTTAGGGGGAGGATATGGGTAATGCCAAGAGGGGAAGAGACTTGAGGAATATTTTGAGAGGGAGAGATATGGAGAGTATCCAATTACTTCCAAAACAATTCTGAATTTCTTATTAACCTACCAAGTATCTATTGAAGTTGAACATGAGTGGTATTTAGAGGAAGTGAAAACTATCTTCCTTAGTTTTCCTTGCATCTCTCTCTCTACTGCTATATTTTGGTACTGTTTGTGAGCTTTTACAGCTCGGGGTTTCCAGGGGGAGGAGTTCTCCCTAGATATGGTTGGGTGGAAAACTAGATGGTTCAAATGAGTTGTTTAAGGGATCGAAGGTGGATCATATTCTCAACGATTGGAGCTGAATATCTCTTTAGGTATAATTTCCATTGTAATAAAATTATAGTATAGATTTAGCATAAAATAAAATAAAAGGTAGACCTTTAAATTGTTGTAAGCATCTAATTTTGGTTTAGGCTTATGTTATCTAAAATATTATTGATTAGTTAAAAATGAAGACTAGATCAATCTATATGTATGGATGTTTAGATCTCAATATTGGAGTTATTATTGGTATAGTTTATGGTACTAATCTTCGTATTGTAGCATTTGAGAAAGGAAAGCCAAATATTGTTGAAGGTAATTTCAATAAATAAATTCCAAAGGACTTGGGTAAGTATTTCACGATTTATGGTTCTGTTTCAAGTAATTAATAGATGAATGTTTTATAAATGGTTTTAGGATAGTTCGCAAAGTGTTTGACAAAATATGTGAATGAGTAATGTTATAAATTTATTTATGCACGAATAAGTGCTAACTTGCAGCTTACATCAGAAGTAATAAAATGGACATATACCCAAAATATGCTTGGAGGAATTACAGAATCAACCCTTAAAATAAAATGCAAAAATAATGGCAACTAAAGTATAGTTTGGAAGATGAAATGCTCGAGGTAAGTTGGAGATAAATTTTAGTTATGGCTTACGTTTCATATTCTTCAATGTTTTGTTATTCAAGTTGTTATAATAGTACTATCAAAATTTTGACAGAAAGCCTTAATGGCTGTAGCATTCAGGGCTTCCATGTGTTTGTTAAATTGTAGCAATTGGTGCAAAAAGCTTGTCACTCATGTCAAATGAATTAGCTTGTGGGTGGTAAAATGTTTCAAGAACTCATATGGTGGATTTATAAATGTGTGATTTCAATGAGAATATATTAGTAGCATAACTTCGGGTTGTTTTTCCTCATGTAGAGGTGTAGTTGTAAGTTTTCATTCCATATGTTTGAAAAATGTCATAAATGAAACATTTAGGCTATAAATTTTTTTGTTTTAAAGAATCGCATTTCTGGGCGTCCCTGTTGCGATTCAGCTCCACTTCAGTGGGTATCCATACAAATAGGCCATTTCACCCCAAATTTGATTTCAAAAATCAAATTTTTAGACATCAGTTCCCAAATCTGCTCTGTTTTGCAGATTTGTTGTTGCATGTAGAACCGCCTGTTGTTTTGTTTTGCTGTTTGCTTCTTTTTATATTGGAACTGCCTGATAATTTATAGTGATGAATCTGATATAGGCAAACCACTTGGAAATGGTTTTTAAATTATAAATGGTTAATAATTTGAAAATTTAAATAACCTTACGGCAACCTGTTTTATGACTGCCAACTATTTGTCAAAATTCCTCAATGGCTGTACCTTACAGTATTGTGAGCTATGTTTGAAATTTCTAAATATTTGTATTCATTGGTATAGATTCAACAATGAATATGGATGAAAGTCTACTAATATCATAAGTTCAATTATTGACACTACTTACAAAAAAAAATGAAGTCATGTAACTTTGGATTCATGTTAGCTAATTGTTGTGAAAACACCTTAAAGAGATAATGGTTGTAAGTGTTTGAAAATATGCCTCAATGGCTATACATTCCATACTTGTAAATTGGTTTTCATAATGTTCAATGATTGCATCTAATTACGTTTATGAACTGTCCATAAAACAAAAGGCTTAAGTTAATTTAAGATTTGTGATAAAGGTATTTCTAGTGTAATAACTCATTGAGTTAAAGGGTCTTGCTGAAAGGTCAAAATTGCAGTAAGTAATTTGTTGCAATATCAGCTCACATATGAATTCCTAATTATGGGATGCCAACTCTATATAATTTAAATTATCCTTTTAAGAAAATAATTCATAAGCATGTTATTAGTCACTCTTGAACACATTTAATTACAACGGAATTAACAATTAGCTTATTGTAAATTGTGGTTCATAAAGATTGACATTTATTCATCCCACTAAACAATTTATATTTTAAAGGTGATTTTAGTCTTGAGAAGCAAGTATTATGGTTGTATTTTTTTGGATCTTGATAAACCTTGAACTTGGTAGCTTTGAAGATAAGTTGATAGAATTTAGGGTGTAGTGTAAAGGAAACCAATAACTTCTATATATAATAATAATAATAATAATAATAATAAAATAAAATAAAATAAAGAATAATAATAATAAATTAATTGAAAAAAAAAATTGCATTTTGATAATATTTCTCTATAATAATTATGGTAGGTAAGGTGGGACCTTACAATAATCAACACACACTGTAATGGCTACTTTTTTTCATGATGAGAACGATATTGGAAACCCACTCAGTTAGCGAAACAAGGTAAATGAAACCAGCACACAAAAGTTTTTTGACTTCTATTTTGATGGCAGGGGCTTTCTTGGGATGAATAGGACTAAGTCGTTGACGCACCGGTTTGACATCAAGATACAAATTAATAGTGTGTTCAACTATACTAGTATCTATGCTTAGAATTTCCTTGTAAGACCAAGTAAATACGTCACGAAATTCATGAAAAAGAGAGTGATATGATTCGAGTTCTAATGGAGAACAAGATACACCGAGATGAATATTCTCTACAACGCCAGGTTTGGTCAAAATATCGATAGAAATTGTCTCTTCGATATTTGAAATATTTCACTCAGAATTGATTGCATTAATGGGAAAAGAATTTGAAAAGAATTTTTTTATGGATGGGTGATATAGTTCACTAAGATAATTTTCTTCATAATAAGGAAGATGGGAATGATGATGATAATCTTCCCATCGTTCTCCTTCTGACATCATAGCTTCCAAAATATTCTCATCTATCAAGAACGTTGAGGAAAATGGATCAGATGGGGTACGAAAATCTAATGAATGATCAACCGAAACACTCGGCGACGCTGATTTCAAATTTGTCACTCAAGTTAGATAGATTGATTACTATGCCATCTCAATAGGGTTGGGCAGCATAAACTCATCCAACATATAAATATCAGAATCATCTGTAATCTTCCTTAAGCCAGATAGAGTGGAAAAGATCATGTGGCAGTTCTCTATACTTTCAATTTCTACCGACATCACTGGAGGTGGTAATGTAAAGGTTCCCATTAAAGTGGAATCATTTAAGATTCCTACACCAATGTTCTGAAGTTCTAGTTGGGGTATGTGAATGAATGGAATGCTTCCAGTTGCCTATGAAGTAGAGGCAAATAAGGATATCTGATTAATGACTGTAATTGTACCTTTATGTGGAAAGGAAATCATTCTAAAATATGTAGAAACAATAGCAGTCATCGCATATACCCATGGCTTTCCAAGTAAAATATTATAGTCAAGGGGTTCGTCAACAACATCAACATCAATATTCACTATTTTTTCCCCTAGTTCAACATTTAGGTTATTAATAATACCACAAGGTTTATATGTGTGTCCATCAATTGCCTTCAACGTCATTAGTGATTGTGATAAGTGCGACGAGCCAAGTGACTTCCAACAATTTAGAAACATAATGCATGTAGATGCTCCCTCATCAATAATAGTGTGATGAACCAGGTGATTGAGAACATTTACTTGTATGGAGAATGCCATTTCTGCTGGTATTTGTGGCACATAGCCCATATTATTAAAGACGACAATATTAGAATCAGTTGGATCAAATCCACCAATAACCGACAATAAAGCCTGTTTTTGGGTGGGAAAATTTTGTAATACCTCAAGAGCAGACATACCTGAAGGGGATTGAGCCAAATCTTCAACTATAGTATAATTTCATGCAGCTCTTGCTCAAGGATTATATTCCGATTTATGAATTACTCCCTTTGGTGGCTTGATTGTCAATTTAGGAATAGCAGTAGGCGGTACTGATTTTGTAGATGGATTCATTGTCAAGGTAGTAGATTGATGAAAATCTAGAACAAGAGATTAAAGACTATATGACTACCTTTCCTAACTCAGAGCAAACACACATAAAGGATTAGAGGCTTACTTGTAATCCAAGCACTTCTGAACGGCTCCTTCTGTCCATTCCCTTGTAGCTTAAAATTCAAGTGGTTTGTAGGCGAAATTATTCTTGTAAGAAAGAACACTAAAACAACAGAAGATAACAATAATAAAGATGTATATTGAAGTTAGTTAGCTAAATTAGTAAATCATAAACAATATACATTAACTAAGATCTTGCAATACGGAAAATCAAAGCCAATACGGATGCATATATGGAAAAGTAAGCTATATTATTTATTGATGATAGAAGGAGAGGTTACAACAAAATGATTGATTTGAAGTGACCCTTCCAGCAATTATCCTCAACCCCATCACAGTATAAATCTCTCCAGCAGGTGTTACACAAATCTAGCTCTCAATTGAAAATCCTTCAGCATTTCTATACTCAAATTCTTCCTTCTCAAACACTCAGATGTGTGCTCAATTTATAGAGGAGCTCAAGGTTGTTTTTAAATCAGAAAATTTCCAATAATAGGCAATACATGTTCCCAATATTTTAAATGTCAAATGGACACTTGGATTCGAAGCTTGACACATGTGAACTCTTCTAGAAGGCACTGGACAAGTGGAGATTCATAAAAAATGAGAATTTCACTCCCAATGTGACCAACGCACCCATAGATGTCGGGAAATTATTTGCAGAGTAGCCTTGGATGGGGCTACCTGCATATGCAACGCACTTAGTCCCCTTAGAAGAAGCATTGGAGACCTCTCATATGATATATAATAAACTTCAAACCTTGGAAACCTTTGCTTGATGAAGGTCATGCTTGATTTGTCTTGTTTTTGTCTTAGGGAATGTAGCAACTTGGAAAGATAGGGAATTATAGACCCTTAGTAATTGGTCCTAGAGATGATGCCCACTTAACCAGGTCACTGGGAATGATGCCCAAATTGACCTATAACAATTACCCCTGCATCAATCTTACAATATATTACATCATGATATATTATGTTTCATCATAATTGATGAGGGTAGGCATTCCCATGTTTAGCACATAAATAATATAATAACATGTAGATAATTTAGAAAGTCGTTGGCGCATGTTGCCCAATGCAAACATGCCTATAGAGATAGGCCCATGTTTGGATGACAATCTGTATGTAAGGTCACCATACAGATGATGTGTACAACAATCCTGAAATCTCAGCCCAGATGGCTAAAACTAGATCTTGGGTCTTCTTATCTCATTCACTTGACCATTCAGGTACAAGTCTAGCCATGCGAATATATGATTTTTCGTTAAACATAGAAAGACATCGTTTTATTAGCAGCTAATGATGTGAGTTGTTAACAAATGTGAGAGAACCACCATTAATGAAAATGGCCCTCAAGGTACTATAGTACATTTCTTAAGGCATGAATAGATGATTTGATGTCAAATGCCAAACAAAATATTTCAGTCAAAGGTATGGAAGCGAGGATCTTGTCGATGTTGTAACAAAACTCATGGTACTAGAATCTGATGTTTCTAAGTGAACTTCTTGGATATTGATTTGTTGTCGACAGGAAGTCACCTTATTGTGAAACGGGAGTTATTGATTTCAGAGACAAGGGTATGACTTGATATAGAAATTTTCCGGGATCACGGTCGTGAGAATAAAGGTTTACGAGTATTATAGAAGGATGATTTTATTCACTGGATGACTTCTCTTGAACATATCGACGACACTGTGATGAGTTGGTAGCATTAACCCAAAACAGAAGTGAAGGTATGATGAACCATAGGTGTGAATGAACCATCAAGATGATTACCCAACTCAAAAAGTCACAGACATGAAGTGAAGGAAGTGTCATGTTCAAGAGCGACTTGCTACCATAAAGAAATTTTGCTCACTTTTCCCAAATTTTCCCCTGTCATTTGTCAACCAGTACCTCTTTATTTTTAACAAGCTTGAGGAGGGTAACATTTGCTTGATCTAATTCAACCCTTTGGGTGAATAAAGTATCTATATTTAATAATTTAACAAATCTAGCGATGAATGAAACTCGATTCTTGCCATGATCGACAAGCTCATTGGTATTTTATGTTTTAACGAGCTTAACAATAGTTTTAGCTTCGTCCTTTTTCATATTTAGAGAGTTCGAAAAAGTGGACGAAAGAAAACTCCATAAGTACTTTTTCATAAATTTTTCACTTAGATCTGAAAATGTGTAAAATAATATTTGAGAGAACCTCTTTGGTCATGTTTAACCAAGGTATTCCTTTTTCATAATTAATCTATATCATTCCGAAAAAGGGTTAAACTTATACTGAGTAGATATCAATTCATTTACTTTTACGAGCTCGAAAAGACAAGTGCTCGGCAATCTTTTCACATTATCAGAGTATGAAAATATCTAAAAGGAGACTACAGGGATTCCTTTTTCATTGTTATCAAAGCTCGAAAAAGAGATGAAAGTGCGCTTGAAATCCTTTTTCATTTTTAACAAAGCTCGAAAAATAAGGAGAAAAAGTATGCTTTGTGGTCAAGTCATTCTTTGAAATAAATCTGCACGACTAATTTGTTCATCAATTGTATTTCCTGTTCAGAACAACATCAAATGGATTAAAAATACATGTTTGATGATAAAAATGTAATAAAACTATAGTCATATCAATAAATTTAACTTGAAAATAAGTAAATGACTATTTAAAAATAGTTTCACTATTCATTTTTACCATTCCATAGTTACCATTTGTATTTTGGAGCGTTGAACCTTATTTTTCCCCCGAACTTCAACTATTGATTGTGTCTTTTTTTGTGGATGAATTTCAACACCGTTTGATCTAGGTTAGTGCCATGAACCTCCTCTTCGCTTCGGTATTCATTTCATGTCCAATTTCTAAAAAAATTTAGGGTTTTAAGGCCCCTAGTGTAAATTCTGCCAAAAATGAGGGCAACACACCCGTGAATATTGAAACCTGTGTTGCATAGTAGGTACAGTGAAGTGTAGTTGCATGTGAAACACATTTTCTCTTGTCAGGGAGTGCGTTGGGTGCAGTTTAAGCTTTTGATTTTCTTATTATGCCCAAAATTGACCTAGTTTTTTGCAATAAATGGAATCTCATGGATCTTATGGTTGTGGTTCAGGTTTCTGTCGGATTATAATGATGATTACATAGAGGGAAATAGAACATGAATAACAATATATGATCTCCTTGAATGATTCGGGTACCGTACGAGCCCTAAGAGATTGTGGACTACTTAAGTACTTCAAATTGTCCGGAATGAGGTAACCAATAGAACTCTTAGAGTTCTTAGTTCGAGCATGGGATCTGGCGATAGAGGAATTTCATATTAAGAACCAAGTGGTTCCCATAACAGTTGATGATGTGTATTTTATCACAAGTTTGTCGAGGAGAGGTTTGCCCATTTCACTCTCAGGGTATACCGTTGGAGGAGAGACAGTGAAGGATTATATTCAGAAGTATTGCTATCCAGGGGCAGAATGTAAAAAATATGGAAAAATAAACATCCGATATGTCAGAGATTTTCCTTGAGAGCTATCATTTTCACAATCGCTAAACTTGTCGGCACCATTACACTACATGTAGTGAGTATATCATATATGCATTATGCACTAGAGTGTATGGAGCCAATAGTCTTCAATTGGTCTAAATTTGTTCTGTCTCAAATAAAGGAACAACTGAAAAAAGAAAAGGGAGGAAGGAAGAATAATTTCAGTTATGGTTCTATCCTTATATCCTTCGCCTTGGAACAGATTGCACTGATGCAGCCATAGCATGTGACACTAAATATAGCTAGTGCTAGAGATCCTCAGATGTAGAGATGGGTAGAACTCATGGGTCGACATGTTGGCCAATAGACTATTGTGTTCTCCAATACATTATTTTCTTGGTTCTAGCGATAGATCATCACCATCAATGAGTATGCATATGCAGGGGTTGATTTTCGAGGGGATCCAGATTTAGCACTACTAGAAGGTGCTCTGTCGGGTGCAATAGGTAAGAAATTTTTCACCATGTTTTTTTGTTTTCCTAAGGTTTATACAATGTTTTTGTATTTTTATTTATTTTCAAGACTAAACTAAATGTTTGATGTAATGCAGATTTTGGTCGTGTTCAATCAATGGAGGAACCAGAGCGCAAAGCAAATGTGCTAGCAGAGAGGGTTGTCGGGAGAGCAGTCCTTCAGGATCTTGGGCTAGCTGAGACTCTGACTGAGCTTCAGCAACACACATAAGGCTTGAATTTTGGGATTACATATTGCCAAATCGAAGAGCTTCCTATGCAACTGCAGCGACACACTATTGGGGTTCCTAACTGTTGGATGCGGTTACTTCGTAGGATAGATAGATCTATAGCATGTTATCATGAACACCACTAGTTTACTTATGACATTTTGCATATATTTTGAGGTCATATGAATAATGTGTCTTGGGAAATTTTTTTTTTGAAACCTATAACTATCTATCTATATGATTTTAAAGTTTTTCCTATGTTTAATGCACAATCCTATTCAATGATGTCAATTTGTTCTTTACATATGTTGCAAACGTCTATCTAAAACTTGATTGGCTAATGAATCATTCAATGTGTTCAAATTTCCAGAAATGTGTTGATATTGAATAAAATAAAAATGTCTTTCCAAAAGTTGAACTCTTAGGAACAGTATAAGAAGTGTTGGATTTCTAACAGTATAAACACTAGTCAGTTGTAGTACCACAAGTTCTGAGTCTAACCTTATGATTATGCAATTAATACCAAATGAAATGGAATCAGAGAGAAGTTTGATCAACACACTATGCTCAGCGATATTTTTCATCGATCTACCAATGCAAATCCCTTGAAGACTCACTAACTCATTGTTCGAAGAGAAAATGGACCACGATGCAGAGGATAGATTCTGCATAGTATGACTAGCAGCATCATCATATCCAAAAAATGGTTCCAAAGATTCAGAAATTTGCGATGAAATGTAAAGCAGATTACTAACGTCAAGAAATATCTAAAAATAAATTAAGGTAGTGAATGCAAATAAAAAACATATATTTACAATATAATACAAAACATTACTACGCTCATGATTAAGCATAGTAACGTTTCAAATACAACCCATTTCTAGGCTGTGCTAATGGAATTCCATTGTAATCAACTAACACATAGGCACCCTTACCAAGAGCTCTTTGGAAAATATAGGGGCCATGCCATAATGGCTCAAATTTCACTATACCTATTACAACATATTCTTGATCATAGAGAAGGACCAAGTCGCCCTCTAAGAAAATGCGAGGTTGGACATTTTTGTCATATTGCACCTTTATACATCTCTGATGTGCTTCGTTGGCCAATTAGGCTTCACGACGCATTTCATAAATATGGATGAGGTTAAGGAGGCATGCTTCTTCTTCTGAGGTGTTAGGTAACAGGTCTATATCAATTTTTAACAATGATATTCCAAATTGGATTGGTAATATAGCTTCCAAACCATACACCAATTGAAAAGGAGTAAATCCAGTTGCATTTCTCACCGAGGTTCGATATGCCCACAAGGCAGAGTACAGGATCAGATGCCAGTTTCTTTTAAGAACTCCTATCATTCGTTAAAGAATTCATTTAGGAATTTTGTTAATAGCCTCAACTTGTCCATTTGATTGTGGATAATAAGGAGTAGAATTATCATGTGACAATCCTAACTTGACAATCAATTCAGACATCATGTGGTTGCGAAAATTCTTCCCATGATCTGTGACTATAGCCTATGGGACCCCAAACTGTGCAATAACGTGATTGAAGAAAAAAAATGTAGCTGTTTGTCCTGTGTTGTTGAATGTAGGCATTGGTTCGGCCCATTTGGTAAAATAGTCTACTGTGACAATAATATAACCATGCCCCCTGGATGAAGGAGGGTTACAAGTCATGAAGTCAATACCACATTTTGTAAATGATCTAGCAAAGACAACAAGACGCATTTTCATTGGCGGTTTGCAGATTTTACGATAAAAAATCTGGCATGCATGACAACTTCTGATCGCGAGGATGTAGTCTCGAGAAATAGTAGGCCAAAAGTAACTGGCATGGAATATCTTTTGCACGGTCACATATCCAGATAAATTTCCACCACAAGCCCCATCATGACAATCATTTAACACTTTTTTGGCCTCCTCATGAGTGAGGCACCTCCTTAAAATGGTATCAACTCCACGATGATAAAGTGTATCACTAATGACTAGATAATATTTGGCTTGGTATCTAATATGTCCTTGTTCGAAGCAAGAGGTATCAAGTCAAAAAAATTTTGTTTGGAGATAAATGATGAAATCCTCATACCAAGGATCATATGATTCGATCAGAAACAGAGACTCGTCTGGAATTGATGGTTCTGACATAGTTTCAGTACTATCAGAGGGAAGGTCACAGAGAAGCTCAGCCAAAACTAAAGACTTATTTGATTTTCATTTGACAAATTCCGAATTAGATTCCTCCAAAATGAATTACTCCCTTTGGTGGCTTGATTGTCAATTCAATAATAGCAGTAGGCGGTACTGATTCTGTAGATGGATTCATTATCGAGGTAGTAGGTTGATTAGTGGCTGGACTACCATAATATTTATTTCACGTCGACACCAAAATATCTGTTGAAGGTTTTGTGATAGATAACATTAACACTTGGGAAGGAGGAGCTGGATCCGTAACAACCATATTTGTGTCCAAATTTGGAAATGGGTCTATCAACACGGCTAACACATGGGAAGTCTTGATGATTTTTGAAACTTCAGTGCGGTAAGGAAAATCCCTAACAAAGTGTTCCTCATTACAGATTATGCATGGATAACAAGGTTTCTGAGGTCCAGACAGTTGATCAGATGATCTTTCCTGTGGGTTAGAAATTTGACTTTTATTTTATTTTCCCTTTTTCTTACTTCCTGGTTGCTTATCACCTTTTCCTTTGTCAAATGACACGGCATTAATTTCAGAAGTAGGAGCAGGATCATATGAAATAGTGGGGTGTGTGTTTGTAGTGCCTATCAAGCCATCTCTGGCATGAAATTCCTTTAATTAAGGAAGAACATTGAAATTATATATCGGCGCATTAGGGATTTTTTCATAGAGCATGCTAAATTGAGTATAAATCAAGTCTAAATATTGGGCATGAGAAATAAATTGCTCTTATATGATGACGCCACCCTTATCCACATCCTCAGTTATAGATGGTAACAGGGACTTAATGAACCATTCAGCAAGGAGCTAATCTAGAACAAAGATCTTAACCATTCGTCGACGATGACACCACTCATGAATATGATCAGAATGTGAGAAAAATTAGTCTGTTTGAAATTGGTCAAGAGTTCCGTTCCAGTTTCATATCTGATGGGTAACTGGAAATGAGTCAAAAAGATAGTAGCTACGACTATAAAAGTATCAAAAGAAACTCTAGGTAATTCAATGTACCATTTTGTAGTCAGACCTGCGAGTGTACGCTGAAAAAGACGTAGTCGAACGGAATCATCATTTAGAGAATTTGATGAACACCATAAATGATAAGTCATAACATGAGTTGACGGATCTTCTCCAAGGTTTCCATTCAACTTATCAATATCCGAGGGTAATTTGTGAGGTATCACTGGCTACCAAGGAGCATAGTTGATTGGATCATTAGTTATTCGATTTAAATCTGGTAACTCTAAAGTTGCAACAAAGGGAAATTGTCTATTAAGGTTAGGTTGAGCATAGCCAGGGTAAGATGGAATTGCTTGAGCAACAGACCTTTGAGCACCAGCATAAGGAATCTATTGCTGGTAACCCAGATGGGGGTTGTTTTTCATAGCAAACGCTTGAGGATTCTGTTGACCAAAACTAGATATGATACTTGTTGAAATGAAGTTTGAGGTATTTGAGCCTGTGGAAGCCAAGGGGTCTAACCACCAATGTTATAACCCAAATTAACATGACTTGGATTCTGTTGATATGTATAAATCGGTTTCAGTTGTGACATCCCATAAAATGGTATACCAACTTGTAAATGAATAATTCCTGGTACAGTTTGTTGTAAATTAATCGAAGGATTTAGAGTCTGTGGACCCAACATTTGATGGTATTGAGTTCAAGGACCCGCTTGATAATGTTGATGATGTACAACATTTTGATTATGTAATAAGGGTATATATGTATTAACAAGTGGTAATGAAGTGGGTGTAATAGGTTGAACCGGTTGATACAATTGTACAACCGTTTCTGTTTGTATAGGAAAAGTGGTTTGCCATTGATAAACATTCGTTTCAACATTACATTGACCCAAAATTGATGGAGTACTGTCATATTGGGTGACAAAAGGTTGCCCCCCAGCATGAGGAGGATAATATGATGGAAAATATTGCTCTCCAAATGCTGGGAGTACAGTTGATATGGTACTTGAAGGAATAAACCTAGAAGTATTGGCTTCATATTGCCCTGATGATGTGTATAATGAATCAAGTGATTCAGTACTTACAATAGGATTACCAGTTAAAATACTGGATGACGACATTGGTAAAGTCCATGGATTTAAATATGCACTAGAGAAAATTCTAGATAATGATTTATAACCTGATGGGACCATAGGGCCACCATGAAAATATGACTCTGGTGAAGTAGTAAACATCAATGGGGTAGATAGGGTAGGAGCTAACGTAATTGGAACAGATGGCCCAAACGAATATGTTGGTTCAAGCATGGTTACTTGACCAAATGTATACCCTTTTGAATCGACGAGAATTTGAAAAGGAGGAAGATCAACAAAAGCATAGGGTGTCGATTGAGAAAAAGACTCCTACAGGTAAAGGTCCTCCTCAAAATGGGTTTGAGTTAAAGGTGTATTTTCTTGTGGGATTTCTTCAATCGCAATTAAACCAGGTGGAAGAATTTCACCGTCAGGCCCAAAGTATATTTCAGATGGTTGACTGTGTGATATGGTAGATTCAACAGCTACATAAATTTATGGGATGACCAAGGTAGGAACAACTTCAGGTTGTTTGACTTCAGGATTTAGATGTTCTGGCAAAGAAGAGACAGGATCTGGATCAATTTGTGGTTGAAAAACGTCAGTTCAAGGAGGTATGGTCTCACTAATTGGATGGATCGTGACCATGGGTAGCTATGAAGACTCCTTTTGGACAATAGTAGACAAACCAGGATGTGTAGAAATAACTTGAGCTAACTTTGGTTTATGGGAAAATGATGTTTCACCAGAGGTATGAATTGTACTTGATTCGGTAGACTGTGATCGCCTTCGCCTCCCAGAAGTAACTTCTGGCAGTAAAGGTGGTTTTAAAGATAATCTACGCGAACAACGAGGGAAAGGATTTTTTTCTTCCATGATGACTGATTTAATTTAACCAAATAACAGAGAAACAAAATAAAAGGGTAATGCTAGGCAAAAGGGTTTACCAAGAGATTGCGAACTATATAATACCTCGTGGCGAACCAAGAAGTATGGGTAGGCAATCTCCCTGAATGTTGTGTTTGATGTATCACAATTTACAAGGCGGCCGACTAAGTTCAATATGGATGGATAGCACCTAAAATTTGTCCTCCCAAATATACTCGAAGGTATGTGGAGGCCCAACTCCATATTAGCACTGTCTGATGCAAAACCGCATAGTGAGAGCACACCTTTATACTTATCGTACTGTCACACCAACCGATATACCCGAAAGTACGTGGACAAGCTACAATGTACTTACGTATGTGGAGTGAGGTATCACACTCGGAATGTATCACAGACAAGTTAATGATAGCTGTTATGTTTTACGACGCCAGAAAATGTCTCTAGCCTAGAGCTTCTTAATTTTCTCGTTATGGTTCCAATGCTTTGTTAGGTAAATTGAGATTAGTTTTATGTTGATCTTTCTTACAATTTTCCTTTCAAAGGTTCACCATGATGATTTATTGGAAAATTCCTAAAATGCAACTAAAAATGATAAGCAATATTTCACTTTTAGTTTCTTCAATGAAAAACCTAGCTACTAAGGGAAGAGAGCAAATAATTTGTGAGCAAACAAATCAATGAGCAAGGAAAATCAATGATCAAAAACTAAATGCAAATTTCCTAATGTTCCTTTTTGCAAAAAACACAAAAATCCTACATGCAAATGCAATTTTTTCTTTTTCAGCTTCCTTAATGTTATGAATGCAGAAAAGAAACTACGCGCACTAAATCAAAAATTCAAATGCCTTTTGCTTTGGAGAAATGAAGAATACAAACAACAATTTCTATTTTGAAGGAAAAATGAGGATTCCAACGAGAATTTGTCCTATCAAGGAAATGAAGATTTTACAACAATTTCCTATTTTTAAATAAAATGATTCTTAATGCGACTATAAAACGTAATTTGAAATCAACTTGTCAATGATAAAGAATTCTTTTTTAAAACAAACATTGAACAAATTTTCAGTCATAGGAAGAAGTATATAGAGTTACTGGTCAATATGAGGATCAAACTTTTGAAAACATAGCAAAAAACAAACTGAAGAAAATTTCAGAGTCGAATTCAAAGGAATCTGGGTGGTTTCAAGAGTCAACGTAGTCTCCAAGGGGAGACAGTGCTCTGCAATGCAAGCCTAAAAGGGAGAGCATTATGCAGAGCACTGTGTCTTGTCTAAAGGTGTGTTGGGCACAGTGTATAAGGAAAAATACTACTGTTTAATTCAATTCCTTTGCAAATTTGGTTTTGAAAATTTTTAATATTTGTGTATGAAAACTACTGGGTGGATAAACAAAGAAAATCAGAGGCTAAGTCACCTAGATCTAGAGAAATTCTTCCGAGTGGAGTCGCCAATTTTTTGGACCAGAATTGTGAATTACAGATAAAACACGCTTCCCTTGACAGATGGTAGTCTATAACAACAGATTAAAGACTATATGACTACATTTCCTAACTCATAAAAAACACACAAAAAGGATTAGAGGCCTACTTATAATCCAAGCGCTTCTAAATGGCTCCTTCTATCACTTCCAGTGTAGCTTCAAATTCAAGCGGTTTGTAGGCAAAGTTATTCTTGCAAAAAAGAGCACTAAAATAGCAGATTATAGCAATAATACAGATGTCTATTCAAGATAGTTAGCTAAATCAGTAAAGCATAAACAATATACACCAACTAAGATCTTGCAATATGGAAAATCAAAGCCAATACAAATGCATATAGGGAAAACTAAGGTGTATTCTTTATTGATGATAGAATGAGAGGTTACAACCAAATGACTAATTTTAAGTGACCCTTCCAGCAATGATCCTCAGCCCCTTCATATTATAAATCTCTCCAGCAGCTGTTACACAAATCTAGCTCTCAATTGAAAATCCTCCAACATTTCTCTACTCCAATTCATCCTTCTCAAACACTCAGATCTGTGCTCAATTTATAGATGAGATGAAGGTAGTTTTGTAATGAATGACTTTCCAAAAATAGGAAATACATGTTCCCAGTCATGTAGATGTCAAATGGACACTTGGATTCGAAGCTTGACACATGTGAGCTATTCTAGAAGGCACTGGCCAAGTGGAGATTCCAGAATAATGAGAATTTCACTCCCAATGTGACCAACGCACCCATAGATGTCGGGAAGTGCTTTGTAGAGTAGCCTTGCATGGGGCTACCTGCATATGCAATGCACTTAGTCCCCTTAGAAGCAGCGTTGGTGAGCTCTCATATGCTATATAATAAACTTCAAACCTTTGAAACCTTTGCTTGATGAAAGTCATGCTTGATTTTTCTTGTTCTTTCCTTAGGGAATGTAGCAACTTGAAATTATAGGGAAATATAGACCCTTAGTCATTGGTCCTGGGGATGATGCCCATTTAACCAAGTCATTGGGAATGATGCCCAGATTGACCTCTAACATGGAGGACATAGTAGTGACCATAGCTTTCCAGAAATATCCTATTGATCTCATTGTAATCTCTAGAAAAACCTCAAGATCAAGACATCCAGTTGTCTTGGGACGTCCATGGTTAGCTACTGCTGATGTAGACATTGGGTGTAGGAATGCAGAAATGATCATTTCTATTGGATCAAATAATGAGACTGTGACTATTTTTACACCTTCACAAATGGCTTTTGAAGTACCTCTCTGGCTGGAGAGTCCTTATGGTGATGAGGATTGTATGTTTCCTCTATTATCTATGGAACAATCATGAGGATTACAAGAACAATTAGAAGATCATGTGTTGCAACAATTCTTGTCTGACATCACCTGCATCAATTATCCTAGTTATTTTAATGGTTATCAACATGTCATTAGCAATCAATTTCAGGAAACGTTTCATCTGGATGGCTTTGCGACATTCACTATGGAGGAACTAGAATGTAACAATGAAGAAAGCACTGAGCCTATCGAAATTGATGACAATAAGACTTTATATATCAACAATGATTTACGTCCAAATTAGACACACCAAGTGTTGAGCACAGCTCAAAAGAAGTTGAAAGAATTCACCTAGGATTACTTGGACATGAAAGGTATTCATCCAAACACCTTTATGCACCATATCTATACAAATGATGAAATTAGGCATGTTACGTAGACTCAGAGGCGCATGAACCTAGCTTTGAAAGATATAGTGAAATATGAATTACAAAAAATCCTTAGTGAATATTTCATATATCCTATCTCCGACATTAAATAGGTATCACCATTGGTGTTAGTTCCAAAGAAAAACAAGAAATGGTGAATTTGTGTAGACTACAGGGAGATGAACAAGGCCACCTTGCAAGATTATTTTCTGTTATCGCTTATTGATCAGGTAATTGATACATTGTGTGGGAAAAATTATTTTTATTTTCTAGACGAGTATCACGACTATAATCAAATTCAAATAGCCATGTAAGATCATGATAAGACCACTTTTACCTCCCCATGGGGTACCTATGCCTATTGTGTTTTTCCCTTTGGATTATGTACTTCCCCAGCCACATTTTAGTGAATCGTCTTGGCTATATTTTCTGATTCGATCCATGACTCTGTAGACTTATATATGGAAAACTTCACAGAGTATGGGGATAAATTTGATCAAGTCTTAAAAAATATAGAAAAGGTATTCATATGTTGTCAAGAAGCTCAACTGGATCTTAGTAGTGCTAAATGAAAGATAATGCAGATTGATGGAGACCTATTATGCACACGACCTGATTTGAGCATGAGAATATGTGTGCGGGAAGATTAGATGTTTGATGTAGTAAAGGCTTGCCACAACGAGCCTTGCGAAGGACATTTCGTAGATAAACATACTACTTACAAAGTCTTACATGTAGGTTACTATCGGCCCACACTTTTCAAATATGCCAAAACGTTTGTCCCAAGTTTCAATGTCTACCAGCAGATGGGGAAACCAGTTCCAGTAGATGAAATTCCACTCCAAACACAAATATGAATAGAACAATTCAAAAAATGGGAATTAGATTTTTTGGGTCCCATTTACACGATGTACAGAAACAAGAGATATATATTGGTCTACAAATATTATGTGACAAAATGGGTGGAGGCAAGAGCATTATATTCTACTTCTGAGAAAGCAGTGTTGGACTTCATTTTTTAGGATATATTTACCCATTTTGGGGTGCCTTGGAAAATTTTTACTGAACAAGGCACATAATGCACATCCAAACTGGTAAAGGCCATCACAAAACAATATCAAATTAAACATCATAATTATAATCCTTACCCTCCCAAAGGAAATGGGTAGGTGGAATCCACAAACAAAGTCTTGGAAACCATCCTCACCAAAATCGTTCAACCACGCCATGTTATTGGGCCGATAAGTTACCTGAAGCATTGTGTGCCTATCGTATTGCTTGGAGGAATGTAACAGTGCATACCGCTTATGAATTAGTATATGGAAAAGAAGTATTTATTTCTATTTAATTTTAGGTAAAACAATTCCGAACAACTGTTCAATTGGGAATGAACTTAAATGACGCCCAAGAACAAATATTGATGCAATTAAATTAGCTTGATGAGATCAAGCAAGTTGAATGTCACAGAACCATGTAATTACAGGATCAACAAGCTCGATGGTACAATAAATTTATAGATAAGAAGGTCTTTCGTCCATGGGATTGGGCCCCACTCTATGAAAATAATTTCAAGCACTTAAAAGGAAAGCTCTAAACCAGATGGTTCGGGCCCTACAAAGTAGAAGAATTCTTGGACAATGGATCTTTCCAACTTAGAACTATTGATCATGGGGGGACCTCATTTATAGTCAATGGTCATCGATTAAAATTTTACCATCGACCCCTTTCTCACTAGTAATTTTCATAGAAAGTAACGCAAGATGTAGAGATGGAATTGGTTGAAAAGGAGGATCCGACTTCTGTCGGACCTTCAAAATAATTTTATTATTTATTTTTTAATATATATATATATATATATATATATATATATATATATATATATAAACAATGAGTTGATGTAATTTCCACATCTTTAGGTGTTCTCCTCATAGCTCACATAGAATAAAGGAGAAATATCTCTTGGGTAATTTTATTCCTTTAACCAAAATTGACAGATTAATTATTCAAAAGGACACTTTTGCAGTCTTCTTTGGTTAATTCAAACTCTATAAAACTAAAAATCTCGAGTAGTGACTGATCGAGGATCATATAATTCAATGGAACTATGGTACTTAAGGGTTCTTTGAGAATATATTTATTATATTCTGAGCCCAAGGAAACATCTACAGAAAATAAATCCCCTTAGAGTCTACTTTAGGTTATTTAGACTCTCAAAAAAATAATTTCTTGAGCACATAGCTACTTCAAGCTCGTCAAAATCATGAGGTAGTAGTAGTCAGGGATCTACTCAACACACAATTATTCTTTTCCTGGCTCAGTAGAATACTTACGAAAAGTAAGCCCCTTTGGAGTCTTATTTCTAAATATTTCAGGCTCCCTAAATATGAAATGCTCCATGTAGTAACGACCCCAAGCGGGGTAAAAATATATGGGATGATGTTTCAAAATTTACTGCATAATTTAGATGGAGATATACAACAAAGTTATATGATAATGTGATAGGAAGAAGTTATGTTCTCAGTTCTTTTAGAAGCTCATTCTATACTTGAAAGATTCTTCTACTTAATTATCATGTACTTAAATTCCTATACTAAGTTGCATATATGTATTTGATCATATTTATCAAATAACATGATTTATGGCCATGATGTTTAGAAGAAAAAGGTTGTGTACAGGCCCCACTAGTTATATGATTGCGGAAATCTCACTGTTTATGACTACCATCATATGGATCCAGGTTAGGCTCAACATGATTTCTCAAACTGTGAACTCCAAATCATTATAAGTTAAAGGAATAAAGGTATGTGATTATGGTTTATCTAGAATAGATCCTAATCACTCGATTATATTGTAATGTGCATGTGTTACCTCTTTTCTTTTACTTACCATTATCACCATTATAATTTCATTTATGGCATTTCTCCTTTCCATCGTTTCTCTTCCTATCCCACTCTCCCATCCTAATTATGATCCTTCATGACAATCCTTCACTTCACTCCGTGATGATCATCCCTCTGTCAAATTAAATGATAAATTGATAAGTGGTAGTCATCACACCCAATGAATGATGCTTTACCACTACTACTTAAAACTCATACAAAGTATGATATAATCTGTTGGAGTGACCATTGGGACATGTTTTAAACTTAAAAGGACAAGGAAGCACCACTATGAGATTTTGTGACACAGTGTTGTCAACTACGAAGCTGATTCTAGGAAAAATCGAAAGGGACATAGATTCAAATCGATATGGGGGCTGACCAAAAAGAACCAAAATTATGGAAATTTATGCATAGTCCATAGCATGATCAGTGCAAGGAGATTTTATAAGGTCGAAGTTGAATGGTTTTCCTTCAGAAATTTCAGTGGTTTAATGACAAATTTTCACTTTCTTTTGTACAAAGCTTTGATGGGGGAAATGTAAAGATTGGTGATTTGGAATTTAATATCATTGAAGGTTCTGTTAGCAGGGCTAAAGGGCTAGCTCCTACAATTCACGTATTATTTAAAGGAGGGTTCATGGATGTGTCATATTGAACCAAGTTTCTCAAAATATCCTACCATACACTCAGCTGGTCTAAAGGAGTGTTGCACACCTATTTGGAAGATAATTGGCATCCGTTGGTCATGGTCCTACAAAGTTTTGCTACATTCAAAGGAAGGTGTGCTGTCATTTTATTATACCATGTTTGGTTACTTTTGCATTTCTCTAAACACTGAGACATTAAATTTCCATACTATCTACAATAAAGCCTACATGAGATGGTACACGGGGTACAAACTACTAGTAAAAACCATAAAATTTCTCTTTGTCATCATAGTTTTATTAACATGATCATAGTCGTTGAACTAAGTGTGAGATGTAGGTCCTAGGAGGATTTTTTGATTGATAAATTTACCAAGGAAGGGACATAGTTCAAAGGTCAAGAAAGGATTATTAGCCCATCACCATGCAGCATAAGGGGAGAAAATTATCAAATTTTTAAAACTATTCATACGTCAAAAACCATCCCCCTCACAGAATCCACCTCTAAACAAAACCTCTATGAATCCACACTTAAATCCCATACCCCTAAGATAGAACCAATCAAAAAGTTAGAAGAAGCAGGGAAACAAAGGAGGAATAATAAAGGGGAAATAGGAAAGGAGAAAAGAGGAAAGAAGGGTCGTAGGTACCAACCTCAATATGGAGTCTCAAAAGATAGATACGGTGAAAGAATCTGTTACAAAAAATGAAGGGTTGGCTTCTAAAACCCCTGAGCAGAATGTATAAGTCATTGTTATCCTAAAATGAAAACGAGAATTCTTCCCCATCGATTTGAAATTTTTCCCATCACAAAACCCTCATATCAGGGTCAAAGATGAACCAGAAGTATGAGTAGGGCTAAATACCATGTAACAGAGACCCTTGGTCTAGAGCCCATCAACATTTTTTACTCCTGTGATCTAGATGCTAAGTGGAAGAGTCCGAGAAATGATGGAATAAATACTTCTTTCTCTGAAGAGGATATCCCTCAGCTTAGTGTTGAAGATCTAGTAGAAATATCCCTATCCCAAGCTGTAACTAGTAATTCTACTAGTGGAAAGATGCAATGTTCTACTACTGATAATCGCGTCACTAGTTGTGTTCAGGGAGGCATGACCTTTCAACAGTTTGCAGTGCCACTGCAGCTACCTCGTATTACTAATGTAGAGAACCTTCAAGCCCTTATCGATAAACTATAGAGAGGGAATGCGAAGTTGCGAGAATGTGTATGCAGATACGAAATTTTTTTCGTTATGTCCGGGATAGAAATAAAGAGTATGAAGTGATTAATCAGTACATCACACCACATAATGATGCTTTGAAGTTGAAAAACCAATAGATCCTTCAGTGGAAGATAGCTCGACATTGACCTATCAAGAAGTTAAATGCTCAGAAGTTGGACTCATACTTTCACAGGACTTTAGTTTCATCTTGTCATCATTTGGAGGTTTTAATCAAAGGAACAAGGATTTAGGTGCAAGTCCGTCGAATTTTGACTTTTGAGTACAAGTGGTTGATGCATGAGGGCATGCAATCACATCGACATGGTGGTATGTTAAAGCCCATTTTTGTATCCATATTTACTCTTGTCCTTGTTTTACTTACCTCCATTTTTTCCTTTTTCACCCATTTTGTACCTTGTATGCCATTACATTTACTGCTAAAACCTATCATCTTATGATTTGAGGTAAAAAAAAATTACTTGACATTATTTTGGTGTTTTTAATTAAACTTTTGATAGATTTTAGATCATACCTATTTAGCTATATCTAACTATCTATTCTCACTACAAGGAAAATACCATCTAGAGTATGTTTTTGAGGAACCCCATAAAAAAATACCCTATACATCCATCTCTAGTGGAGGTTACTAGAGGAGGTCGGCGGGCTGAGGGTTTTGTAGATGTTTTCTGATTGGTGCTCTTACCATTAAACGTTGCCCCGGTGCTCTGCAATACTGAAAGCACCGGTCAGCACAAAAAATTTAGCACACTGGACACCCTTCAATCCATACACACCTGCCCAGTGCGTTGTATTCTTACATAGCACCAGTGCATCACACATCTTCCACATCGGTACATTATAAAACATCGCGAAAAAACCAAAACTACCTGACGCAGTAGAATGAAACCGCAGCAGTGCATCATAAAACAATTCACCAAAACACAAACCCACTTGTGTGTTTGTGAGAAATACCACCGGTGAGCCTATAAACCATGCAGACTGGTAAAGTGTTAAATTAAAAAAAATTACGGCGAAAAACCCAGATTTTTCATTTTTCTAGTTCTCGTAAGCTCTCATTTACCGGTGCGTGCTCTACCATAGAATGCACCAGTGCACACAAAAAATTGGCACACCAAAAGAGTTCGCGATGTAGACACCTACCTAGGGCGTCCAATTACAGTAACGCACTGGTGCTTCTTTACTCTTATGCGTCGGTGCATCATAAAACACCGCGCCAAAATAGAAATGTGCTGGTGTGTCCTTATCCAAGAGCACCGATGCACCTATAAAATGCACACACTAGAATAGTGTTAAATAAAAAAAAAATAAGACTAAAAAACTTGTGCTTTACGACTATTCCGCACTGGTGCTTTGCGAATATTCTGCCCCGGTGCACCATCAAAACAAGGTGCCAAAACTGAAACATCTTGATGTAGTGTTAACGAACTACCCCAATGCATTATAAACAACGTACCAAATGTGGCACCACCCGATGCACTGGTAAGTAAGCATACTGGTGGACCTATAAAACATTGCGCACTGGAACAGGGTTAAATAAAAAAAAATTATGGCCAAAAAACCACATTTTTTACTTTCCTCAGTGCTTCAGAGCTCTCAAGCACCAGTGCCATTTTCAATTCTCTGAGCTGCCCTGACATTAGTGCTATCATTGTACTCATTACACGTACTACTGCTCTGCATTAGCCACCAATATCTAGCTTTCATTTTGAAAAATGGTGGACAAATCTTATTTTGCAAATTTTACAGCCAATATGCCTCCTCGACGGCAAAATGTACAGGTATTTTTCTAGTTTTTCCATAATTAATCCTTTTAGCAGATTATAATTTGAAATAACTTTTAAAATAACCATTAAAGAAAAAATAAAAAATTTTGCGTGGTGCAGCTAAGCCATTCGGCTTGCACCAGATTGCAGTGTTTCCTATAAAATTTACAAGCCACACCGCCATCGATGCTAACGACATCCGTACCATTTTTGGGGTGGTATCGAAAGGTGCCGGCATAATTTTAAATTAAAAAATAAAATAAAATGCGGTGCACTCATTTAACCAGGTGCACCATTGACCAAGAGAATCCTAGTGTAGTTCATTGGCGGTATTATCCACCCCGGTATATGTCAGCGCACTGCATTTTTCATTCCAAGAGGGTTAATGGTGTGGCTGGGTAAAAGACTGCACCGTCAACTATGTAATTGTTATGAAGTCGGTGCGCTAACACGACTATATGCTATAGGGCATATATTTCAGTCATCACACCGCTATTCTGACCTAAACTTAGTCAGCGGTGCTTGGAAAACAAACAACTACACTGAGGCTGGTGCGTTGTATTTCATTAGGGGCACCGGGAATGGGGAGGTACAAACTTAAGTTGCACCGTCCCTGGTGCATGAATTTTTTTGTGGCATGCCGATTGGTATGTTTTTTTTTTTTTTTAAATATATAGATATGTATATTCCTAAATACCTGTCTATTTTAAAAAAAAAAAATTATTTAATATGTCAATGATTCAGAGAGAAGAGGAGGAACATCATCGACAACAGGCTGAACAGTATGACATGATTCACCAATGGGAGGCTCGAGAGAGGGAGAGAGATGAATACCCTTGGCCTATTACAGCAGATACTTAGGGGATCCTTAGGTAGGCAGGCCTCCTCAAGTTCTATGAGAAGGCTACTTCCCTAAAGCCCATAGTGTGTTTCTGAGATATCTTATCCGCAGGTGGAATGCCCACCGAAAGGCTTTCCAAGTTGGTCCTGACTAGTGGTACACACCCACTGAGGAGGATATTTATTTTATTACAGGACTATCGAGGGGAGGGGTGGATTTTCCCTCATTCCCAGACATGCCAGATGGTTGTGTAGCAAGGAGGCAGTTACTTTACTCCCAGAGATAGATTGGAGCAGATGTACTGTCTCCTTCAGAGTTTCAGGTACATGGAGGTTAGTTATGAATAGGTTCATTTGGTAGATAGGACATGTAGTGCCTCTCACTTATGATTTCGACCATTTCACACAACACTAGTGATGGGCAATGCGTTAGTTTCTTTCTTTTATATTATGTTGATTCTTTAGTACAGCAGCCACGACTTGTCAGGTGGTTTGCCATTTTTTTGCGGTAATTTTGTATGACCTTAGATAGATGTCGTGCTCATGCACAAGGGAGGGTCAACTTCCCTTTTTCTTCAGAGCTTTTTTGTTATTTTTTGAGAGGTTTCCAGAGATGAGACCTATTTTTGTTCGACAGCCTCGTAGGCAGATGTTCGAGGCCTGGATGCACATGTAGGGGCAGATGATGCCCAAGAGGGGAGACACTATGTTTCCAGCTAGGATATCACATGATGCACTGGACTTACTAGCAAGTGTTGATGTGTTGCATCGCTTCATTTTCGTCCCATGTCCTTATGTTGGATTAGATTAGCGAGGGTGTCCCAACATCCTCTTCATAGATGATGAGCCACCACAAGATAGAAGTAATATTAAAATTTTTTTATTTATATTTATTCTAACATGTTCTTTAACTTGTTTTTATTAAATTTTGTAATGAAATTGTCTAATTATTGTTGTGTACTTGTATATATTTTGTAAACATTGGTTCTTTTGATGGCAAGGAGATGTCGGATCCACCACATGATACAGGTGTCGATCCTGATGACGATTAGGGCATAGTTGATGCCGAGGATGATCATTATAAGGATGAGGCCAGTGCAGCAGAGAGACATGTTTCTTCTCATGGTGCACTGGTACCGCCTTTTTCCAGGCGCGGTCGACCTGAGACTAGATATAGGATGGAGTTGGGCAACCAACTCTGTGCATTGATTGTTGATGTGGGCATCAAGCCCACTCATTACAGAGACATACAGGCTAATGATAGGTTGTTCTAGATGTGGAGAGGCATGTCGTGTGACATATATGGCATGATGCATCATGTTTTAGGAGCTACGACAGCTATTACATGACTAAGGAGGACTGTCCATAGCTATAGGTGTATTAGTCGAGCTGTGACACGTGATGGACAACCCGCGAGCAGCGACTCACATGCATCTCATGACCGTTCACCTCATGCCGCACTTGATAAGCATGAGGTTGATCCACTAGCAGCATCTAACAACCATCATGGAGATGAGGCTGGACCATCAGCCACATCGAGTCAGCAGCCTGCAGTGCCATCTGTTAGTACTAGTCATGATCATGAGTAGGTTGGACCATTGACTGTCGAGGCTACACTATTGACTGGGCAGGCCTCCACTACTACTGTTTATATTGATGTTGTACTAGTACCACTAGCTGATGCATCCATTAGTACTAGTGATCATGATCATGATCAAGCTCGACCATTTATCGTTGAGTCTACACCCTTTACTAAGTAGGCCACCTCCACTTGTACTGCTATTGATGTTGTTATACTACCACTAGCTGATCCATGACATTTATATTATAGCTGTATATTTTTAACATTATTCAGTTATATATATATATATATATATATATATATATATATATACACACACACACACACACACACACACACACACACACACACACATATATATGCATATATGGTCCATCTATTTTATGTTCATGTTGCAGTTCTACTTAATTTACATGTTGGTGATCATCATGATGTGGCGCATATTGTTAGGTCATGTTAGATATGTTCATTTAATGTTTAGCTTGCAGATAGATGTGTATATGTGATAGCATGATTTATTTGACATGAGATGTGTATTTGATGTTTGTGTTGTGATGATGTTAATGTATAATGTCAATTTGATGTTTGAATTTGTTTTTTAGTCGAATATGATGTTTGTACGATGGTTATCATGATCGTGATGTTGTTTATTAATTAATTTAATATTAAATGACCAAGATATTTATTATATATTATGTCGTGATTGTAATTGAAATTTAAATTTTAATTGTATGTAAAATTGTAAAATTGTATTTGTATTTGTACTAATTGTAATTTTAACTGTAATTGTATGTAAAACATTTATTAATGTAAAATTTTAATTGTAATTGTAATATCTAATTTATTGTGAAATGATTGTAATTGTATATATGAAAAATTGTAAAATTGTAATTGTAATTGTAATTGTATGTAAAATTCTAAAATTGTAATTCTAATTGTATTTGTAAATGTAATTCTATGTAAAATTCTAAAACTGCAATTGTATTTGTAATTGTAATTTTAATTGAATTGTATGTAAAATATTTGTAAAATTGTAATTGTAATTGTAAATGTAATTCTATGTAAAATTGTAAATGTAATTGTATGTAAAATTAAAATTGCAATTGTAATTCTAATAGTAATTCATGTATGTGAAATTAATTTAAAATTGTAATTGTAATTCTAATTCTAATTGTAAATGTAATTTTAATTGTAATTGTATGTAAAATATTTGTAAAATTATAATTGTAATTGTAAATGTAATTCTATGTAGAATTGTAAATGTAATTGTATGTAAAATTAAAATTCTAATTCTAATCGTAATTCATGTATGTGAAATTCATGTAAATTTGTAATTCTAATTCTAATTCTAATTGTAAATGTGATTTTAATTGTAATTGTATGTAAAATATTTGTAAAATTTTAATTCTATTAATGTGAAAATTTTAATTGTGTTAATGTGAAATGATTTTATTAAAATTTTTAAATTTGCAAATTTGCAAATAATTGTAAAATAAGAAATCTAGAATAATACAAATTTTTGTAACATAATAAATTTTATAAAATAATGAAAATAAATTCATGTACTTTAGAATTATCATTATTTTATTATGATCTTACATACAAAGAAAAAGAACTTTATATAGTTCGGTGTGCTTAGCATCATATGACGCACTGGTGCATTGTATTACGAAGACGCACCGATGCTTCCGAGCTCTTCCGCAGTGGTAACGAATAAACGCAAATAAAAAAACAAAACTCTATTTTATTTAAGTGAAAAAAAAGCAGCAATTTGAAAAATGGGCAGAAAATTATTTTCATAAATCTAATTTCATAAAATAATTCTTTAAATACAAAGCACTTTCTATTATTTCACTATTTTGGCTAAAATTTTCAGCCAGATATTTGCAGGAGATAGACTTAGAGCAAGAAAGCATGAGGGCACTGTGGAGCAGCGAAATACGTTCGAACAGAAGAATTCAGACAATCAGAAACCAAACCTCTGGTGATTGAAACCCTGTATCATAGAATTTCAAACCATCCTATGATTAAATATGATTATTTTTTTTACCTTTTTCTGCAATTTTATCTATTTTTACCCTAAACCCTTCATTTCATTATTTTTTCCCTTTCTTCTCCCTATTTATGTGATTTTAGAATTAAGGTTTTCATTTTAGATTGACTTCCAACCCATGGGACAACTTGCATAGTCGGATCCCAATCAATTTTTCCATTGCGTGAATTTTTGGAAAAAATAGATTTTTCTTTATCACTGCACCCTGCACACGCTACCTCACCAGTGCGTTGTATTATACAACGCACTGCGCAAGTACTGTGTAGTAAAAAAATTGAAAACATTTTTTCTAAACCTGTGCGCCATATCTAAAATAGGGCACCGATGCTCCATGTAACAAGGATAGCACCGTACAGTGTATTACACAGTTTTTGCAATGTGTTTTTAAGAACCCACGCACCGTACATTCTATTACACTATTTTTGCGGTGCATTTATAATACCCAACACACTGTACGATCTATTATATTGTTTTGCGGTGCGTCTTTAATATACCCATGCACCGGCTGTGATGCGTACCTCATGAAAGGCACACTGGTGTCTTGAGATTTATTTTCTACCTGCAAAGTTGAGAATTTGTTTATAAATATATTAATGAATGATATGGTACAGGTTTCAGATTGATAACGAAATGAATGACAAGAGATCAAGTAACGAAAATACTGTTAACACGTCAAGAAAAGAAAAAAAGGCAAGTTCTTTGTAAATTCTTTATAAAAAATATTATTTTTGAACTATATGTAAGTTTAAATAATATGTATTGTTTACTATGTATCATGTAGAGCCACAAAATCATGAAGCTCGATATGATTATTTCTGATCTAGGACTAGAAGAGCATACAAGTTTAATGGAAAAATTACAAAAGGATGAATCAGGTGAATGAAAAAATACTATCGATCCAATATAAGTTTCGTTTTTTAATTATCATTAATAATATACTTCAAAATTAGTATATAACATGTGTCAAAAATTCTACTAATTCACATCTATTTAATGTTCTACAGGGACCAAAAACTTAGAAAAGGAATGTTGTTCTAAGAAAAGAACAAAAATAGAACATGCAAATGAAAAGGAATTGCTCCTTAGCTCATCTGGAGTGGTGCTTGAAGTTAACGAAAGTGGGAAAAAATTTTTACAAAAGTTTGAGGGATATAGTGGAATGAATGTATAGACGTTCTTTCCACTTATAATATAAAAATCAATCCAATGATTCCAAGAACAAAATTTTATATAAACTACAAGAAGAGTTTCCAAAGAATTGGTCGATGAGACATGTCAAACTTTTAATAGCAAAAACGTACAACAACAAAAAAGAAGGAATGAAAAAGTAATATTCCTTTAAATGTTTGTCTAGAATTATTTATAAATATCACTTTTGTTATATTTACTTTTCATATACCAATATAAAAATTAAATATTTTATTTTCATGTTACATTTTAAAGAAGATTATGAAAATCTCAAAAGACGAATGAGTTGATATTAGAAATATGCATGTAGGAATTTCCAAAAAGGTGTACAAGGAGATGGTTAAATAAATGGACAAATTTGCATCACGGGAGGAACCATCTCAACAACAATGTGCTTCAAATTTAATGTGTAATAATTAAATTTTTCGATCATTGGGTACAATAAATAAACAATTTAGCATTAAATATTAATTTTCAAGAATTTTTTTGTAGAAAAGAAAAGAAAATGAAACCCATTCAGTAAAAAAAACAGAGCGACAAGGAAGAAAAGGGTTGATCTCTAAGTTTGTCAGTAATTGTTACTTCCTTATAACAACTTATGTAGATTTCATTTTTGTATTTTTTAAGTTGTTTTACAAAAATCATCATTTAATGTCTTCAAACAGGTGCTAACATGCAAAGAAGAACCATCAGATGAATTGATTGAAATTGGGTTAAATATGGGTTGTCAGTATATGTTGGCATATCAAAATTTAATTGTGGAATTTGTAAGCACCTATCGATATTGTTTTACTTAGCTTCATTTATAATTAAAAGAAAAAAAAAAATATTTTATATTAAATATATGATTTGTAATGGGGTATAAAACTTGCAAGAAACAAAGTATGGAACTGTGCCAACAGATGAAATTTTGAAATATGGCATGGTACATGGTTTTGGAAGAATGTGTATAGTTTATGAGTCAACTGTTGCTATGGTACTTCATTTTTCTTTTCGATTTACATTGATGTATATTATTTAATATTGCAATTTTCATTATTCTCACCAATGTATATACACTCATTTTAGTTTATTTTTATGTTTGTAGATGGAAGGTTAAGAATAATAAAATAATCAACATCGTGAACAAAACATTCCTGAAAATAACCCAAGTCATGGAAGTAGCTCTAGCAGTGATGGAAGTTCAAGCGAAGAATGATGATCACTATGTTTGGATATCAAAACAAGACATTTTATTTTTGAAATATGTATGTGAAATCAGACATTTTGTTTAATGTAATGGACATAGTGTCCCAATTGAAAGACAAAGGAATAAAAATAACTGTCCCATTTTCTATGATAAAGACTGTCTTATTCAGATATATATATAATCATAAAATATGTTTTAATTTATTCTATTGCGTTCTCCATTGTCGTTCTCAAATGCACTAATAAAATTTTAATTCATATGAATATTGTTATAAGATGTGTCGACTTTTGATAAATAATGAATTTTAAAAAATCACAATAATTGGACTATCACAGGTCGATGTTTCTAAAAAAAACAAAATGAAAACCAGTGTGTGTCAGTAATTGTCGACCGGTGCATTTATGTGTCTATACGCACCAGTGACGTTCTATGATCTATGGGCACTGAACAAATACCAATACCAGTTATAAATATCAGTGAGTTTGTGTGATACTGCGTACCAGGGAATTTATGTATCTATAAGCACCAGTGGATTTGTACAATCCATATGCACCACACGAATACTGACACCAATTATAAATCTCAGTGTCTTTCCGTGATACAATGCACTAGTGCATCATAAAGGCATACGTACCCGTACGTTGCTACAACCTATGGGCACCACACAAATCCCAAGACCAATTAGAATGGCCCCATGCGTTGTATGACCAACACTACACCCAGTGTGGTTTTACACCTAAACGTCTTGGTGCGTTCGTTCGACTGAGGAAGACCCGGGGCGCCATCTTCATGTACGCACCGATGCGTTAAATCCAAAGTAGTGCATCAATGAAAAAACATCCATAATAACCTCCGGCCTCCCATTTTTTTTTAGTTGTGTTGAATTTTCATTAAAATCTCCGCTAAAACCTCCTTAACCATAAACGGATGTTGTAGCAATTTTTTTTTTTGACAATTTTGGCCAATTTTATAACACTAAAAACCTCCTTTATAACCTCCACTAGAGGGTCTTTTCGTTGTGGTGTCTAATTTGAGTTGTAGTTATGTAATTGTTGGAAGGAGGAAATAGGCTAGAATCCTTGGTCAAAGCACAAATAGGTAAATGCTTCATCAGTAGAGTATTAGCACCATCCTGTATCTAGCAAACTTGTTCTAGTCTTGTACTTAAATTTACAATCAACATTGGACCATTCTTTTGTTGGACATAGCAACAGTGTATCAATCCTCAAGCATCATACACCGAGAATTTCATGGCCAATAATAGCAAAAGGTTATCCAAGATTGTGCATAGCCAAATAAAGCCCAATTGAGCCATGTACAACATATCCTAGATCAACTTCACGACCCCATGATAGCCATCTGTTAATAATTTTTCCATGTTTATAATTTAGTTAGTTTAACTCTGCTCTCTCAGCTATCTGTTTAAAGGACCGATGAGCTGAGGCTTTTTTTAGCCGAGAAACTATGTAATGCTTCCATTGTAATCACTGTATTATTCTGAAATTATTGATTATGGACACATGTTTTCCCAGACTAGGTACACCATCATTTTGATTTAATACGGGTTCCGGTACTCATTTAATTGTGAGTTATTTATGATAATATTTTAGATTTCATTCCTCTGAGTTAGGTTACCCTACTCCATGTGTGGAAAGGGCCCACAACCTCTAGGACCATGTTTATTATTATTTTAGATTCAGAGTTCGTTTATTAAGCTAATTGCTCAGAAGATATCGTGTGATTGATGAATTTGAATGGTTTGTTTTAATTATGTAGTTAATTATTCAATTTTTCCCTATAGGAAGAATTACTAGATAAGTTGTTTCGATTGGTAATGAATTCCAATTTTTTTGAATTAAAATCGTGCATAGGGTTGTGAATTTGTCTATGAAGTCGTGTTGATTTCTTGAGTCTTGTAACGTGGTAGCATAGATAGATCCTTTGTTATTTTGAATCTTATTGTTCATTATAGGACTTGTGAACATTGTAATTCTCATAAGAGTTATATGTATCATCTTGGTCAATGCTTTTAGAAGTGTGCATGCTTGCCTTAAATTTTTTTCAATTTGATTGTCTGAAGAAGGTTATCACAGATAAGAATTAAATTCTTTCCTTTCTTTTGAATAAGTAGTTCAGGTTTCTTATCATTCAGGATCTCTTTCAGTGTTCAATAATATAGTTATTTCAATAATAGATCTTAGGTTCTTTGGGTATCATTAGCTTGGAGTGCTTAATAGTTATTTTAGAAATTTATATCTTTATGAAATTCCATTGAATGTCTTTCTTTAAATTGAATGTCTCTCCGATTGGATTGAATTAGGAAACTTCAGAGCTTGATCTTAGTTTTGCATAATATTTTCTTCTTTGTTTCATATTATAGTGGATTGATACTAGTTTTTCATTCATTTGTGTATTGAACTTAACTTATATTTATACTTTCAGTATGAACAATAGTGGATTGAATACATAAGTAATTCATGTTTAGTGTAATTAGAATCCAATAATTAGTTTATAAGTGATCTTATTGATTGAAAAGGTTGGTATTTCAGTTGTATGTACTAGTAAAAAATGGCAAATTAGTTACTGAAAAAATGACTAAAATTTGCATATAAATGATAATTTTTTAGTCGATGACTAGTAGTAGCTAATATACAATATCTTATAACGCGACCAAATTTTAGTCATTTTTAACTTAGTCATTGATTGGTTGTCTCAATTTAATCATATAATAGTATATTTATTTATTAATTTGGTCATTAGTTTAGTCATTGATTTAGTCATTAATTGCCACAATTAATGACCAAATATGCAACAAAATATATTACTATATGATCACCCAAGAAAAAAAATTAGTGACCAAAAAAATATGACCCAAAATGTTGGTCGTGTTATAAGATATTGTAAATCAACTACTAATATTAACATATATGCAAATTTTAGTCATTTATTTCATCATTAATTTTCACAATTAATGACAAAATATACAACAAAATATATTACTATATGATCACCCCAGAAAACCAGGTAATCACCGAAGAAATATGACCCAAAATGTTGGTCGTGTTATAATATATTGTGAATTAGCTACTAATAGTCACATATATGGAAAAAAAAATCATTGTTTCAAACCAATTAAAGACCAAAGAAATATGACTATATTTTGGTCATGTTATAAGATATTGTAAATTAGCTACTAATAGTCATAAATATGCAACATTTGGTTATCATTTGTAATCACAAATTTATCATTTGTAGTAGTCATTTATCATTTTTTGGTAGCTTCATAGTCATTATATCAACAACTGATTAGTAGTTTATATTCATTTCATTTAACTTCATTAATAATCATTATAAAAAACTAATTTAGTCATATATTCATTTTATTTGTGTTCATCATAATCAATTAAACTCCTAATTTAATATTTTTATATTGTTTTATGCATCTATTATTAGTCAACATAAATTAATTAGTATGATTTTGTGACAAAATTAAAAAATTCCATACAATGTGCATCTTCATCTAATATGAAAATGAAAAGTTACATATGTTAATTACAATACTAAACAATATCAAGTGAAACTATAAATAATTTAAACCACATAAATTATATTATATGAAAAAGGATTACAATACAAGTTTCCAACTTAATACATTTTGGACTACAATTTAAACATGAAATATTTTTTCATCACTTCAAAACGTTATCAGTGTGTTTCTAAGGCATTTTAAGTGAAATCACCAACACTGAAGACTTGACCATTGATCTCTAAGTGTGTGTCTCATACCAGATATTGGCTCTAAGGGTATCACTAGACCGGTTCTCTTCTCTCTCTCTCTCTCTCTCTCTCTCTCTCTCTCTCTCTCTCTCTTATTTTGTCTCTCCAATGTTATTGTTATTTTTTTCATCAATTCCTACTTCTTACCATCAACACTGACTTCCTTTTCTGAAAACAAAAGAAGATACATGGCAGAGTGTAAGACATAGAATACGATAAACCCTAGAATGTAAACTAGATTATACTATAAATGATTGATACAAAAAAACAAATTACATTAAACTTCAAACATAAAAATCATGAGAAATAAATTAAATTATATGAGGTGAAAATTTAAGAGAATACCTCTGTTAAAATAATGAATGAAAAAGGTTGATAGTGGCTATGTGATTATTTTTCATGACTTGCACACATTTAGAGAAGATTAGTCGATTCTTAACTTCTCAATAGTTAAGAAAGTACAAATCCTATATTTTTTTTTAATCAATAATGTGTTTCAAACCTAATATAAACTATCATGATCGATATGTTATAATAAATTAAGAATAGACCCACAATTCATGGCCACATTTCCATGACATTAATAAAATAAATGCAAAGGATGTAAAATTGTAGATATCTGATATTATAACCTCACCTCAAAATTTATATTTTGATACACATCAACACATTTTAAGCCAAAAGGATTAGTTCATTGAACCTTGTGTTTTAATTGTAGCCCGAATACAATTTCCAACGAGTTCCTGCAAGAAATCACAATAAACATTAAATTTCTTATAGAAAAAAGAAAATTGTCCTGAACCAACCCATGGTTTCCTTGGATCTGTAGAGTCAAAAGCTAGGCTTTCAAATTTCTACATGACACACTGTCAATATAAATCAATCTCTTGCTTTTTATATCCTATAATCCAGGACTACTTTAGTGGAAATCAACATGGATACTTGAATGAGACTTGCCACACTTGCAAATATTTTTGCCTGCAAATGTTCATAACATTTTTCCACTAGGATTCACGGGCTCCATTGGACCTTCATATCCAATACCACTACGTATCCCCAACTTCAAAAACATTACAAAGACAACAAATTCTCTAAATGGTGCTTTATCAATACCTATTTATTATGGTCTTGGACTCAATGTTAGGCATTATGAAGCAAATATGAAATCTAGGGCTTCAATACGAAATTTGTTGGTTCATGGAATCCACAAAACTCTTAAACAATAATTTGAAGCTAGAAATAATATTTATATTCAAATTTTATTGTTTATATTCCTCTAAATGGAAAAAATAGCCCACAAGAAACAAGATTAGGAATACCAACCATCCTACAAAGTCTGTTAAACCTGGGCAAGGACGAACATGTAATATTATACGTTGGTGGTTTTACATAATTTAAGGTATTATTAGATATTCCAATAGTTTTTTTATGTGTAAGAGAGTCAAAAATATATTTATATGCCAAGAAATAGTGATTCATAAAATAACACCTTAATGCTTGAGAATTCATTTTTATTCTTATCTACCGAATAAGAAAAAAATATTATTATAGTCAGCCAAGAGCAGACTATAAATGGGTTATGAAGCACAAAAGAAATACCTTATTCATATGAATTATTCATTATGACATAGTAGTCACAATCCACTACTATGAAAAATCAGTCTTCATTTTCTTGGATAGCTAATTCGATGATTAAATTTACCTCAAACAATTTCCTTAGTTCCTCCTAATAAATGTTTTCAGATATGAGTAACTGGGTAGATTTTATTTATTGTTCAATACAATACTTTAAAAGACAAAACAAGATAATAATATTTAATACTTGTTATATCTACAAGATAGCTACAAAAAATTTGCCTAATATCACTTGCTAATTACTCTTCCCTTTGAACTGGTGCCTTTATAGTCATAAGTGGGTGTCCTTAGTGATGGTATGATGTCAAAAACTTAAGAAAATTTTGTAAAAAAAAAAGTGATCATCACATGAAATATTTTTCATCGAGATGCATGCAAGGAACCAAAGTTGCACTTTTAGTATTAACCTCTTGGGTTTATTATTCCCTTGGTTTTATAGTATCAATTCCTTGGGTTTATAATATCAGTAGGGTTTATGTACCTTGGGTTTATAATTTGTATCCCTTATGTTTATTACTATCTCTGGTTTGTAATATCAATCCATTGGGTTTCTTAACGTAAGGGTTCATATTCCTAGGGTTTAATATTATTCAATTAGGTTTATAGTCCCTTGGGTTTTTAGTATTAATCCCTAGGGTTTATTATACTCTTCAGTTTATAATATCTATCATGACTATTGTCAACTGTTTTTTATAAATTGAATCATGGTCAACCATATTTTATAAAATCAATTGTGTTCAACCATGGTCAAACATCGTATTGTGGCAATGTTTGTCTTAATATTAAAAACCAATCATTGTCTCAATGATGGTCAAATGTCGCATTATGAAAAAAATTGTATCAATATGATAATAATGGTCAACTATGGTCAAACATGTTCAACCATGTTTTAAAAAAACAAACATGGTCATCCATGGTCAATCATGGTCGAACATTGCATTGTGACAAATATCATCTTAATATTAAAATCAACCATGGTTAAGCAAGGTCGACCATATTCCAACATTACATTATGACAAGGATTGTATAAATATAAGCCATGGTAAACCATATTTATTTTAGTGTTTAATATTATTCCCTTGGGTTTAATATTATTTCCTTGGGTTCATAATCCCTTGGGGGTTTAGTATTAATCCCTTGGTTTTATTATTACCTTGCGTTTATAATATCAATCCCTTGGGTTTATAATATCAATCATGGTCAACCTGGTTAATTGTATCCAACCATGTTCAACCATGGTCAAATGTTGCATTTTGATAATGATTGTATCAATATGAAAATCTACCATGGTAAACCATTTTCCAATGTCACATTGTGAGAAATATTGTTTTGATATGAAAATAAATCATAGTCAACCATGGTAAATTATGGTCCAACATCACATTGTGACAATGATTGTCTTAATATGGAAATCAAACATGGTCAACCATGTTTATTTTAGGGTTTATATACCTTGGGTTTATAATTTTTTATCCATTGGGTTTATAATACCAATCCCATGGGTTTATTAATCTAAGGATTCATATTCCTAGGGTTTAATATTATTCACTTAGTTTTATAGTCCCTTGGGTTTTTAGTACTAATCCCTACAGTTTTTTATTTTCATGGGTTTATAATATCTATCATGGTCAACTATACTTTATAAAATCAGTCATATTCAACCATGGTCCATTGTCACATTGTTAAAATGATTGTGTCTATATGAAAATCAATCATTCTCTCAACCATGGTCCAACGCCTCATTATGACAAAGATTGTATCGATATGATAATCATGGTCAACCATTGCCAACCATGATCAACCTTGGTCAACCATATTCAACCATGTTTATAAAAGAAAACATGGTCATCCATGGTAAATCATGGTCAATCGTTGTCAACCATGGTCGAACGCCACATTGTGACAATGATTGTCTCAATATGAAAATCAACCATGGTTTACCATGTTTATTTTAGTGTTTAAATTATTATTAGGGTTTAATATTATTCACTTAGGTTTATAGTTCCTGGAGTTTTTAGTATGAATCCTTAGGGTTTATTATTCCCTTCAGTTTATAATAAATATCATGGTCAACTATGGTCAACCATGTTTTATAACTTCAATCATGGTCAACCATATTTTATAAAATCAATCGTAGCCAACCATGGTTAATCATGGTCATCCATGATCAAATGTCGCATTGTGACAATGTTTCTCTAAATATGAAGATCAATCATTATCTCAACCATGGTCCAATGTCACATTATAACAAACAATGTCTTGATATGAAAATGATGGTCAACCATGGTCAATTATGGCGAGCCTTGGTCAACCTTGTTTAGCCATGTTTTAAAATAACAATCATGGTCATCCATGGTCAATCATGGTCATCCATGGTCAATCATTGTCAACCATGGTCAAACATTGCATTATGGCAAATGTTATCTTGGTATGAAAATCAACCTTGATGAAGCATGGTCAATCATGGTCCAACATCACATTCTGACAATAATTGTCTCATATTTATATTACATTATTTAAAACTAATTATATAATTATTATATAATAATAACCTTTAATATTATATAATAATTATTATATAAAAATAATAATTATTAATTATAAGGATAAAATAAAATTTATTGAAGACAACCTCATAATAAGGGTTTAATATTATTGACAACTACCTCATAATAAACTATATCTCTTTTGGAGCCCCAAAACTTTTCTATTGAATTTCCACCTTCAAAAAATGAGAAAGGAAATTAGGAATGCAATAACAATTATGAAATTTCATAATAAAATAAAATATAACCAAATAATAAGATAAGTACCGTAGCCACGAATGGTTTTGTCCATCTATTTCAATAAAGTTCCTTGCCTCCCATCTGGGCACTGCATAGTGCAATACCATGAAAACTCCAATGCGTACCTCACCTAAACCTAAAAAATAGGAGTCGCGTCAAATCCTTTATACGCCATGGACACAACACTCTTTTTTGAATCCCTTCCCATAATACACACACAAATTTATATCATCATGGGGACCGTTGTTGCAAATTATACTCCATCTAATAACATACTACACATCTAAAATCATAGAAAACATAAGCTAATTTCTTTGCAGCCCTTTCTCATAATAAAGAAAGAGATTTTAATCCTCTTTCTCATAACAAACAAAAATATTTTAATCCTCTTCTCGAAGGCCAATACAATTTATACTAACTCAAGATCACACTACTCACAAGATAATAATTAAAATATTTGATTGAGTATGTTTGAATTGGAATTTACGATATACTTTGAGTTGCTTGTTATTGAAAGAAAATGGCATATCGCAGGTTGGAATGAACCATCAGATAATTTCTTACAGCAATGGTCTGATGCGGCATACCAAATTGATTTAAAATTATTACAATCATCTCGAGCTTCCCCAGTGGAATCATCAGGATGATGAGGGTGGGAAAGATCCATATGGTGACCTAAAAAACACAGGTGAAAATACCCCACATACACGAAATCAGGCAGGCAAAGTCATGGTTGTTAACATCTAATTGAAGTTGCTCGTGATGATCGATGATGATTCTAGGTGGATGTAAATAAAATTCATCTACACTATAAGAGAAATCTCTCTATCGACTGCGTATATAAAATAGTACGGATTCCTGGCAAATAATAGGCATTTCTTGATATCCATTATCAACATGACGCATTTTGGGGGTTGAGAATTCCTTCTTCAAAGGAAACCTTAGATGATTGATTAGGCCAAGTAGATAATGTCCCCGTGTTCACTGGAAGGATTTATATTTGATGAAATGAGTACTAAAATATTTTTGTTTTATTTGAAGAGTCTATCTCCCAAAACAATATTTCGCACTCAACATTGAAAATCATTGCAAGAGAAACACTCTTATGGAGAAATTATCAAGAAAATGTTAAGCTATCAAGAAATAGTTAAGAAAGAAGAAAATATAACTATTATTTTTATCTTAACTATTAATTATTAATCTAATGTCTTAAATATCTTCAATCATCTAACATTCCATCCAATGGTGCAAACCAAGTACAAAGTGGTAGATGGGAGAGTTGTTTTCAAAGAAGAATGTCTTACGGTGTAATTATAGAATTACAATATACGTTAACACAATATCTTATTGAATGTTATATATTCCATATTCAATTTGATCGTTTCTCTTAGAGTTCTCCTACGTGAATCTACTTAAAAACTGAAATAGAAAATAATAACTACATATTGCTAAAGGATTCTCACGTGGTTATGAAAATTTAGTAAAAATTCTAGCATTCTTACCAAGAACTAAAAATGAATTTTATCATGACCCAAATAAATGAAATATATTTGAATTTGAATATTATTTTCAAGTATCACACAATTTTCCCACGGAGTAATAACAAGTGGATTCCCAATAAATAATAGAATGTTGACTTCTTGAAAAGTATGATATGGGTTGTTCAGATATTTTGGGGATAATTTTATTTTTACTTGACAAGAAATTCTAGTATATCTATTTCATAGATATTTTGTTATACATGTTGGGTGAATTAAATGTATTTTAATACAACATATTAATTGTACACATATAAATTTTCAACCAAAGAATTTATGTTTATTTCAATGTTATTGCACACATTATATGCAAGAAGTAACTAATAAATTACATTGATAAATACCTAATTGTCACTAAATTATTTAATAAAATCACGAAACGTAATAAAATTTAAAGTCATTGTAACTCTTCACTCTTTCAAAATGAAAGCATCATCGTCACACCCTCCTACAAATTAGCAATCAACACAAGAAGAAAGAAGGTTTAGTGTAATGTTCATCCATAAACACTTACCTTTCAAAATAAAATAAAAAAGCACTTGTAGCAGATAAATATAATAATTACTTCTAATAATTAACAACATAAAGTTTCTACTATAATTTAAATACATATATTACCATAAAAAATGGGTCAAACCCATTATTTCATCAATCACTAAGTTACACTTTTAATTCGGATAAACTAAAATCAATGTTGTTACACATCTTAATTAAATTTAAATATAACCTTATACTATAATACAACAATAGATATTTGGAAATGAAGTAATTCACATATCTTGCATATACGTTGGACAACATCATTTATAATATTTGATGTTTTATGTACAAGTTTTAATGATGTGGTTGAACATATGATTCGCTGGAAACAATTATTAAGTATTGATTAATCATTTTAACCCTTCACTTGGATCTGTCCTACCGTCAGGCTTAATAACTTTGTTTTAATGTTGACACATCTGTGATGTCTTCCCACTATCTATGGGCTATCCAGATCAATGGTCTTCATGGGTGCTGGGGTGGTTAGGGTATTTTTCCACCCACCAAGCCCTAACCACTTCTCTCACTTCATAATGTTGTGGTCGTCTGCTTTCTGCAACTCCAAAAATATTTCTTATTTTCCTTTCGACATTCTGGTTAACTCATATGACAATGGCCCCATCCATATCACGTTCCTCTCTACCTATGTTTTATTCCATCTTTAAGTCATCTTGATATGGAATTTGTTGCGGTTAAGGGTTCATCCTGAGCTCCTTTTTAAATTTGAACCTTCACACCCGTTCGTAGTCAGTGTAACTATGAAATTTGTGCTCTCAAATGAGCTACATGTTCTTCAAAATTCTATCATACTGGGTGATTCTTCCCACAAAGTTGTTCAATGGATTCTTTCTTTCGAAAAAGGAGATAGGTGCGTAGATTTCTCTTTTGTTCTAAGATATTACATTTTTTTCCTTTTTTCTGTATCTTAGTTGAAAATGATTGGTTTCCTTCTTTACATATTGTTTTATTAACCTTCATTTATTTTAATAGGTGCAAGGATCTCGACACCCGTTTACTTCAAAGGTATGTCGACTTTAATTCCAGGAATGGGGTTTTCTTCGCATTCTAATTATTCGGTTCTTAACATTGCGCTTATAGTTTGCAATGCATGCCATGTATGTAATCCTAAATCCTTGTACCCACATTGTTCCAGTTATTACAATGACCTCCCCATATGATAGCTCTCTCTTTCCCCTAGAGGTTCTCTATGATATTCTGGGTACCCTTCATTACCCCTTTTCGAGTTTTTCTCTTAAGGCTTTTGAAAACAATGTTTTAAGGCCATTAGTTACAGGATTCGAACCCACATTCATTCGAGGGTTTTGAAGTATTTAAGGAACTGTTATTTTAGGTTAACAGTAAATGTTATTAGGAATTGTGCACTGTTTTATTTTTAGCAGTTAATTTTGTGTTGCTAAATTCCCGTAAGGGATACAAATATTATATATGATATTTGTTTTAATCCCCATTTTTTCTGATTTCCTCCATAGCAGTGTAGTTTTCATTAGTACTTATCGACATTCTCTCCATAGACAGTTTGATGTTTTAAGGGATTTATGGGCTCATATGCTATTATTAACTCTGGTATTTCTTTGATGAATATATATTAGAATGTGGTCATGCAAATTTGGATTAATCCAGAATTTTGAACACTTGTCAGTAATGTTTAAAAGGATTATTCATGAAAACCCATCTTTAGTTACTATTCCTTTTAGCATTTCATTAATTTTGTTGCTCAACCTTTCAGGTTTTCTTACCTCGATTCAATGGTTATACTACATTTCATATATTTATAAATTTTGAGATAAGACTTTATTATCTAGGTTTACTCCTCATTACGAGGAATGTTATAAGAAGAGTTTAATTTTAGAACTTATAGCTCTCCATTCTTCCTATTTCAATGATTAGATGTACTCTATATATACTTTCTATTTTAATGAATAGATGTACTCAGTATATACTATTAACTAGATTTTAGCATTTGGTTCTTAATTATTTCCTTTTTTGTACAAGTTATTTTCTTGAATACTTTGATATTAATTCTTCATTGTAGAATACATTTCATGGGTGACCGAACCACCTCGAGAGGGTTTACCCGTGGTCTATGTATTTGGTTTATTTTACATGAAATATTGTCCCTTTTGGGGGATTCACTACCCCAAGTGGAATAAATTTCCACTATGGTAATCGTTACTGTATTACGTTATATGTTATAAAATAACCTTTAGTCACTTATCTTCCATGAAATCAAATTTTTACAGCAATAATTCTAGGAAGTAAAAATTTTCAAAATAAATTAAGAGAATTCTAATATTGATCCCTATAGCATGTGTTCACATACTCAGAAAACTATTTGCACCATTTAACATAGTTAAGAAATTAATATCCATTTAATTCCTATCTAGTTTACTTATCTCAAATAACTAAGGTTGATGACATCCTCCCAACCGTGAGAGAGGCAATGACATTCTCAAATCCCCCCGTGCTCGTCACTAGAGTAGGATTGCATAGTATTTTTTCGAGGAGGTAGACCTCATGACCCCTGTCCAGTCTCTTATCCAATAACGGGCAGAAGAGTTACACTAGTTTATACCAGGTCTAGGTACTCTCCCATTTCAGATTTGTAGATGTTTATTTTCTCCTGCACATAACCCCTTTCCTTTTCTAGCATTTTCTTTTCATCACCAAAGGAATGGTGACTACCAGTAACTACTTAATCAATTTCTATGGAATCTTGGAAAACTTTTACCATTAGATTATGGAATAATACCATAATTAAATCTTTATTCAGAAACATAACTCTATTTTATAACACAATTAACATTCTTATTGATCATATTAGTTTAAAATAAGCTCCAATGTGTAAATTAAAATTTATTTATGTTAAATGAAATTAAATCAGGGTGTTACATATTCCCATGCTTAGGGTAAACACCTTCCTCAGTGTTATGCCATTCCAATGAATAGTTCTGGATATGGTTCTCACACAAATTTTTCATCTTCATAGGTTGCCTCCTCTAGGCTAAAGTGCTTTCATTTCACTTTAACTTGGGTGATGGCTCAATGATCATAGAGTTCTCGAAATTTCACTATGAAATGCCATCCCCATGTGGAGCCACTGTTAGGGTCCTAAAATAATAGGATCTATAATTTTTAATTGACTATGATTAGTCTTGTAATATGTACAGACTTTGCTTTCTCCAAATTGTTTTCCCATAATAAAAAATGTAATGAGGGTAGGAATTAAAAGAAAAATCAAAGGACTGAATGAAAAGTATGAAAAAGGAATATAAAAATGAACCCCAACAAAAAAGAGATAAAATAGATCCTGAAAGTTACGCAAATTTAAATGCCACTACTTTTTTACTTTACTTTGCAAAAAAATATTGTGTGTAGCTTGTCAAAAATGCCACAATCCATGATATTCAAACACCTTAATCTTGATTATTCATGTTTTAAATTTCATACTGATAGAAAGAATAGAGATCTAGCCAAATTGTTTAATCTTGGTAGATCAGTAGTTAGGTAGAGAATAATAAATGAGCTCAACAGTTTAATCTGAGCCATTGGAAGTAATAAGGTTAGAATTAGATAGTTTTCTTCTTTAAAAGAAAAATAATAAGGGTCTGCAAGCTCAAATGCACCCAATGAAATGAAGAAAAAATGTTAGGGTAGATGATGGGTAGGCAAAAGCAGTTTTCACAAGGCATGGGTAGCAGAAATTGATCTTTTCATATTTACTAATTTCCCTCTAAATTCATTTTCCCTTGTAAAAATACTCCTTCTGATGCATTTTAACCCTCTTCCCTTACTTCATTCATTTTTCCTTACTAAAATGCCTTTTCCTTAGTTAAAAAGCATATTTACCTTTAGAAAAGTAAAAATCCCTTTAAAAATTTCAAAATATCCCTGAAAATACACTTATCCTAAGTATTTTTTTTTGAATAATGTTGTTCCCCACTATTAAAATCCCACCCCAATGTTATTCATACTTATTGTATTTTACAGTCCCACTGATAATATATATTCCCACATCATATTTCATATTAACCCTTAAGTAAATTCATTCATATTCATATTAAGCCCCGCATTTTTATTAATCCCTTGTTTAAATATTAACTCTCATATATATAGCTTTACCCCATATATATTAACTCCTGCTAATATAAAGTCTCGATCCCAATATATTAAACCATTGCATCCCACACGTATAAAATATCTGACAGGTCCATCCCATTTTCCCATCTTTCAGACCACAATTCCTTAGATTCGACGACCAATAGCTCCTATCGCACAGCCAAAAGCTTGATCTTTAACAACTCTGAGACCTTGCGAAAAGATTTTTTTTGGAAGCCCCACTCCTTGCTACGTGGTAGCATTTGATTGTATCGCATCCTCCGAAATAATAATGCCTTCCAGCTTTTGACGATGCAAAAAGCACAAGCCTGTTTATTCCGCCCGTTAGGAAAACCATTGCTCCCATTTTAAATTTACCCGATGCATTAAAGTTTACTCAATACAGGTTAAAAACATATAAGCCCACCCTTTGCAACATTTTTTAACCATTTTTGTTATAGTTTGTGGATAAGAAGACTGTTGAGCTATTTCAAAGCAAAGACTACTGTGTCGATCCGTTATTTAGCCTTTTCACACCAGAATTCAACAATCTTACTGACAAAGACACTGTAGAACCAATACGAAGCTCTATAAAGACCATTGAAGACTCAGAAAGCATGTGCTTCCCCCGGAGAACCTTTCTGCAAATAGAGAACCCTTCATTCTCTAGGTATTCCTAAAATACCAAGTTTTGTGGTTAAGCTAAAAGAAAGTAATAAGTAATTGAACCAGTCTACGATTTTTTCAGATCATACAAAGCCACTGATTCTTTCCAAACTGTTAGGTCCCTATATCACTAGTATAGTCCCTTATTATTGTTAGTGTAACCCCCTTATTATTTTTATTGTACCCTTGTAACCCCCATTTTGTTATTATTTTTCCCTTAAATTATTATTGTTAGGTCGGCTAGGATTACCTTGTGGCCCACTAGGATTACATTATGGCCCCATGGAATCCTATATATAGAAAGAAGGTTTTGTAAATTGTATCATGCAAGAATTGTGCATTTATGTAATGTATTGGAGGTTGCCCCCTCGAAGTGGCTTATTTCTAAGGCGTTGATATCTCTTTTCTTCTATTTTTTAACCTGGTTACACAACATTTGGTATCATAGCTTTGGATTCTAGGGTTTCGCTGCTCCAAACAGGTCATCGTGAAATTTTCGCTATAAAATTTTTTCTACGAAGTTTCAAAAGCTGAAATTTTTAGGGTACGAAGCCGAAAGCCTGAGGAATATTTTCTAAAAATTTTGAGAGCTTGGTTCACAATATTTTCGGAGATATGATCTGTGGAAGTTAGGTCTTTTTTCAGGCTCCTAAACAGGTCATCTTAGAATTTTCGCTATAAATATTTTTCTACGAAGTTTCAAAATCTGAAATTCATATGGTCTGAAGATGAAATCCTGAGGAAAGTCTTGAAAATATTTCAGATATTGGTTCGAAATATTGTTGGAGAAATGATCTATGGAAGGTAGTGATTTTTCAGGCTCCTGAATTTCATCTCAAAGAGGTGATCGTGGAAAAATTTCAATAACTCTCTCTCTGGGCATCGGATTGGAGTGCCGTAAAAATTGGTCGCAAGTACATAGACTTTAGTTTCTTGGCTATCAATTTCAGAGACAAAGGACAAAACAGTGACACGTGGCAAGTCGTACAAGTTCGCTCTACTGAACCAGTCCATAATTAGGTCATTGTGGGAGATTGGACACAACTTTGTCTTGGAGAATCCAAATCAGGTCATACCTGTGGCATTCAAAAGAAAATTCAGAGGGATACTACAGTGCTGAATTTTAGATATTGAAGATCTGCAATCACAGAGATAATACAATTTCAATATCGAGCTCCTCAAAGCAAGAAAAAGGTGTGTATTTTTTTCAAATTGCACAAGTCTTGTTTGAATAATCAAGTTAAATTGATCCCAAGGGCATATTGTAGAATAGATATCAGTATTGGATTCTAAAATGGCCCCTAAGAAGAATTCAACACCCATTAAGCCTTCAGAAGGCTCTACTATGACTCATGAAGATGAAGAATGGCAACATGACATATCAAAATTACAAGAGCAAATTTCGCTCTCGCAAAGAACAACAAAAAATGAAATGGAAGTTTTGAAGAAGGGCGTGGAAACTAAGATGGATGGTTTGAAGAAAGCTAAGATGGATGGCATGCAAGCTAATATAGATGGCATGGAAGCTAAGATGTATGGCATGGAAGTGGGCATGGAAGCTAAGATTGATGACATGGAAGCTAAGATCGATGAGAAAATGGAAAACATGAAGAAATTTCTAAAAGCAGACATGGAAGGTTTGACAAAGTTTATACAAGAAAGGTTTCCTAATGGTGAAAAGATAGTAGAAGAACCTCATGATGAGAACAAAATAAATGTTAATTGTGATTTCATAAACTCTAATGTTGGCGGGAAGAACCACCATATTCCAAAGATGGATATGTGGAAGTTTGATGGAAAGGATCCTGTAACATGGATACTACAGATGGAGCAATATTTTGATCTCCATAACGTGCAAAACACACAAAAGGTACGCATTGCAACTTTACATTTCGAACAAAATACATTTGTATGGTATCAATGGCTTTGCTCCCGTAAAAAAATTGTCACTTGGTCAATTTTTACGGAGGAAATGATAGCACATTATGAGGATACAAAGAGCAACATCTTCTTTAGCCAATTGATAAATCTCAAACAAAAGGGTTTAGTGGGGCAGCACATTGAGGACTTCCAAAAATTGAATATAAGGGTGACTGATATTCCAGAGGAACACAGGATTGATCTCTTCATAGGCACTTTAAAGGATAACATCCAACATGAAGTTCGCGTTTTGGAACCTGATTCATTGGAGAAGGCATTCGGGTTGGCAAGAAAAGTTGAATGTAAAATTATGGCGACAAGGAAGCCTACCACTCAATTCTATAAAGAAGGAAGTGTTGCTACGTCTAGATTTCCACAACCTACAAGGTTGACACCACAACAATTGGAAGGAAAAAGAGCAAAAGGGCTTTGCTACAGTTGTGATAGCAAATACACTAAAGGTCATAAGTGTGCTGAGAAGAAATTATTTTACATAGATTGTGAAGAGGAAGAAGAAAATGAACAAGAAGAGGATATACACCAGGAACCAGCCCTAGAAGAGGAAGAAATGAATCCGACCATATCATGTAATGCATTGGCAGGAATTACCACTCCTCAATCTCTCAAGATAACAGGAAAAATCAAGAAGAAAAAGGTAATAGTGTTGATTGATTCAGGTAGCACCCATAATTTTATTCATTGTAAGGTAGCCAAGGAATTAAATTGTTTCCTATACCCAGCAACAGAATGCCAAGTGATGGTTGCAAATGGAGGAACTATAAATTGCTCTGGGAAATGCCATAATATCAAGCTAACCATGGGGGAATATGTATTGACTAGTCCAATGGTTTCCATTCCTATGGGAGGTGCTGATGTTGTACTAGGAGTACAATGGTTACAATCTTTGGGGACGGTAGCTTTTAATTTTCAAGAACTTTTCTTGAAATTTTTTTCAGAAGGAAAAGAAGTTGAATTGCGAGGTATTGAAGGGAAGCCGGGAAGGATAATAAGCTCTAATGTCATGACAAAGCTTCTAAAGAAACAACAACAAGGTGTAATTGCACAATTATGCTCACTAGAAGTTCCGACATCAAAATCATCTATTTCTGCAGATCTCCAACAAGTCTTGGACAATCATTCCAAGGTGTTTGAAACTCCCAAAGGACTCCCACCTATTCGTGATCATGATCATGCTATTCATTTGATTCCAGGAAGTGTTCCTCCCAACATCAGGCCTTATAGATATCCTTACTTCCAAAAGAGCGAAATTGAACGTATGATTGCAGAAATGTTAGAGGCGGGTATAATTCAACCTAGTCATAGTTCTTTCTCTGCTCCTGTAGTATTGGTACACAAGAAGGATGGATCATGGCGAATGTGTCCGGATTATAGGGAGCTCAATAAGCTCACCATTAAAGACAAATTTCCATTCCTGTGATTGATGAATTATTGGATGAATTACATGGAGCAATTTATTTTACCAAGTTGGATCTTCGTTCAGGATATCATCAAATTAGAATGAAGACTGAAGATATTCCAAAAACAGCATTTCGAACTCATGAGGGTCATTATGAATTTTTGGTCATGCCTTTTGGCCTTACCAATGCACCTTCTACATTTCAGGGTTGATGAATTCCATTTTCAAACCCTTCCTTAGAAAATTTGTGCTAGTATTTTTTGATGATATACTAATCTACAGCAGGTCTTGGAAGGATCATGTTGAACATGTTGACAGGGTGCTCAAACTATTGCGGGAGAAACAATTATATGCAAAAAAATCCAAATGTTTCTTTGGAGTACAAGAGGTGGAATATCTGGGTCATATTGTATCTCACGAGGGTGTTAAAGTAGACCCTAACAAAATTAAAGCCATTAAGGAATGGAAAGTCCCCACAACCATAAAGAAGTTACGAGGATTTCTCGGGTTAACAGGGTGTTATAGCAAGTTTGTTAATAATTATGGGAGAATAGCAGCACCTCTAACAACATTATTGAAGAAATATGCATTTTCATGGACTCCTAAATCAACTAAGGCCTTTGAACGTCTTAAAGAGGCAATGTGCCTAGCACTGGTCTTAGCTACGCCAGACTTCACAAAAACCTTTTTTGTGGAATGTGATGCCTTAGGTAATGGAATTGGTGTGGTTTTAATGCAGGAAGGAAGAACCATTGCTTTTGAAAGTCGTCCAATCAAAGGAAAGTATTTATAGAAAAATATTTATGAGAAGGAAATGTTAGCAATACTGCATGCACTAAACAAATGGCGAACTTACCTAATGGGAAGATACTTCAAGGTAAAAACCGATCATGAGAGTCTTAAACACTTTTTGGAACAAAGACTATCGTCAGAAGAGTAGAAAAATGGGTCACAAAGATGTTGGGTTATGACTTTGAAATAATCTACAAAAAAGGAAATCTTAATATTGTTGTAGATGCACTCTCAAGAAAGAATGAAGAGGTGGAAGCATTCCTTTGTGTCATTTCTATTATCCAACCAGATTGGATAACTAAAGCAAGAGATGAATGGAAGAAGGACAAAGATGTATGGATACTCATCCAAAAGTTGCAGCAAGATCCTAGTACATCTGATACATTTAGTTGGAAAAATGATTCCTTATGGTACAAAGATCGCTTATATCTTTGTAAAAATTCCCATCTAAAACAAAAGATTCTTCTGGAATTGCACACTTCTCCTTTAGGAGGACACTCGGGATTTTTAAAAACTTACCACAGGGTGAAGAAAGAATTTTTTTGGGATGCCCTTAAATCTGATATTCAAAAGTTTGTGGCGGAATGTTTGGTTTGCCAGCAGAATAAAGTGGAGACAATTAAGACCCCGGGACTTCTACAACCTTTATCCATTCCAAGTCAACGTTGGGAGGAGATTTCAATGGATTTTATCACAGGTTTACCTAAGTCAAAAGGAAAGAGTGTCATCATGGTGGTAGTTGATAGACTTACCAAGTATGCACACTTTTGTGCATTATCTCATCCATTTAAAGAAAGTACAGTTGCTACTACATTTATGGACAGAATTCAAAAGCTACATGGAAGCCAAAGGGTTATTGTGAGCGACAGAGATCCCATTTTTACTGGAAATTTTTGGACGGAGTTATTTTCTTGTTTGGGTACTCAATTAGCTCATAGCTCATCTTATCATCCTCAATCTGATGGTCAAACTGAGATAGTAAATAAATGTTTGAAGGATATCTTCGTTGTTTTGTATTTGATAAACAAACACAATGGGTCAAGTGGTTACCTCTCGCTGAATGGTGGTATAACACTTCCTTCCATACTGCAGCAAAAATGACCCCATTTATGGCACTTTATGGATATCATCCACCATCCATCACATCATCTTCAAGGGAAAATTCGAAGGTTCAAGCAGTGGAAGATCACATCGAGCATCAGCAAGAAGTTCTCCAACTCTTAAAGGATAACCTGAATTTGGCACAAAATCGAATGAAACAACAGGCAGATCAACATCGCAGCGAGAGAAGTTTTGATGTAGGAGATTGGGTATTTTTACGGCTACAACCATACAAACAAATGTGCCTCAAGCAAGCTAAGAAGGATAATAAATTATCACCAAAGTACTATGGTCCTTACAAGGTGTTGCAAAATATTGTTTCTATGGCATACAAATTGGAGCTTCATGCTTCTTCGCGAGTACATCCAGTTTGCCATGTTTCATGCTTAAAAAAGGTTATAGATGAAAATCTTCCAGTTCAAACAATATTGCCAGAACTTGATGAGGAAGGAAAAATAATATTGGAACCTGAAGCGGTCATGGAAACAAGAACTCGACAGCTACGGAATCGATCAATTTCAGAGTATCTCATCAAGTGGAAGAACTTACCCTCTAAAAATTCTACATGGGAGGATGAGAATTTTATACAGAAGCACCCGGAGCTACTCAAGCGTTAAGGACAACAATTTTTTGAAGGAGAGGGGCATGTTAGGTCCCTATATCACTAGTATAGTCCCTTATTATTTTTAGTGTAACCCCCTTATTGTTATTATTGTACCCTTGTAACCCCCATTTTGTTATTATTGTGCCCTTAAATTATTATTGTTGAGTCGAAGCTAAGTTACCTTGTGGTCCATTAGGATTAAATTATGGCCCCATGGAATCCTATATAGAGAAAGGAGGTTTTGTAAATTGTATCATCCAAGAATTGTGCATTTATGTAATGTATTGGAGGTTGCCCCCTCGAAGTGGCTTATTTCTAAGGCGTTGATATCTCTTTTCTTCTATTTTTGAAGCTGGTTACACAACACAAACCCTTCTTCAGACTATAATAATCTTTTAGAGGTGCTCCTCAAGGCCTGAGACAGTCATTCTTAACCCAGAGAGAAATCAATTGATTAAAATTAACAAAGAAAATGGCTTCTCAAGGCATTGTAATAGTTAATCCCCTACAACCTCCAGTTGTGGATGTAGAACACACTCGCTTAGCAGACAAAGAATTTAAAATTAGTGACCCGGTCACTGAGTTTAACCTCCTCGAGGTCCACTTCTAGAGCCATGACAAATCAATTGACCAAGCTAATGAGGTTTTCCTTTGGGAGTCTAATTTTCCCAAGTATATTGTCCCATAGACATTCTAGTGTCTAGAGGTTATTAGACTTTTCCAAACTTGTTATTTCCTTGACCAAAGAGATTCTTCTCACTATCAGAGATGAATAAATTAATAAAATGCTACGAATTAAACCTAGACCTGATGAAACCCCTCTGTCTATAAAGATCCTCACTGAGTTATATCTAAAGCTGGACTTCCCCAAGAGGTTCTAGATATTACAAAAATTCATTCCCTCATTAGTAGAGACTCCCAAGACTAACCCTCCTTATCCAAAAGATATATTCTCTAAGAGAACAAAGCATATTGTTACAATTTTATCCTTTATTTTGGGTTATTTTTCTGATGAACATGTTGATGCTTTAGTCTTAGGTTTCCTTTCTATTTTCTCCCCTAGTCGGCCTCCTACTATCATATTCAATTTTTAGTACTATCTTGCTGATATAATTCATGAACAACTTGTTAAAATGCCTGAAGAAGGTGTTTTCAAGTATTCTTCTATTCTATTCCACATGTTTCTATATTTTCAATCTGAAATATTTTCCATCAACCTTCAGAAACTATGTTGAAGGTGATCCACAGTAAGTAATATTTTGGACTTCCTTAATCAAGAAAGATTCAACATATTTCACATACACAAACTTTATTGACTCATTCATTTATCCTATTGTCAACATGTTGAACAGCAACAGTCAACCAAGATTCAGTGATGATATAAAAAAAGGTCATGTAGTTATCAGAACACTGTAGGATAGGAGATTCGTACTTTTATCAAAACCACACAGAGAATAGGGTATATGGATCTAATGATTTTTCATATAAGATGAAAAAATACCTCCCAATGAGGTTATTTTCACTTGAATATATCCGGAAGATACTTAAATTTGATGGAATAAATTTCTTGTCAGCCAAAAAGAAGAGACAATTTAAGATAAAGAATCAGATTGGTCGTTTTATTTGCAACAATAGAGATGTAGGTCAACAAGCAGAACAATATTTGCAGGAATTTAAGTTTAGTTAAAGTTTCCAATGGTATTATGATCTTTTAGGAGTTATAAGAAAGTTAAGGATTAAATTTAAATTAACTCCTTATGTACACGAGTCTAAGCCAAACATTAAGAAGTACTCCAATCAGTCTAAATGGTTGGAGAACATTTTGAAAGAGGTATAGAAGCAAGGTGATACTAGTTCCATCTTGTAAACTCCAACCCCACAAGATAGGAACATTAAGAGAGAAAGAGAAGAGGGATCATACTGAGCTCAGAAAACCACGGAAAAAAAGTTAAAATTTATGTACAAGAAGAAACCCAAATTAAATCTTGTAGACTAATAAGTTGAAACTATTGAGATGATAGATACTGATACAATGGTGTCTGTAGCAGTTTACGAAGAAACTCACCAACCTTCAACATCTAACACTTGGATTATTAAAAATCAAGATAATGTTGAAGTGTCTTGATTGAGTAAACCAGCAGATAAAGAGAAATATATTATGCAGAAATCTAAAGAGATCAAGATTAGGAATGGACCATTAAAGGCTGATACATATACCCAATATTGGAAGCAGTCACCTAGTGACCAAAGTAGATTACTTTCAACATTTGACTACAAGACTAGAAAAATGCAGATGAATGTCTTACAGCCCATAGTAAAGCATCCTAAGTCATCAGCAGATTATAAAATACATCATATGAAGTTTAATACAAGGATCTTCATCCTATATATCAGATAGAATTTCACAAGCAAGTTGGTGAAATTTTGTATTCTACCATGACAAACAAAGCCATGATTTTTCGAAAACTACAAAACACTCTAGAAAAAATCAGAGGTCAGCTAAAGTTAGAAAAGGCATCCTCATAGGCTAAAGATATCATAATTAAATCTTTGGAAGTTTTGGTTATTGAAGTAGGATATCATCCCAATAATATCAAAGTTGTAGAAGAACTAATAAAGAAAAATAATGCAGGCATTGTTGCATTAAAGAAACAACTCAAATTGTCTCCTAATCAAATCCATAGGCCAAAGAAGTATTACAGGATGCAAACCAAAAAGATGAGATGATGAAGCTCATCGTTCAATTAACTGCCCAATTAAAAGAAATGGAAGATGCGTTGGATAATTTAGTACAGGAGAAAAAGGCTAACTCAGAAGCAATCCCTATCACTGCTATTCCTATATTCACTATAGCTATTCCTTCTACCTCAGTAGAATCATTGGCACCATCAGTTCCATTAGCTACAACATTCCCCATTTCATCAGCAACTACTTCAGCAACAGATACATCTACAGTAGCAACACAACCTACTGATGAGGTAGGAAAAATAGTTAAAGAAATGCAAGAAATTTCCATCTAGACTAATGAAAGAAATAGAATTAAATAACAGTTAAAATGTCTAGAGGATGAGAACAAACTAGTTCAGATTATGCACAATAATGAATTACAAAAGATAAACAGATTAACAGAGAAAAGTGAAGAAGGTAGAGAAAGAATTAACATTGAAAGAACCACTTGATGAAGCCAAGCAACAACTATGGGCCAATATCATTGAATATGTTAATGATATTTGGCCATCCATTCAGGTGATTTATTAGTGGAAAGGTATAGTCAAAGCAGCAAATGAAAACATCTAGAAAATGAAAGAAGAAATTGGTAAGAAGCCAGAAGAGGCTAATGAAATCATAAAGTATCTTAATTCCAAGAATAAGCAGGAATTAGAGGAAATTGGAATTAGTGATATGACAAAAAAAAATCTTGAAGTTAGAAAGGCAATTTGTAAAAGGAATATGATGATATAGCTAGAAGAAAAATGTGAGAACATGGAGCTTGCCGTAACCAGATTCATGGTGAAGTTTGACATTTTGAGGTAGAAAGGCCTTCCAAATCGTCTGGTTATCAATGGCAGGTTGATGAAAAAATAATATTATAATAAAAAAATCGTAGAAGTGACAAAGGAACAAGCCAAAAATTCAGCCATGCAAATAATTCCAATAGGAAAAGTACTCTATAAGAGTTTTGAGAACCTCTTTTACCTACAACATGAGGTAAAACATTTATTCATCAACAAGTCTACTTTTGAAAAATACACAGAAGCAATGAAATATTCAGAAAGATGGTGAAAATCAGGTTACCATATGCAAAAGATTGGGAGAAGTTGATTGATTTACTATGAAAATGAAAAGTAAACAGAGCAGGCAGTTTAAAGTGAAAAAACAACGGTCAAAAGGTTGATGTAAAAGATAGATAATTAAAGAGTATCAAAGTTTAAATTGTTTTACATGAAATTGAGATGGTTAAAGTCAAAAAAGAGATGACAAAGCAAAGTCAAAAGGCAACCAACATAGAAGATACTCCACATGAAGAAGACAACCTTCGTTGAGCAATAGTCAGAGAGAAATAAAAAAAATATATCAAATAAAATGAACAACAAAATCAATAAAAGCAGGGACCACTTGCATTAGTTAGATAGTTGTCTCTATTTTCTTGCATGATGATATTTATTTTTCCTTGAATAAATCCTAAGAGAGTTTAGGATATTTTGTAATATTTTTTTGTATAAATACTTCAAAATTCGAAGTATTGTGTGTGGATTGTGGATTTCTAAAAATTTATATAGATGTAATGATGTGAACTAGAGGGTTCTTTCTACCATTTTCAAGTTAGTAGACTGGATTCAGCAATTAAGGCATTATATTACAGGATTCATACGTTGGGCCACTTCAGTGAAGTACTCTCAATTTTTCTTTGTTATTATTTGAAGTTTTCACATACTTGCATGTTTTCTAAATCTAAATGTATAACAAGAATATTATTTCACAATCTATTTAAAAACACTCTGTCTTGAACTGTTATTTCATTTTCATGTTTTCTACTAATATCTAGATTGGGGAATTCTTAATTGCTTCCTAATTTCGATTGACCTCTGTTATTTCCCTCATTATCTAGACCTAAGAATCCTTAATCTCTCTCTCTCATTCCGATTGAAACCATTTCATCATCGATCCTAAAGATCTGAAGTAACTTAGCTATCTTGTGTTGTGAACGCTTCCCTTTAGAACCTTGATTCTACTCTGACTGCTTGATATATTGACTCGATTAGCGAATGGAATTTATACCTACATCTATCCATTTGAATCAGTGATTCCCCCACGAAACCAAACCCAGAACCAAAACCAATCATTATTACCTAACTAGCCTAAAATCAACTAAAAAAAACAAAGATAAACCATATAAAAGATCCCTCTCTGAGCATTAGGAAGGATAGATCCTAAAGCTTAAAAGTAGGTTTTTGGTTACCTCTAATATTCTTTAAACCAAAAATACTAACAAACCTGAGAATTATTGGAGTGATAACATATTGGCGACCATAATGGGAAAATCAATCCTCAATGCTTAAAATAAACCTTAAAAGAAATACTTTTACTTATCTTTTCACCTTAAGTTTGTTTTAAGGGTTGTTTGGAAACTTTTCATTAAAAACTAAAATTCTGACTTCTAGAAGAACCTACTATACCAGGTCTCATCCTAATCCACAACCTACTGTAATAGTATATGATCCTAATAGGATTTTAAAGAAAAACAAAAAACTAGAAAGTCTAGGAAATAAAATTCCATTGATCAAAGAAAATTTCCTCCCCAAAAAACTATCAAGTTTACAAGACATTGAATTTGACTTAGATTTTGAGAAATCTTTGTTTAGAACTAAATCCTAAAGTTCCATCTATGAGTTATAGATCCTAATTTCATTTCATTTATTGAAACTAAGAAGGATAATTTTTCGCTTAATTCAGATCAAAAAGCTCTAGAACCTTTTGATAAACTTGATGCTTTCGTTGCAACTTTGATTAAGGAAATTGATGAAGCATATTTCCAACATTATGTTGAATTGACTACTTTATCTCCTTATACCCCTAATCCTTCTACCATTCATTCAAAGTCTGTAAAATTCAAATCTATTTAGTACCACCTCATATATTATTTCCACTACACCTCATTCCACAAAATCCTTCATCCCTAACCTTCCTCTTCAACCTAGATTTATATTTCCATCTCCAAACACTTCAAGTTCACCTTCTAGCACTGCTGCTGCATTTTCAAGAACTTCCACCACATTTCCAAGTACATCTTCTAGTGTCCCAACCTCATGTTCAAGTACTTCAACCTCATCACCAAGCACCCCAAATTTACCTCCCAGCCAAGCTAGAATATTAGCAATGGTAGTCAGATATGTCCCATTGGTCCTACCAAATCAATTACATAACATGCTCCAAGATTACCAAAGAAAAATCCCTTAATTTGATGGAACTAGTTACTACACATCACAACAACATGTTAACAAAATGAATGATTACTTTGAATTGCATGAAATTGATGAATTTGAAGTTGAAATGAGATTGTTTGCCGAAAGTTTAGCTGGAGAAGTAAATAAATGGTTTAAAGCTTTACTTGCCAATCATATTACTGATTTAGAAGCTTTCCATAGATTGTTTATCAGTTGATGGGAGAAAAATAAGAATCCTTTACAATTTTTTTCTGAATATGAACAAATTAAAAGAGCACATAATGAACCAGTTCAAGACTATTGTACAAGATTCAACAATATCTATAATGCTATTCCAGCAAACATTAAACCCCTACCAGATCTAGCTTTACTCAAATTTCTCGATGGTTTTGATATGGATGTGTCATACCAACTAAGGGAAATAAACCCAGAAACACTAGAACAAATGCAAAGCAATGCAATTAGTGTAGAAGAAATTTTTTTAGCTAAGAGAGATAGAATGAGAAATGAAAGAAGAGGAACAATTAAAGAGGAAACATCTACATCAGATAGTAAAATAGATAGTTTATAAAAAGCTATGGGAAAAATGATGGTTAGATTAGAAAGTATGGAAAGGAAATCATAGTGGGATAATCAACAACAAGGTACTAAAACAAGAAATCAAAATTTTAGGAAGAACACCAACATTGATAAGTCAAGGGAATCAACACCAGATTAAAAAATAAGACCACCTTTCAAAGAGAACTATGTTGAAAGTTCTCACCAAAATGAATAATATCAAGACACTCATATTAACTTAATGAGAATCAGTGATGATAGTACTATTTTTCTTACACATGAAGGATAGGAATTATATGAGGTCCAACAGTTATGGTTAGAATCTGGAGAGTCTTTTGATTATAATCAAGGTTATGAATTTTCCATTAATGAATTTCACAAGAAATATAACATAAGGAGTAAGAAAAACGTAGAAGCCCCTACTAAGAAATCTTTCCAAATTCAAACAAAGAAAATAGTAGAAGCTCCTACAACCAAATTACTACAAATTCTCCCTAGGGAAACCCTGCAAAACTCTAGTTCAACTCAGAAAAATTCATGTCCTACTCAGAAAAATTCTAGTCCAAAAATTGCACTTAGTCCTAAAACTATAGACATTACAAATACTGATGTTCATAGATTGGCTGATCCTCAAAAATCTGTTGTTTCTAAAATAACAACCTCTGCTAAAACTACATCTTCTACTAAAAATTTAGCTGATCCTAAAGCCTCTCTTGTTGATAAAAAATCAGTTGATCCCAAAAAAACTGTTGAAACTTTAAAATCTGCCAAAGTTACCATTGCTACTCAAACTGTTCCACAAAATAAGATTGAAAATAGAAAAATAGTGGAAACAAAAATAGAAAAAACAACTGTAGAAAAAGTAGATAAACACACTCAAACTGCAGTTAGTAAAGAAGAAATCATTCAGATAGAAGAAAACAAGTACCATTGAACATCCAAACTGAAATTGCCAAACTGAAAATACCAATTCCTTTAGCAGAATTGGTAAACATGATTTATACAAATCACATAGCATTGAAACATTGAACCTAAATGAAGGAGAAGATATATTAATTTGAATGATGACCAAACAGAAATACCTTTTGGTCTTGAGGTAAATGGAAAACATCAAGAAGGTGGTGTTCCTCTTTTTTACATTAGCTTGAGTATACATGATCAAATCTTACACAATCCTATGCTAGATTAATGAGCATCCCACAATTTAATGCCAAAAGCTATCATGGAAACATTGAATCTAGACATCACTAGACCATATAAAGATATTTTCACATTTGATTCGAGTAAAGTGAAGTGTCTAGGCATGATAAAATACTTTTGTGTCACTTTAGTCCAATACCCAGGAAAAAGTATAGTCATGGATATTGTAGTAGTTGATATCCCTCCTAAGTATAGAATGTTATTATCTCACTAATGGGGAGAAAAACTACAAGGATCTCTACAATTACACATGTCTTATGCCACAATTTCAGTATTTGGTCAACCCAAGAAACTTTATCGAGAGACCTTAATGAAGTACATGGTCAGTAGTACAGAACAACCACAAAACTATCCCATTTACTCTGTAGACTCTGATAGGGAATATTTCATTTTATGTAATTCAGATTCTGGCATAGATAAAAACACAACATTAAACCAAAAAAAGAAGGAATTTTATAGTGACAATATATTTCGTGAATCAATGTGGCACTTAGAATTTGATGGCTCAGTGAAAAAATTAGGAGCAAGAGCAAGATTTCAGATTCATAACATGGCAAAAAACTATATGAAGGTCATGCCTTTAGATTAAGCTTTAAATGCAACAATAACATGGCTGAGTATGAAGCTTTAATCTTAGGACTGCATATTCTTAGAAATTTACGAGGAAAAAGAGTTTCTATCATGGGAGACTCTAACATAATTGTAAAACTAATCAGAGGATAATATTCTTTCTATAATCCTAGATTAAGCCAATACAGAGAAACTGTTTTAGATCTGATTAAAGAGTTGCTTGAAATTGACTTTGCTATAATTCCTAGAAAACAGAACATGCACACACACATTTTAGAAACTTTTGATAGCACCTAAAATCTTCCTTTTTAGCCAAATCACCAATATACAGCAGAGGTAAGACACATGCCTACTATATCAAACAACTTTAAATATTGGCAGATTTTTACACAAGAGACTCAAATCTATCACTTTATGAATGCTGGGGGAGAATTCCATAATTGTAACATAGATACAGATTGTACAGTAGATGAGAAAATGGACAGTGAGATAGATGTAAATAATTTATATTTAACTGAACCCACTAAATTCACACAATTAGAAATAGATAAGTTAGAAAATGTAGAAATATAAGAAATAGCAGATGATGATTATGAGATTTTAAACCTTAAGAATTAATTTTTACCTAAGGGATTAGCCCCATTAGAAGATCTTTTTTATTCAAATGATGTTGCAAGAAAAGAAAAAATGGAACCATTAAGATCATATATAGAAGAGTGTAATATAGGAACAGAACAGAAACCTAAGCTCATTAAATTATTCAAAGCATTACGCCAAGAAGAAAAACTGAAATACATAGCTTTGTTTAAATAATTTCAAAATGTATTTTCATGGAGTTATGAAGAAGTTAAATCCTATGACACCGGCATCATTCAACACAAAATACCTATCAAAGAGGATCAGAAACCATTTAAACAGAATCTTAGGAGAATCAATCTAGTTCTTATGCCTTTAATTCAAAAAGAGGTAAAGAGGATGTATGAAACACAGATTATTGCACCTATCAGATATTGTGATTGGGTTTCAAACTTAGTTCCCACTAGGAATAAAACAGGGGAAATCAGACTTCGTGTTGATTTCCAGAATTTAAACAAGGTGTCCCTAAAATATAACTATACTCTCCCTAAAATGGACCATATTTTATAGAGAGTGGTAGGATCATCTAGGATTTCATTGCTTGATCGATTCTCTGGGTATAACCAAATCTTAGTTCAACCAGAAGACCGACCAAATACTGCATTTACTAATCCATGGGGTACTTTCATGTATGTGAAAATTCCTTTTGGATTAATGAATTCAGGAGCCACATTTCAGAGAGATATGGACATAGCTTTTTCCAAATAAATTCATGATTTTCCTATCATTTATCTAGATGACATAACAATATTATAAAAAACTGACAATGAATATTTAGATCATTTGAGACAAGTGTTTATTAAATCCAGAAAATTTAGTATTTCTTTGATTCCCAAAAATACACTCTTTGGACTTCAGGAAGGTAAAATTTTAGGACATATTATTTCAAAAGAGGGAATTACAATAGACCCTACTAGAATAGAGGCAATTCTGAATATAATTCATCCTAGAAATCTAAGGAATTACATGCTTTCTTAGCTAAAATCAATTTCCTTAGAAGATTCATTTCAAATTTAGCAGAATAAATTAGAGAACTGAATAACATGTTAAATAAATACTTAGCACTTAAATGGACAGTAGAGGCCAAAAAATCCTTTGAATAAATCAAATAAGTTTTTACAAGAACACTAGTCCTTGTAAGTCGAGATTTCAAAAATGATTTTATCATTTTTTCTTTTGCTTCAGAACATACAATAGTTGTAGTCTTATTTCAGAAGAATGATCAGGGTTATGAACAACTCATTGATTTTTTCAGAAAATCCTTAAGAGATGTAGCACTAAAGTAAAACTTAAGGGAAAAATAATCATTGGATTTAGCGAAGGAAATTAAAGACTTTACAGTGTACATCTTCTATTCTCACATCATTGCATATGTTCCAAATTCAGTAGTGAAGGACATTCTTACTCAGAATGGGCCTGATGGTAAGAGAGGCAAATGGATTTCCACTATTTTGGAATATGACATGTTAATTAATCCCACCAAACTCATTAAAAGCTAAGGTTTTGCCAAAATCATCATTGAAAGAAACTGTTGGCCTTAGATATAGATTTTATTGCTTAATTAAATGATCACGAAGAGATGGCAACTCCACAAATCAGTGAAACTTTCTTAGATTCACCATGGTATGAAGATATCATATTTATTTTACTAAAGTTACAAGATGCTCCTAGATTTTCAAGAACTAAAGCTATATTCTTAAGGTTTGTTACACCATTTTTTGGTCATCTAACCTTTCATCATTAGATGGACCCAAGTACACCATGTAAGACCATGCACTTGCAAAACCTAGTTTACCATGTTAATTAGAAGTTCTAAAAGGAATAATTGAATTAAACCATAATTAATTATTATTCCTAGCCTATAAGTTTAACCTAAAACAAAGAAATTAATGAGATAAACCCATAGTTATCTTATTATTTTCTAGGAATAATTATTTAAATAATATTCCTTGTTAAATATGACCAAATCAACCACCATTAATCAACTAAATCATTATTTATTTGATTATATCCTAACCACTTCCTTAAAAAGATAAATAAATCATTTATTTATTTATTTTTCACTAATCAAGGGATTTGACCCAAGTCAAACACCCTTTCCCTCCAACAAATAATAATAAAATATTCCATAGAGGTGGATCTAGATGTGATTAATATTATTTTAATCATGCACCAAGATCTAGAAGGACCCAATATTTTGTTATAAATAGGAGGGTTTTCCCCATCATTCTTCACCTTTTGTTGCCTATTAGATCACTCTGGATCTATACACTTGGTCTCATTTTTCCGCCATTTTGCTCCCATTGAGCTCTACCTTCTACATTGGGTTTTCTACATCTACAAGAGAGAGAAAGCTTAGATCCGAAGTGCTGAGGACTACAAAGAACCCATCCCATTGAGGAGAGATCTGATAACTCTTCTAAGTCTTCTATGGCTTTCTGCATATAAAATTATCAAAATTATCTGTTGGGGCCACATGCATGATAAATCCCTTATTCCATCGTTTAGTTATTCTTCTGTTTGAGTAGGGATCTCGTATAAGACGCAATTACTAATCGCAGAATCGAAGATGTTTTATAAATGTATTATTGTTGTTAGCTATTAGTTATATGAGTTTTCAAAGGGTCTTTCTATACTCACAAAGAATTCATACTAACAAGGTTAAAATAAATGAAGTATTGTATCATTGATAATGCTCTATTTTCAAAAGATCATTGTGGCAGTTTATTAAATATTTTACTGGAAGATGAAGCTGATAAAGTTATGGAATAATTTCATGCAGGTGACTGTGGTGGACACCTTTACTGGAAATCAATTGTTGATAAAATATTGAGGGTAGGTTATTATTGGCCCACTCTTTTTGTAGATGTAAGAAAGTATGTTATCTCCTGTCACAAATGCCAGATCTTTGAAGCGAGGAATAAACTGTTAGCTTTACCGCTCAAACCCATCTCCACAGAAATTCCATTTCAGTAATGGGGTCTAGACTTCATTGGTGAAATTCACCCACCCTCCTTAGCCCAACACAAATGGATTTTGATAGCCATGGATTATTTCACAAAGTGAATAGAAGCCGTTCCTTCTAAACAAGCCACTCATTCTGTTATCATCTTATTTCTTGAAAACAATATATTGTCTAGATTTCAATACCCTTAAAATCTCATTACTGATAATGCAGATGCTTTTAAGTCTAAGAAAATGATTGACTTCTATAACAAATACCACATTATCCTTGTCCATTCCACTTCCTATTACCCTTAAGGTAATGGTCTTGTAGAATCCTCCAATAAAACCCTGATTAATATCATCAATAAATTGTTAGAAGACAACAAAAAGACCTGGAACCAAAGGTTAGTTAATTCCTTATGGGCAAACATAATAGAAACAAAGAAGTCCATTGGTACATCACCCTCTCAGCTTGTATATGGAATGGATGTTCTTTTTACATCCTCTTTAGGAGTGACAGTGATGAATATGATCCAAGAACTGCAAGTAGAAAACAATGATATCAAGAGAAGGATAAATTACACTATACACTTGCAACTGACCAGGGAAGAAGTCTATGTCAAATCACAAGTTACCGAAGATAAGATAAAAAATATATTTGACAAGAAAACAAAGGAAGATGATTTTTACATAGGTGATAAAGTGCTTTAATGGGATTCTAGAAGAGAAGATAAATGTAAACATGGTAAATTTGGTTTTCTATGGAAAGGTACCTATATCATTAATGGTTACAAAGGTAACAATGCATTATTTTTTAATGAGTTACATGGATCAGATCTACCAGGTGGACCTATCAATGGTAGCATTTTGAAGCATTACTATTCCAGAGATTAACAATAATTCACTTTGTTTACTTTTCTCATTGTACATAAAATTGCAAATTTTATATTGGATTGTATGTTTTTCTTACAAATTTTAAGCCCGGAGAGAAGGCCCTAAGCTTTGAAAGACAAAACAACATAAGTATGAATAAAGTAGAAATCAGGAAAATAGTTCCAAGGCAAACACAGTCAAAATTTCAAAGGCTATTGATCCTAGAGTTCTTGACATTTCACCGGGAAATTCCATCCCCATGTGGAGCCACTGTTAGGGTCCTATAATAATAAGATTCATATTTTTGAATTGACTATGATTAGTCTTGTAATATGTACATACTTTTCTTTCTGAAAATTGTTTTCCCATAATAAAAAATCTAAAGAGGGTAAGTCCTAAATGAAAAAAAATAAGGACTGAATGAAAAAGATCAAAAAAGAATATAAAAATGAACCCCAACAAAAAAGAGATAAATTAGATCTTAAAAGTGATGAAAATTTAAATGCCACTACTTTTTTACTTTACTTTGCAAAATAAGATTGTGTGCACCTTGTCAAAAATGCCACAATCCATGATAGTCAAATAACTTAATCTTGATTATTCATGTTTTAAATTTCATGCTTATAGACATAATAAATATCTAGCCAAACTCTTTAATCTTGGCATAAGTAGTTAGGTAGAGAATAATAAATGAGCTGAAAAATTTAATCTGAGGCATTGGAAGTAATAAGGTTAGAATTAGATAGTTTTCTTATTTAAAAGAAAAATAATAAGGGGTCTGCAAGCCCAAATGCACCTAAATAAATGAAGAAAAAATATTAGGGTAGATGATGGGTAGGCAGAAGGAGTTTTCACAAGGCATGTATAGCAGAAATTGATCATTTCATATTTACTAATTTCCCTCTAAATTCATTTTCCCTTGTCAAAATATTCCTTTCCCTTCATTTTAACCCTCTCCCCTTACTTCATTCATTTTTCCTTAAAAAAATCCCTTTTCCTTAGTTAAAAAGCATATTTACCTTTGGAAAAGTAAAAATCCCTTTAAAAATTCAAAATATCCCCTAAAATACACTTATTCTAAGTATTTGTTTTAAATAATGTCTGTCCCCACTATGAAAATCCCAACCCGATGTTATTCATACTTAGTGCATTTTACATTCCCACTAATAATACATTCCCACATCATATTTCATATTAACTCTTAATGAAATTCATTCATATTAATATTAACCCCCCCCCCCATTTTTATTAATCCCTTGTTTAAATATTAACTCCCATATATATACCATTGCCTCGTATATGTTAACTCCCACTAATACAAATTCTTGATCCCAATATATTAAACCATTGCATATATATTATTAATCCATGCAATGACTTAAGACCCACGCCCCATGCCTATCAAATCTCCGACATGTCCATCCCATTTGCCCAATTGTCCGATCGCAATTCCTTAGATCCGATGACTAATAGCTCCTATTGCAGGGCCAAAAGCCTGAGCTTTAACAACTTTGATACCTTGCGAAAAGAGTTTTTTTCGCAGCCCTACTCCCTGCTACATGGCAGCATTTGATTGTATCGCATCCTCTGAAATAATACCACGTACCAACTTTTGACGATACGAAAACCACAAGAATGTTTGTTCAACTCCTTAGGAAAATCACCTCTTCATTTGAAATTTACCTCGCGGATTAAAGTTTATTCAATAAAAGTTAAAAACACATAGGACTACCCTTTGCAGCCTTTTCTCACCATTTTTTGTTACAGTTTGCAGAGAAGAACACTGCCGACCTATTTTAAAGCAAAATATTACTCTGCCGAATTGTTATTTAGCCTTTTCACACCAAAATTCAACAATCTTACTGCTAAAGGCACTCCAGAACCAATACGAAGCTCTATAAAGACCATTGAAGCCTTAGAAAGCCTAAACTTCCCCCAGAGAACTTTTCTGCAAACAGAAAAGCCTTCATGCTCCAGGTATTCATAAAATACCAAGGCATGTGCTTAAGCTAAAAGAAATTAATAAGTAATTGAACCAGTCTACGGGTTTTTCAGATCATAGAAAGCCATTGATTCTTTCCAAACCCTTCTGCACACTGTAATAATCTTTCAAAGGTGCTCCTAAATGCCTGAGATTGTCTTTCTTAACCCAGAGAGTTATCAATTCACTAAAATTAACAAAGAAAATGGCTTCTCAAGGCATTTTAATAGTTAATCCCTTGTAACCTCCAGTTGTGGATGTAGAACACACTCCCTTAGAAGGAAAATACTTTAAAATTAGTGACCATGTCACTGAGTTTAACCTTCTTGAGCTCCACTGCTGGAGCCATGACAAATCAATTGAAAAATCTGATGAGGTTTTCCCTTGGGAGTCTAATCTGCCCAAGTGTATTTTCCCACAAACCTTCCAGTGTCCAGAGGTTATTAGACTTTGCAAACTTGTTATTTCCCTGACCAAAGAGCCATTGTAACCCCTAGTAAAGAGATTTTTTTCAATATCACATATGAAGCAATTAACCAAATGTTTCAAATTCAACCAACACTTGATGAAACCCCTCTGTCTATATAGATCCTCACTGAGTTATATCTAAAGTTGGACTTCCCTGAGAGGTTCCATATATTCCAAACATTCATTCCCTCATCAGTAGTGACTCCCAAGACCAACCCTCCTTATCCAATAGTTATATTATCTAAGAGAATCATGCATATCATTACAATGTTGTCTTGCATTTTGGATTATTTTACTCATTAACATGTTGATGCTTCAGTCTTAGGTTTCCTTTCTATTTCCTCCCTTGGTCAGCCTCCTGCTATCATATTAAAAATTATTTGCTGATATAATTCATGAACATATTATTAAAAATCCTAAAGAAGGTGTTTTCATGTATTCATCTGTTTTGTTCCACATGCTTCTATATTTTAAAGATTAACTATTTTCCATCAACCTTCAGAAACTGGATGCTGAAGGTAATCCACAGTCAGTAATATTTTGGACTTCCTTAATCAGGAAAGGTTCAACAGAATTCACCCTCCCCTCTTAGTATTTCCAATAGAATATGGCATTATAATAATGAATGCAAAATAATATCAATATTTTTTTTTATTTTGGTTGTGACTATATATCTCATAAAGTGTTTATCTTCCTACCTGTCAAGAAAACTAACATCATCCCTAGATTTTTTCAACATATTCTTAAATATCATGATAGATTGCAGAAGCATCATCATTGATTTGTTATCTTTGTTTCTCACTCTCACCTAAGATTTATTTGTCTTTTTCTGTGTTTTCTTTGTTTTCCAAGATATTATATTTGTAAAAAATTGTTATATCATTAAAATATTTTCAATATATACTAATATTACTTTATTTATTGTAATTGTATAATATGCCCCCCCTAGGGAATTGCTCAATGAGGAAGGGGTGGTTCCAGTTCAAGCTCCTATTCAAGAACATGGAGAAAATATTTAGGATCAATCTAATGATCCTATGGAAGAAGATAATGATTTTGATAATAAATTTGAAGAATATGGGACAAATCGATTGATCCATGAGATATCTAATAATGTTGGAATTGATGAAAACCGATATGATGGTGCTTATGATATACCTCTACTTCAGAGGGAAAGTCAACCTCTTGATGAAGGCTCACAATCATTCCTTCTCTCTATTGTATTGTTATTTTTTATCTTAAAGGTGGCGAATGGTTTTCCAAACACGTGTGGCACAAATCCTAAGGTATGTATTTAATTTTGTGACATTTAGTACAACATGATAAAGAAATTATTTTTTCCTTTTTTTTTTTAATTTTAGTTCATTGATCATTATTTAATTTTTAATGTTTGGATGCAGTATGTATGATTAATATTGTTTACATTAACCAATACTACTGGACTTTTATGTTGTAGATTGTTAGGTAAATTTTTGCTACCATCATCAAATGTTTTACCTTGTACGTATAAATATTTATATGTCATTATGAAATATATTGGAATGGAGTATCAATCTATTCATGCATGTCCTAATCATGATATTATCTATTATAAAGAACATGCATCAAAATTCAAATGACCAAAATGTGATGAGAGTAGATATCAAACTAATAAAATTAAAAAAAAGGTGCCTTGCAAGGTTCTTTGTTATATTCCCATAATTCCACATCTAAAACAATTTTTCAGGTGAAAAATCATAGCACAATATATAGAATACTATGTAATGAACATAAACATAGATGTTGTGCTTCGAAAAACCTACAGATGGATCTGCATTTAAAAATATAGAGGAAAGTTGGCAAAAGTTTAAAGAACCTCATATTATTAGGATTTTATTAGCGGCTGATGGTGTCAATCCATTTGGAGAGCTCAGATATACTTACTTAGTGTGGAACTTTTAGTTATCAACAATAACATTCCTTTGTGGATATCAATAAATATGAAGCACATAATGTTTACAATCATTATTTCAGGTATTAATTTATTTATAATAACTGTTTTAACACAATAACATCTCATTTGTATTGTTTCTTGCATAATTATGTCTTATATCCTTTTTTTTACTCATATATGTTCAACTATGTCTTATATTTATTTGCTTACTCATATATATATTGATTATGTATTGTATGTTCAATCAATTAAGTAAGTACTAGGTCAAACATATGAATGTATATATCAAGCATCTTATCGATGAGATAATGGACTTATGGAATGGTGTCACTATGTATGATATCTCTAGACTATTAGAAGCAAAAAGGGACTTTGAATTCCATACAATGCTTGTATGGAAAATTCACAGTGCCCCAGAGCTAACACATTTATGTGGTATGTTATAATGTTGCCCTAACGCACATTAATATTGTTTAATTTTATGAAGTTAAATTCATGTATTTTTTATAAATAGCCCCTTCATTGGACTTAATTAAAATGATTGACATGAGAGTTATTCTATCTCTTGTAGGTCTCAAACAAAGGATAAATTTCCTTGTTTGTTGTGGTCCTAAGATCAAATCTCATCATTCAAGAAACTTAGGAAAGGAGGTGTTTGATGAGTATAGGCACTTTATTTCTAAGAATTATAGGTACCAAAGTACTTAAAAACATATTTTCAATGGGAAAGAGGAGATTGGATTAAGACCACAGAGAATGACACCTCGTGCATGGAAGTTGCAATATAATAAAGTCTCTCAAGGTATGGATTGAATCATCTATGTATCAATATACATGATATATTTGGATTATTTTATATTTTTATTACATTTTCTTCATTGTGCTAATTTACATGTATTTTTGTTATAATATATTTAACTGGGATTCAACTTGTAGGTCACCAAGGCATTGATATAAAGGCACTTCCATGAGGAATGAAATTTTATCCTGAGAAATTCAATAGATTCGCATACTATGAGCACATAAAAAATTTCTATTTGTTTGATACAATGCACATCAGGAAGAATGTAACAAAAATCTTATGGTGAATCTTAGATGAAAGAAGAGATAAGGAGAAACGTTTCAAGATTTGTAATGAAATTTAGGAGGCTAATAATGCAATGCAAAGTGTCAATCATTCAAATAGCAATGGAGACGACCAAAATATAAGTGCCCTTCCATGGTTATTGATAGAGCAACAAAGCAAGTATGTTAAAGATGTTATTGAAAACATTATATTTCCAGCTAGATTTTCTTCATACATAAGAATATCATAAGAAAGAAAGGTGAATTACATGGGGTAAAAACTCATGATTAGCATATATTAATTAAGGTAATTATTTTGGTGCATACATTTGTACATTGGTAAAACATCTTGTTAGAGTTTTTTCTCTACCAATTTGGGAATAAATAATGATTGACCATTATTTTTGGTATAGTATGTTCTACCTCCATCTCTCCCACGCAACATTGATAAGAATGTCGAACATGTTATTTATAATCTTGGAAAATACACGATGTATGTGGATATTTATGTGCAAAGTGTAATTTTTTCAATAATTTGTTGAACAACTTATATTTCACTTCATGTGTTTTACTTGTCATGTACTATATACTTTTTTGTCAAAACCTGTGATTTTCTTGCTTCATTTGTAGATGGTTTTCATCTAAATATATCTATAAAGAAGATATAAACTATTAGAGGAAACAAATTGCTCGTCTAATGTGTGAAATTAAAAAGTATATACCTTCGACATATTTCAAGTCACAAGAACACTACCTCATACACCAAATCAAGGAGATAGAAAAGTGTGCACCTATACATACAAGATCAATGTGGATGGTTGAGGGGCACTTTAAATCACTTTATATGGTAGAGGTATATATGGTATATAAAACCATGGTTTATATTATTCAATATAGTCCTACAATAGGAAAAAGAATTAATGTATTGGATCACATTTGAGATGTAAACTCCATGATCAAATTTGAAGGGGAGGATCTATTGGGGAAAGGTAGAATGAGAAAATTCATATGTACATAGATAGTGGAGATTTATAATACATTTGAATTTTTTTCTTTTATATATATCATACATATTTAATTTTTAGTCTTCTTGCATAATCTATTATTATGAAGGTATAAAATCGTAACTAATTATATATATCTATATTTTTTTATTTTAACAACAAATTGAGAGTGGGATGCAATACACTTGTTCATTGCAAATAATAATTATTGGATTAAGGTATGCGTTGTATGATGCAAACAAGCTAATAATAGTAGGTTACCTAGGTATTGTGTGTCAGCATTGGTCAAAGAAGTTGAACGTAGTGGAGATACCAATATTTCACAAAGGGAAATCGAATTAGCATATGGTTTAAAATATTATTAGGAAATCATATTCACCCATACTAATTAATTATTTTTACAATTATATTGATGCATATGGCGTGCTTTTTTCAATCTTCAAAATTTCCAAGTAGAAATATGTTTATCAATTGACAATGCATTTTTTATGTGTTTGACATATTGTAGTTGAAACACCACAAGAAAATGTGGTGCAATGGCCACAAATTTTGCAACAAAAGGTGGGATGAAAATATGAGAACTTATGATATTGGGATAACTGCAGTATTTCAGGTTATTAATGTTTCCTCTAGAGGCGAAAAACATTTAGAAGTCTCTCACAATCGATACTATGGGTATCTCGATGATATACTTGACTGTGACTTTAAATCATTCAAATTAGTTATGTTCGATGTTAAATGGTTCAGGTTACGAATCCATGAACATGACCCTGATAGAACTATTATTGAGCATGCTAATGGATTTACCATGGTTAATATAAGGAATGTTGAGCTAGGATTAGATTCATATGCTCTTCCAAGCCAATGTGAACATGTATTTTATGTATAGGTTCCAGGTAAAATGGGTTGGTCATATGTTGTTAGATATGATCCAAGAGGAATGTCGATAAAGCATAATGTAGTGGAAGAAGATTAAATTGAAGAAGAAGATGATGTAGAGGAGAATGTGGGGTTCATGTGTAATAACAAGACATAGAATAATTTCAAGTATATGTTAATTTAGACAATGTTAATTTGGATGAACTAGATGATATTCACAATGTGCCAAATGAATAAATTGAAGAATTCAAACCAAATTTCGAAGAGAGTATTATGGATGATGATATAGATGATGATGATGATATAGACAATAATGATGAAGTTTATATGGGGAATCCTTTGAACATGAATTTTGAATTGGATGATATATATAATGATTTGGATGAGGAATAATATTAATGATATCAACATGTTGAAATGAATGAGGTATGCATTAGGGCCCTTATAGTTAGGCATCCAAATTACACTGTAAGCTTGGAAAATTTGGAACATATAAGTTGTCATTAGGAATATTTAAATTCCTTTCTAATAAGTGTGTATTTAAAGTACAAGGATTGTGCCACAATTTTATTCTTAATTCCTAGGTTGGACTAATGGATCCACATGATTCTCCCAAATCCTTCAAATCCAAATGTTTATTGACCCATGAGGTTGGTAATCCTCATCCAAAAATTTTGAAGAGGAATCTTAGTGGATAGCTATATATTTAATGTTGAGTGGATTTATCATGGTATTACAAGGGTACATAAGATAAATGGTGATATAATCTTTGGATTTAATCATTATAGGTGTTTCTAGTTGTAAGTACTCATTCATGCAATTAGTTGGATTTGTCGTGGATGGATTTCATGACCCCTAGTGGAGTGTCATTTGGAAGGCCCATTTTAACTCTTCTCAGATTTATTACGGTATATTATAATTTCTTAGGGGCATAGTTTTTTGTTCATATTTAATAATAATAATTGATTAATTTTAAAATAACTTAGATTTTCCTTCTAAAATGTTATTTAAAAAAAAAATATTATGTGTAAAATTATAGAGTTGTGCTCTCTATATCTATGTTTTTTTTCCCCTAGGGAAATAAATCAACCTCCCTATTACCTGGATAGCTAGAGTGAGGTTTCTAGTACTAGAATAGCACACAATTTTATTGACTTAAGATTTTACAAGGCTCAAATTCAATGCAAAAATTTTCATAGGCATGAATCCATTACAATAATGCTCATCATTTTGGTAGTGGGGATTTGAACCTAGGTGGGAAAGATAATAACCATTTTTCATAACCACTTGAGATAAGCCCAATTGAATGTTCTCTCTATATATGTGTGTTTGCGTGTGTGTATTATTATTATTATTCCTTTGAAATACATATCTGTAACACCTCCCCTGTATCTCCCATTTTTTTTTTTTTTGCATTCTAAATTTCAAGAATAATTATGACAAAGAATATCATATGATAATTTTTATTGCTATCTTGTTAAATCATATTTCTGCCCCAATATGATTGATTGTGTATCCCTATATCCATATATCAAAATCAATACCTATTTGATTTCATTTATAACCAAATTAGTATAAAGGGTCTTTGTATTATAGGCATAGTGGATTTTCACCACTAACCCACTTCCCATGAAAATTTGATCCTGTCGACTTACATTTGTTTTGATATTATTGAATTCATTTGGCATTAATCATACTATTAGGTATATCATGGGGTTCGAAATGTTATATTTATGTTGATCATGGCAACAACTATACTCCAATCTTATAAAACTATGGTTCTAGACCCAATGCTTATGAGCGTTGGATTGATTTATTTCAACTGGTCTTATATCTATACACATATTGAGCTTATGGCTATTCACTAAACTTTTATCCATGGTTTCCACAATGTACATGTCAACGTCATCGCATATTTATTGTACATGTTGTTCATGTCAGAATTTATGTAAAGATGGAAGTTTCAGCTTCATATTCCACGTACCGCGTCCTTGTAAAGTCGATTTATTGTGGTATGGAAATGGAGACGTTATATCAACTCTCCACGTCATCATGTGTAAGGTTATCTATTTCATTGTATTGGTTTGGGATGGATTTCATCCCATTCCCGTTCATGTTTTATGGATCAAAGTTTGCATTGGTCATTGCCACGCCAGACTACTCTAGAACCTAAGCAATCCATGCGACACGAGCAGAGGTGTCGTGAACTTCACTTTATATCTTGTCAATTTAATGTTGAACGACTAGTTTAAATGTAACTTCCGTCCATTCGATCCGTGGACTCACCGTGGATATTTTTCCATTTGGACGGCTGAGATTTTCTTACACCATTAGGGTTTCGAATTGGGATTTTTGTATAACTCTTTCACTAAAGTTTTGAGACTGTTCTTTCATTCCTCATTTGGTTTTTTCGCTACTCATTGTGTTGAACCTCTGCATGCTGGAGGCGCGAGGCTTTATACACTCCAGGCTTGTATTCCTCTGTCAACGCCTCATAAGGCAGGTAAATCTTGTAAGCCTTATCCTATCGACACTTGTGACTCTGTTATGAATTCAAAGTATTGTAATACATTCAAGTTACAGTGTTTGACCTGAGTTCTTGTTTATGCCATTTTGTTCTCTGCTTCTACTTATTAACAAAGAGTCCTGGCGTTGGATTCTATTGACCTTATACATCTATTGATTTATTCCTTGTGTTTTTACGCCACCATCTCTTCATCTATTTCGTTTGATGACTGGCTAACAATGCGGGATACAAATAAGCCTTCGTTTCTTGATCGGGCAAAACCATGCTCGTCCCTTTCGAACTGGAACGATTGTGTGTTGATTTCGCGCGGGTCTTCTCCGGCGAGCGATGGCTATCTTAGGTAAGAAATGATTTTCTTATACTATTAGTTAGAATGTTTTTCTCATTCCACTGTTAAACTCATGGCTCATAATTTATTTACGTCATACCTCTATTTCGGTGGCAGAATCATTTGGAAGGAGTGAGGGTCTCCTTTTCCAAGTAGCTATTTATTCCTTGGTATATTTTTTTTCCATTCTTAATAGAATTCTTTTTATTTGTTTCCCTAATCGTAGTCCCACTGTCCCAACTGTATTTCTACAGGTAATGTAGATGCCATGTGATTTTCATTCTCAGCAAGCCATGAGATACGTCATTCTATTTAGCACTAATTTCCACTGCTCATGGTGTTTCATGTCAGTATACACATGGGTGGAGAGAAGCCATCCTCTCGTTCCATTGTTCCACCTCATTTGTTCAGAATAGTTAATTTTCTTAGGGTCCTAATGAGTCTCTATTGTAATTCTAGACTCTGTCAGAGACTGTGACTATTAATGATTTTCATTGGTATGATAATACTCTTTGAATAGTTTAATTTCTAGAATGAGAGAGTGGTCTTTTTAAAAGACTTTGGCCCGAGAGGGCTCATATTTGGTTATTTGTATACAGAACGAATTTATTCTTCGTTACTGATATTTTTTTTTGATAACTCCATGATAATTTCGAAGAATCTCCAGATTATTATTTTATGGATTTTCTCTTGTTACTCGCATTCCATTATTTGTTTTGTGTCGGTTAATATGATTTAATAATTAACGAATTATTTCTCTTTTCGAATTCTTATCATAGTAAGGACTTCAATGTATATACGTCTCTCTATAGCCAGATTTTCCAAGGGTACAGTGACTCAGTAAATGAAAACTTACAAAGTCTATCGATTGTATATATTGTATGACTCCTACAGGAGACTCTCCGTATTCCTAGGAGGTTGTATGTCCATTGGAAAAACTTTGTACACCAAGCTAGTTGTTCCCTAAAATTGTATACATCTAAACTTTTCTTTTTGCTATTTTGTTTTCATGATATAACAGTCCCAGTATATCAATGTTTAAACTGGATTTCTTTACTGATATATATATATATATAGATCTGGATGATATCTGTATACTACATTCTTCAATATATATATATATATATATATATATATAAGGTATAGGTATTGTTTTGGTTTTATAATTTCCCAAGCACTTCTAATTTTTTCCAAATCATGTATTACAATTGGATCCTCCCTTTTATAAAGGGGGTTACTCCCATAGATTTTGTACATATCTCTCCTTTCTTCCATATTTCTAGAGATGATAGTCATGTTTAGTTTCATTTCTTTGCTATATAAGATAGATAAGTAGTACTACAATTACATACTCTCCCATTCAGTCCTTATTAAAGAATAGATTAAAATATCTGTAAATTGACATGCACTGCTGTTGAAATTTTTATATATCTCTACTCTTCACTTCGTAATTCAATAAAGGAATAATTCTGTCCTCTATACATTTACTTTCCTACTATCTATAGGTTTAGGAATTTTCTTACAGTGTTGACTAAATATATTCCATTTCCCATAGAAGCAGATTAAAGTTACAAAATTAAGAGTTATGAGGTACTATAAATCTCCATATTTAAACTAAAGGCTGGTTTAGAGCTTCTGGATGATTTATCTCATTTTCTAGTTCCTACAACCATGTAGAACTGAAAGGGTTAAATCCCTTCTTAACTCTGTAAATATATGGAACACTATTATAATTCAGAAAACCAGAACCACATTATACACAGGTAACTACAATCGGTCACATCACAATTAAATTTTCAATGGTTCATAATTATTGTGAGCATACCACTTGGGTACCTGACCAGTCCTCCCGACCATAGAGTATCTCTCTCTCCAGAACACACCCTCGAGCTGAGACCGCCTCTAGAACAGACCAACCTCTAATCTATTCAGGAATAGCTTATTTAATCTTTTACTCCCCAAAGCCTATTTCTAATTCTATGTCCAGAATATGAGGATGATTTTCTTCCTGTTTGCCTAGGATTCCATTTTGAGAGACTTTTAAAGCTGATTTCTACTTTTCCCAGCTTTTTACCTCTTCCCAACTACTCTCCACATCATTGGGGAAACTAGATTTTCCTCAAAATCTAATTTGGAAATAAATTCTTTCAAGGATTTTTGAAATATTTTTGGAGAATTTATTTGCCTTTATCCATCCTCATGGATTTAGCAAGAGATCTCATCATTCTCATTTTGGTCAGTCTACACAGAATTATTTTATTCATTTTCTAAAATTAAATATTTAATTACATCCACAACATACTTGTCCTTTGGGGTCCACTCCCGTTAGGATTAAAGTTCAAATGTCTAGTTTTTGAAATTCAACCACATAAACTAGGGGCATTACATATTCCCCCTCTAAAAGAAAACACCATCCTCGGTGTTGGTATTTAACTACTAGAATTCATTTTTCAAACAAAAATGGATATCTTTCCATCATTTCAGCTTCCCTTTCCCAGGTAGCTTCTTTAGCAGTAAAGTGCTTCCACTGCACCTTTACTCTTACTACCGTCTGATTCCTTAATTCAATTTCTTACCGCTCCAATATTTGAAGTGGTTCTGGAAGGAACTCCCCTTCTGGTTCCACCTGTACCACATTCCAATCAACTATGTGAGAAGAATCATGTACATATATTTTTAATAATGAAACATGAAACACATCACGAACTCTAACATGGGGTGGTAAGGCCAGCTTGTAAGCCACTGGTCCCACCCTTTCTAATATTTCAAAAGGACCACAATATCTAGGAGCCAATTTTGCACAGTTTCCCACATAAATTGTGCTCTTTTTGGGTTTAATACGCAAGTACGCATGCTCTCCCACTTTGAATTCTCGATGTGTCCTTTTCTTATCATTATATTTTTTCTGGCGATATTATGCTGTCTTGATGTTTCTTTGTATATGTTTAACAATTCTTTCCATCTATTGTAAAGCATCTGATCCCAACATTAACTTATCTTCAGGTTGGCTCCAACTCAAAGGTGTACGACATTTCCTTCCATAGAGTGCCTTAAATGGACTCATTTTTATGGAGGATTGATAGTTGTTATTATAGGAAAATTCATCTAAATGCAAGTAATATTCCCACTTTGATGGCCTATCCATCACATACATTCTCAACATATCCTCCAAAATCTGATTAGTTCTCTCTGTCTGACCATCGGTCTGAGGGTGATAGGCAGTACTAAAATTCAACTTAGTGCCCATACCTCCAAATAGACCCTCCAAAACGTTGTCATGAACTTAGCATCTCTATCTGAAACAATCACCTTTGGGACCCCATGTAATCTTACTATCTCTTTTAGAAACACATCTGCTACTTGGGTTGTCCCAAAAGCAGACTTTACAGGTATGAAGTGTGCAGCTTTTGTTGAAGTGTATACTACTACCATCACTGAATCGTGTTGGTATTTAGTTTTGGGTAGCCCTGTTATAAAATCTATGGAAACTGTGTCCCATTTCCATTCTGCAATCGGCAAGTGGTTTAGAAGACCAGCAAGATGCTGATGTTCAAATTTAACTAGTTGACACTCCATGCATCTAGCTAAATATTCTGCTACATCTCTTTTCATTCCTGGCCAAAAAATCTTCTTTTTGAAAGCTATTAACATTTTCTGATATCCAGGATGCCCTGAATACGGTTGTTTGTGATATTCATCTAGAATTTCTCTTTTTAAGGACTCCACATTGGGGACATATAATCTGTTTTTGTAGCAGATCAGCCCTTTTTGGTTTTGAGTGTAATCAATCTTTTCCTTCTTTAGTAGTTTCACCAGTAGTGATTCATAATTTCGATCCTGGTCTGCTACCTTTTTCACTAAATCTTCTAAATCAAACTGGGCACTACTTCCAATGCTGTTTATATTTTGACAAGCATTTCTGCTTAAGGCATCAACAATTTTATTTTCTTTTCCCCTGATATGTTTTATGTCCATATCAAACTCACTTAGAAAAGACAACCATCTGGCCTGTCTAGCATTCAAATCAGTTTGGGAAAAGAAATATTTAAGGCTAATGTGATCAGTCATCAATGTAAATTTCTTTCCAAGAAGATAGTGTCACCACATCTTCAAGGCATGAATAACAACAGCTAACTCCAAATCATAGGCACTATAATTTTGTTCATGTGTCTTCAGTTTCCTAGACTCATATGCAATAACTGAATTCTCTTGCAAAAGAACTACTCCAAACCCCTCTCTACAAGCATCTGTACACACAAAAAATTCTTTATCAGGATCTGCAATCTTCAGTATAGGGGCTGTAGTGAGTTTTAGTTTTAATTAATCAAAACTATTTTGGCACTTTTCAGTCCACTCAAATTTGACACCCTTCCTTTGTAGTGATGTTATGGGGTATGCTATGGAATAAAATCTCTCCACAAATCTACGATAATAACCTACAATCCCCATGAATGATCTCACTGCTGAAACATTAGTTGGCACAGGTCATTCTTTAATAGCCTTTATCTTTTCAGGGTCAACAGCCAACCCTTGTTTAGAAATAATATGTCCCAAGTATTGAATCTTGTGCTTATAAAATTCACATTTTCTGAACTTGGCATATAATTGGTTTTCTTTTAGAGTTTTCAACACTATCCTCAAGTGCTCTTTGTGTTCCTCCTCACTTTTTGAATAAACTAAAATATCGTCTATGAACACAAGCACAAACTTATCCAAATACTTGTTTAACACACTATTCATTAAGCACATAAAGGTGGCAGGGGCATTTGTCAAACCAAAAGGTAGGACTACAAATTCGTAGTGACCATACCTTGTTCGAAAGTCTGTTCTGCTGATGTCTTCTTCTTTAATTCTGAGCTCGTGATAACCCGTCCTTAATTCAATCTTCGAAAAAATTGAAGCCCCTCTCACTTGGTCAAAAAGTTGATCAATTATGGGCAAGGGGTATTTGTTTTTAATGGTCAACTTATTCAGTTGACGATAATCAATGCACATCCTAAAGGTTCCATCTTTCTTTTTCACGAACAGCACCAGTGCTCCCCAAGGAGACACACTCGGTCTGATATAACTTTTATCTAAGAATTCTTGCAATTGCATTTTCAGTTCCATGAGCTCAGGGGGACTCATTCGATAAGGGGATCGGGAAACAGGTGTTGCTCCCAGCACTAAATCGATTCAAAAGTCAATATCTCTTTTGGGGGGAAGATGAGGGATTTCATCTGGAAAGACTTCTTTAAACTCCCTTACTACTGGCAAAGCATCCAATAGATTTTCTTTAGTTTTCTGTTCTATTTCTTCTACATGTACTGCATAAACTTGATATCCTTTCCTAGCTGTTCTTTTTAATTACAGCGCTGATATTTGTCTTACAGAAATGGGCTTTTTTTTTCCTTTTAGGATAAAAGGTTTCCCTTCTTCATCTACACAATGCAGGGTCTTATCCCAATAGTTCATCATGGCCTTCTTCATTTCTAGCCAGTCCATTTCTATCAGCAAGTCATATGAACCTAATGGCAAAATATTCAAATTTACTTCTGTTTGAAAATCATTTAACTTAATTGATGTTTGGGGCAATTTATGTGTTACCTTCCTCTTGGTTGCAGTGGCCAGCTGAACCAACCATGACTGCTGAAATTTTTCAGTTTTAAGATTACATTTTTCTACAATTTCTAGACTAATGTAACTCAAAGAAGCACCTGGATCAATCAGAACAGTAACAAATTGGTCAGAAATCTTACCCTTCATTTCAACCATGGTAGCTTGGTGTTCTGCTTGTCGGTTCTCCAAGGTTGCACTAATGGTGGGTATATTTCATGCTATGTCATTTACTGTGGTATCTTCTTTCTCCCTCATTATCATCTGAATGTTTCGGTGGGGACAATCCCTCAACAGATGGGGTTCCCTCATTTTAATTGTGCCCTCTTTCTTATTGTCTCCATCTATTTGTTTTGAAGCTAGTTGAGACTGAGCAGTTTGACTTTCTTTGGGTTTATTAATTTTTTTTCGCTGATGATCCCTACAAAAATTCTTCAAATAAGCTGGTTTCTATTTCTTCCCTTTGAATTCACTCTTGTTTACCCAGCTTTTTCCATGTTCAGTTTTGCCTTTGAACTATTGGTAACATAATATAGCTTTCCTCACTGCCTCGTCCATAGTTTTTGGGTTATCAAACTCGATTTTCTCTTTGTACGTAACAGGAAAATAGTTCAAAAACCTTTTCACCTTTGCCTTCTCTTCCCTAATGTAAGGTACATATCTCAACAGATTTGTAAACTTAGTGACATACTCATCAATAGTAATTTGTCCCAGTCTAAGCTCATGAAATTCCTTTTCTTTGTCATCATAGTAATGTTCATTTAAGTAGTGGTTTTTGAACTTAACCTAGAAATCCTCCCAAGTAACTGTCTTTTCATCAATGGCATGAACCATTTTTGTCTCCTCCCACCAAAAGGTAGCCTTACTTTGTAGCTGGTAGACAGCTAATCTAGCCTTCAGATTGCTTTCATATTCATAGACCTGGAAGTACTTAATCATGTTCAACAACCATGCTTCAGCATCTTCCTCCTTCTCCCCATCATAGGAGGGAGGTTTGATCTTTTGGAATCCCCCCTGTAATTCCTTTTTCTGCTTATACTGATGCCTAACAGCATCATCATCCTCAGACTCATCATTTTTCCCCTTCCCGGAACCTTCACCTTCTTGGCTGTTCCGTGAAGTTAATTCTCGGATTAGCTTTTCCTGCTCCTCATTGGCTAATGACAATCTATCATTCTAGCTTCTTAACTCAGCCATTTCTCATTGCAAACTGTGAAACATAGCCATCACCGAAGTGTTGGGATCTGGTGTATTATCTTCTTCACGCAGATCAACATAAATTTCCTCACCTTCTGCCATTCCAGCACCACTGTACACTACACAACACAGATCAGTAATAAAAAATTAAAAAAAAAAATTCCAATGATTACGTTATACAGTGACTACACAGTAACAGTGAGCACAAAATCAACAGCCCAGTTTTATAACTTGAGCTCTGATACCATTTGTAACACCTCCCCTGTATCTCCCATTTTATTTTATTTTTGCATTCTAAATTTCAAGAATAATTACGACAAAGAATATCATATGATAATTTTTATTGCTATCTTGTTAAATCATATTTCTACCCCAATATGATTGATTGTGTATCCCTATATCCATATATCAAAATCAATACCTATTTGATTTCATTTATAACCAAATTAGTATAAAGGGTCTTTGTATTATAGGCATAGTGGATTTTCACCACTAACCCACCTCCCATGAAAATTTGATCCTGTCGACTTACATTTGTTTTGATATTATTGAATTCGTTTGGCATTAACCATACTATTAGGTATATCATGGGGTTCGAAATGTTATATTTACGTCGATCATGGCAACAACTATACTCCAATATTATAAAAATATGGTTCTAGACCCAATGCTTATGAATGTTGGATTGATTTATTTCAATTGGTCTTATATCTATACACATATTGAGCTTATGGCTATTCAGTGAACTTGTAGCCATGGTTTCCACAATGCACATGTCAACGTCATCGCATATTTATTGTACATGTTGTTCATGTCAGAATTTATGTAAAGATGGACGTTTCAGCTTCATATTCCACGTACCACGTCCTTGTAAAGTCGATTTATTGTGGTACGGAAATGGAGACGTTATATTAACTCTCCATGTCATCATGTGTAAGGTTCTCTATTTCATTGTATTGGTTCGGGATGGATTTCATCCCATTCTCGTTCATGTGTTATGGATCCAAGTTTGCATTGGTCATTGCCATGCTAGACTACTCTGGAACCTAAGCAATCCATGCGACATGAGCAGAGGTGCCATGAACTTCATTCTATAGCGTGTCAATTTAATGTTGAACGACTGGTTTAAATGCAACTTCCGTCCATTCGATCTGTGGACTCACCGTGGATATTTTTCCATTTGGACGGCTGAGATTTCCTTACACCATTAGGGTTTCGAATTGGGATTTTTGTATAACTCTTTCACTAAAGTTTTTATACTGTTCTTTCGGCCCTCATTTGGTTTTTTCACTACTCATGGTGTTGAACCTCTGCGTTCTATAGACGCGAGGCTTTATACACTCCAAGCTTGTATTCCTCTGTCAACGCCTCACAAGGTAGGTAAAATCTTGTAAGCCATATGCTATGGGAACTTGTGACTCTGTTATGAATTCTGAGTATTTTAATAGATTCAAGTTACAGTGTTTATCTAAGTTCTTGTTTACGCCATTTCGTTCTCTACTTCTACTTATTAACAAAGCGTCCTGGCGTTGGATTTTATTGCCCTTATACATCTATTGATTTCTTCCTTCTGCTTTTACACCACCATCTCTTCGTCTGTTTCGTTTGATGACTGGATAATGATGCGCGATACCAATAAGCCTTCGTTTCTTGATAGGGCACAACCATGCTCGTCCCTTTGGAACTAGAACGATGGTGTGTTCATTTTGCGTGGCTCTTCTCTGGTGAGTGATGCTTGTCTTAGGTAAGAAACGATTTATTTATACCATTAGTTAGAATGTTTTTCTCATTCCACTGTTAAACTCCTGGATCATAATTTATTTACATCATACCTCTATTTTGGTGGCAGAATCATTTGGAAGGAGTGAGGGTCTCCTTTCCCAAGTAGCTATTTATTTCTTGGTATATATTTTTTTCCATTCTTAATAGAATTCTTTTTATTTGTTTCCCTAATCGTAGTCCCACTGTCCCGGCTGTATTTCTACAGGTAATGTAGATGCCATGCGATTTTCATTCTTGGCGAGCCATGAGATACATCATTCTATTTAGCACTAATTTCCATTTCTCATGGCGTTTCAGGTCGGTATACACATGGGCGGAGAGAAGCCATCCTCTCGTCACATTGTTCTGCCTCATTTGTTCAGAATAGTTAATTTTCTTAGGGTCCTAAAGAGTCTCTATTGTAATTCTAGACTCTACCAGAGACTGTGACTATTAATGATTTTCATTCATATGATAATACACTTTGAATAGTTTAATTTCTAGAATGAGAGAGTGGTCTTTTAAAAGACTTTGTCCCGAGAGGACTCAGATTTGGTTATTTGTATATAGAACGTATTTATTCTTCATTACTGATATTTTTTTTTGATAACTCCATGATAATTTCGAAGAATCTCCTGATTATTATTTTATGGATTTTCTCATGTTACTCACATTCCACTAGTTGTTTTGTGTTGGTTAATATGATTTAAGAGTTAACGAATTATTTTTCTTTTCAAATTCTTATCATAGTAAGGACTTCAATGTATATACGTCTCTCTATAGCCAGATTTTCCAAGGGTACAATGAGTCAGTAAATGACAACTTAAAAATTCTATCGATTGTATATATTGTATGACTCCTATAGGAGACTCTCTGTATTCCTAGGAGGTTGTATGTCCATTGGAAAAACTTTGTACGCCAAGCTAGTTGTTCCCTATAATTGTATACATCTAAAATTTTCCTTTTTCTATTTTGTTTTCATGATATAACAGTCCCAGTATATCAATGTTTAAACTGAATTTCTTTACTGATATATATATGTATAGATCTGGATGATATCTGTATACTACATTCTTCAATATATATATATATATATATATATATATATAAGGTACAGGTATTTTTTTGGTTTTATAATTTCCCAAGCACTTCTAATTTTTTCCAAATCCTCTATTACAATTGGATCCTCCCTTTTATAAAGGGGGTTACTCCAATAGCTTTTGTACATAGCTCTCCTTTCTTACCTATTTCTAGAGATGATAGTCATGTTTAGTTTCATTTCTTTGCTATCTAAGATAGATAAGCATTACTACAATTACATACTCTTCCATTCAGTCCTTATTAAAGAATAGATTAGAATATTTGTAAATTGACATGCAATGCTATTGAAACTTTTATATATCTCTACTCTTCACTTCGTAATTCAATAAAGGAATAATTCTGTCCTCTATACATTTACTTTCCTACTGTCTATAGGTTTAGGAATTTTCTTACAGTGTTGACTAAATATATTCCATTTCCCATAGAAGCAGATTAAAGTTACAAAATTAAGATTTATGAGGTACTATAAATCTCCAGATTTAAACTAAAGGCTGGTTTAGAGCTTTTGGATGATTTTATCTCATTTTCTAGTTCCCACAACCATGCAGAACTGAAAGGGTTAAATCCCTTTTTAACTCTGTAAATGTATGGAACACTATTATAATTCAGAAAACCAGAACCACAGTATACATAGGTAACTACAGTCGGTCACATCACAATTAAATTTTCAATGGTTCATAATTACTATGAGAAAACTACTTGGGTACTTGGCCAGTCCTCCCAACCATAGAGTCCCTCTGTCTCCAGAACTCACCCCCGAGTTGAGACCACCTCCAGAACAGACCAACCTCTAATCTGATCAGGAATAGCTTATTTAAGCTTTTACTCCCCAAACCCTGTTTCTAATTCTGCGTCCAGAATATCAGAATGCTTTTCTTCCTATTTGCCTAGGCTTCCCTTTTTAGGGACTTTTAAAGCTGCTTTCTGCTTTTCCCATCCTTTTACCTCTTCCCAACTACTCTCCACATCATTGGGGAAACTAGATTTTCCTCAAAATCTAATTTGGAAATAAATTCTTTCAAGGATTTTTGAAAGATTTTTGGGGAATTTATTTGCCTTTATCCATCCTCATGGATTTAGCAAGTGATCTCATAATTTTCATTTCGGTCAATCTGCACAGAATTATTTTATTCATTTTCTCAAATTAAATATTTAATTACATCCACAACATACTTGTCCTTTGGGGTCCACTCCCCTTAGGATTAAAGTTCAAATGTCTAGTTTTTGAAATTCAACCACATAAACTAGGGGCGTTACAATATCCTAGAAACCAATCAAGCACTTCCCCTCTTTTTGATGTTTGTATGCATGGTAAATTAAATTCATTAGGGAGGATGGTAGAAATAAAAATATAATAAAATAATATCTTAACATATTATTTTCATGAATTTCTCCTAGGTGGAAAGGATGATACCCATATCGACCATTCCATATATATGTAGTTGATACATGAAGTTTTGTTCCAATTATTTTTTGCATTATATTTATTTTTATCTCTTGTATTAGGAATAAAAAATACAAGGAAAATTATTTTATTTGGTATCTATTTTTACGATGATGATGATAGAAGTGACAATTGTATCCTCAACGTGTAGTTTTACAATAATAGAGGAAATGGAAAACATGCTACTTCACCTATTCCATTTCATCGCATTACCAATTATTGGAGAAAGAAAAGACCATATAAGAAAATTTATTTCTAGGACAAGTATAAAAAATTTGAACATGACTCCTTTACAACATCTACTTCAGGATAATTTAAATGCTATTATGTCTAATACTAAAAGGTCAAGTGGGATTCATATAGATGAAATACATGGTACAAACTATGTAAATATGCATAGTTGAGATGAGATTGTACATGATATGCACATTGCAACCTAAATGTTATATGATGCTTTTAAGAGTGAATAAGTTCATATAGTTTATAAATATGATGATATGGATGGAGGTATTACAGACCATGATATTGAACCAAATCATTGGCATAGGCTATAAACACACCTTTATAGTGTTGAGTAAACCAAATTTCTTTAAGTTGTTTGTCATTCTAATGCTTTAAATTTTGAAATCAATAGATGGATTTTCTGTAACTTGTGAAAACACCCCTGCCCCCCATTTTTATATATAGATTATTCATAAAATAATTGGGACCCTTCCACTTTTGTTTATTTTAATGATACATTACTTTGATCTTAATAAGTTTGTAAATATGTTCATTTTGATTTGATTGATGTTGATTGGTTTTTATCATTTTTATTATTCTTTTGAAATTTTATTCAAATATTCTCCTTTAAAATTTATTTTTTCTATCATTTAATCCAATTTGACATCCTATGTGTTTTACTGTGTGCTCATAAATCCATAAGGAAGAGTTTTTATTGAGTATTCAGATCTAAAATTTAATTTGTTTGATTAATTTTTCTTATATACAAGATATCCAAATGTGGGTTATCCAAATACAAATCAAGTCTTAATATCTAACATATGAGCTCCTAAATAATTAGATTTCATGTCATATATCCAAATCCAAAGCCTCATTTCCCAATTTCTTCATGATTTTAATTAACATGCCGCTGGTTTGTAAAACAAGTTTTTCGAGGGGTTACTAGGTTTCTATGTTGACCTTGAATATGACATGTCATGATAAAGCATCGTAATACTTGTCCGTTCAAGTGGAATTAATTTGGTGAGACATGATGATGTTGTAGGTGTTGTAGCTTAATGATATCTTTACTGAATTGATGGGCTTTATATCTGCATCTGAATTTACCTTTATTAAATTCATGCTTGAAATTATTGACCTTGAATATGACATGTCATGATAAAGCATCGTAACACTTGTCCGTTCAAGTGGAATTCATTTGGTGAAACATGATGATGTTGTAGGTGTTGGAGATTAATGATATCTTTACTGAATTGATGGGTTTTATATCTGCATCTGAATTTACCTTTATTAAATTCATGCTTGAAATTATCTTAATGTTGAATGTTGGATGACCTTTTCTCAAGTGATTTATATCTAGATTTGGAAGATAACTTGGTATAACCCATTATCGACTTCTAGATCCCCGATACAATATATTTTTATTCTCATTTGTATCCAAATTAAGAAGTTTGGATATAGGTATTCTTTGAACATCCTCAATGTTCTAATTTTTGGATATTATTTCACATAAATATTTATATTGTTATCTAGGTGGATATTATTTCACATAAATATTTATATTGTTATCTAGGCTAAGAATTATATGTCATTTTCTGAACCTTCAAGATACATTAATATCTAGATATCTAGACCTTTGTGGTACATCCCTAAGAATGTTAGGGTGTTCCATGTAATCTATCATTTGGTTGTCATTTGGTTTTCATTTTAGATTATGTTAGTAAGAATTGGCTTATGCGGACTTTGACTCTTTGATTTCATAAAATCCTAAAAATATAAAGAACATGCTTAGCTAATAAAACAATAATTTCCTTGAACATAAAACCCATGTTTGAAAATAATTTTTTCTTCTTTTTTATTTTTACATAAAATTCTTTTTGATACAATATATTGTCCAACATAAAGTATCTATAAATATAGTTTTATTTACTTTATAGATAAAATTGTAACTTCTTTCCTGTAGAAAAAAATAGTTGTAATTTTTATTTAATTAAAATTAAATTATTCATATTTATTCAACCTCTTTTAATTTAATATTAAAAATTAAACTATTTAGTTTTAAATAATTAATTTTAATTTAATTTAATTTATTTATTAATTATAATTGAATAATTATAAATAATTTTATAATTATATTTTCATTATAATTATAATGAAAAGGTGCGTTATTTGTTCATTTGCATTTCATGAGGTTTTACTTTGTGGCCCTAGTGATTTGTGGCCCTAGTGATTCGTTATGTAGCTATGATTTTCCACCAACACGGATTCATTCTGTTAAGCTACGAGTAGCTGCCTCCACGGATTCATTCTATTGAGTCAAAAGTTGTCACCCCAGGGATCGATTTTGTCAAGGGATTCGTTTTGTAGCCATGATTTTCCAGCCCGAGGGATTTGTTCTGTCGAGCCACAAGTTGACGCCCCATGGATTCATTCTGTTGAGCCACGATGATGTTTCAAACCTCGGCCTTTGATTCTTTATAGGTGTAATTATAGTTATAAAACTAGTATATTCTATAGTTCCCTTTCTTTTACATCATCAGATTTTAATTTATTGTTTTTGTATCCTTTGTTATAGTGATCTAAATGGTTTCTATGTTTCCTTTATACGCCATACGAGGTGCAGATGATATATACATCCTTCAAAACCTCTTCCTGTGCTTTCTATCCATTCTAAGAATGAATTCCCATGATATTTGTGGGGTTCAAGGGTTTTACTGACCTTCACGTATTCACCATCAAACATTATACCCTATGCTCCCAAATCTGAAGCTTTTTAATTGGTTTGCTCTCATTGGGTTTTGTTCTTCATGTTCTGGTAAGGAATGGAGATCCTTCCGTTTCGCGGATTGTATATAATTATATTGTATACCATCGATATTCTGACCATGGACTCTAATGTAAGTATGTAAATTATTTTGCAGATAATTCTAGTGGATTTCTGTTTCTCCCTTTCCAGGTATCACCTTTGAACGCTCTTTGATGATACAATATCAATAATTTGTTTATATTTTTTTCTTTGGTTCATTTTTAAGAAACTCATCCTCCCCTCTAAGAAATTCGAGAGTTTTATTTAAATTCAATTTTTCTATAATCTTTCGCAGGAGGCATCACTTGCACTAGGAAGGACCGATTAATAGACCCAAAATGGTCATTTTAAGTAATTTTCTTGCATTTTTTTAATTTAAATTTCAGTTTTTGTTTGGATTCCTCTAAATATAAACTTAGAGATATACAAGGTGATAAAAAATGACATTTACTGAAAGTATATGTTTTACTTAGAATATTATTTATCTTCCTGCAACATATACCATAGCCATTGAGGAACTTAAAGGGTTCCTCGGGCCCATATAAATTCGTGACATTTTTTTGGGTCTTTAAAGTGCTCATGGAAGCTTAACTCTTCAAACATTTCCCACGAGTTTAAAGTAATTTTCCCTCCAATCAATGCCAACTCTACCCTACATTATCATATTTCATTTGGATTCTCTTATATTAATTATATTTCCCAATAGATGATTATCATTCTCATGTTCTCAATAGTCACATGGATGTACTTAAATCTGCTCCAGATATTTCTTACTTTCTCAGGTTTAACTATTTTTTAGCACTTGCAATAACTATCTTTTTTTTCTCCCAGAAACCTTTCTTCCAATTCTCACACCAAGGCCCACATCACCAAATTTTTCACTTCATGCAAAATTTCAATACATCTCGATTGGTGTCATTTTGGGTCCTAGACTATATAGTGCCCATATAATGTTTTGAACTTGAAGAGGTGGAGTTCCTCTTAAAGACATTATTATAACAAATAAATCTTTAGGAACTCCCTAAATTTCCTTTTTAAGAAGGACTAGATTAATTTTATTGGGTTTCGGATCCAAGTCTTTCCCTTTTATATTTCAAAATGATTAGAAAACCTATATTTCATCTATATGGACATCCCTACTTTTAGATATCAACTCTTAAAGGGCTCATGAAAAAATCATGGGACAGTGATGTTGACATAAAACTTATGGAAGTAATATTTGATTCATAAGTGACATACAAGACTATTTATAATGTTTGATGCACCCAAAGTTCACCAATGACAAGTCTTTTGGGCCAAGGAGTCATCAAGGGGTAAAAACTACTAGTTTAGGCCTTTAATCTAGGATGATATAGACAACCCAAGGAGCACTGTGAAGAAGATATACTCTTGTCAATCCTAGGTTGAGGATGTCTTTATTTTTAATTAAATGTGCTCATATATTTGTAAAATAAAAATTGAAAATGTTGAGAGGATTTTCCTCAACAATTCAAAAATTTAATTTCTAAATTCATATTGAAGTTGATAAATTATTCTCATCCCTAAGGTTTTGGGGATAAGGCCCTTGAAAGTAGAGATTGAGATATTTCCTCCATAGAAATATCATGAGAAAATTTTAAGGGATATGAGAATTATTTTCTCCACAAAATCAGAGATAAGGAGATATTTCCTCTTTATTTTTGGGCTCTTAAGAGCTATATATAATGCCATTCTATGTATAGGAAAGGTAAGGAGATATTTGGAGTGCTTCCGAAAGTAATTTTCGAGTAGAGCTTAGATAGCTCATAAGTCTTTCAGAGTATGGATGTATAGTTGAGAGTTCTCGGCTGACCACCTTGATGTGAAAGTCAATGTACATTTATCTCTATTCAGAAAGACAATAGATCGATTCATCCTGTTGGAGACGAATCCAGAGAGGTAGGGCAGTGGAAGGGGTGAACTCCATTATCAATTCTGTTGTTCTCTTTCTTGTGAATGTTTGTTTATATTAGTGGACATATTTTAATAAAGCATTCAATTAAATGATTTTTTTAATCATTTTTCTGTATATATGTTTTAAAGTTTAATCTAGTTTAAAAATAAAATTTCAATTTCAGATCACTTGGTATCAAAGAAAGTTCATTATCTGGTTTAGTAGGTACATCTTCCAGTTTCAGCTTAGGTAAGCAGAAGGAGCAGGTAAATCGTTTTGATTCAAAATGTCATCTCTTGATTTCTTTCTTCAACAAAATTAGAAAAATTTCTTAACCATGAAAGAAATGGTAGAAGAAATGTACAAGCATTTTCAATTGTGTATGCAGATAAATTAATTGGAAGAGAGTAATTCAGCACTTTGAGAGGAGAATCTCATGCTGAAAATATTACTCGAAGCCACAAAGGACAAAGATGTTTTGAAAGAGCCATTGAAGGATTCTTTCTATGAGCCATGTGAGAAATGTACTTCTCATGGAGCATCATCTTCTACTTCATCATCAACAAAGAATCAAGAATATAATCAAGTGTTTGAGGAGGTACAAAGAATTTCATTTTCTATACCTTCTAATAATGATGTTAATGATGCATCATTCGTAGATTTGGAAAATTATACCAAGGGGATTGTTATAAAATTTTTGACAAATATGGGATACGATGGAAGATGCCTTGGGGTTAATGGTGAAGGTATCATTAATATTATTGAGGTGAAGAGACAACCTAATAAGGCAGGATTGGGCTATACAGAACTTGGAGAGAGTTCCAAATCTACAGAGGTAAGAAAGTCAAATCATGGTGGTAATGGTGATGGAAAGTAGTCACCACGAAGAGATGAGCACTTCAAGAGAAGAGCTAAATCTTGTTCTCCTAATCAAGGTTTGAAATCATTTCTGCCAAGGAATTGATGAGAGCATTTTTGTGTTCATTGTGGAAGAAATGGGAACACGAAGGAGAATTATTGGGATCTACACCCAGAGCTTCGACACAAGCATAATAAACAGTTCTTGAAAATATGTCTTCCGAAGTTGCGAAAGGAACTTGCAAAAAAATAACAAGAAAAAAATATTTGTGATGAAACAAAGCTAATCAAAGAAAATCCATTCACCTAGTTGGGTAAGCAATGGATATTGTTTATGCTGAATTAAACTCACAAGGTTGTCTTTTAAATGTTATGTAAACTGGATGGAATTATTATTAAATTCTAGAAAGTGTATGGTTTCGGTTGTTAAACTGAAATTTGTAAATAAACCAAGGCTTCATTGGAATCATTGTAATGCAATGTTATAAACTCGACATACAAATATTTTATCTTCATTTTATATAGCACATATAAGATATATATTATGTTATGGGATGATTGCATCAGAATTATTATGGTCAGACAATAGTTGCAAATAGCCATTCTCGATGTATGGAATTTCTCTGTTGAAATAGGAGATAGGAACCTTCGGATATTTCCCAGGAGATAAAGAGGAAATCACAGCGAAAATAATCCACTTTCGGATATGAACGGATCATATCCAGCAATCTGTAAATGATATTTCTGAAGTTGATATCACACTGAATGACTCAGTCATGGATCTCAATTTTAATTTGGTTCCACAAAGCGATGGGGTACCTTGATGCAGGGACATTAGGCTAAAATAAAATTCCATGTATTTTGTTAGACTTAGGGGTTTTTGTGTTTTAAGGGAGTTGGATTTTTATGAATGATTTAAGTGATTTTTAATGAAAATTAATTAAATCTTGTGAGGAAATTGTGAATGTTCTTGAATGTTTGAGAACATGCGAGAATTTGGCTAGTTGATAATGTAAAGGGATTGAGAGATTTAAAATTGGAGTTTGTTTCATTAATTTTAGAGCAAAGAGGATCCTTAGGGATTAAATAGTGATTTCAGGAATTAGAGGATATTTGGGATTTTGTTGAGAGAATGCAGGAACTGAGACCAAAAATAGTTCCAAGGCTTTTTGTATAAAATGTAAGCTTCAAAGGCATAAAAAAGGGAGATTAGAGATTAGATTAGAGTAGATATTTGAGTAGAATAGAATAGAGGCAGGGGCTTTGACTATAAGCCTTCAGGAAATTGTAGGAAAAGGCCACTCATTGAATATCATGCCAAGGAAGAAGATTTACTATGTAAGTTTTGTTTTTTAATATAGGAAAAACTCAATTTCTGGGTTTGTACTAAGTACATATTGTGTAAAAATAGGATTGACGGAATAGAGAGACTTTTGTCATGTTATGTTCAAATTACATATTTGATTATGTGATTTGAGAATGAATATTCACTTAATTTAATTCTGTGTGACTGAGCAAATTAGAATCAATCTCAGAGATCAATGCTATTAAATGAAATTTCCATAGATCTTCAATTTGAGGTAACAGTTTACTGGATGTATCTCACATTTGGGATTACGTCATATAGAATATTCAAAAGAGAGGGTTGCACATTATGTTGTGCAAAGACATATTATAGTGAAGATCAGGATATTGAAGTCGCACTAGAGGGTTTTATTGTAATGGAAGTGATGATTCTGGACCATTAAATATGATTAAGCCATGCGTTAACGTAACCTGAGTGGGTTTCTTGACTTCTGAATTGTGCCATTATAGAAACGATTCTGTGTGAATGAAATCAATAAAGGATTTCAGATATTCATTTGCTATCACCTTAAAGGAGGATCTGAGAAGAAATCTTAGCTTGAAAATGGAAAACAATATTTTAGAATTATTATAATTGTTAAGTAATTCCTTTTTGGAAACCTCGCTATGGTTGAAACCGAGTTAAGGGAAACAGAGATCGGAGGAATGTGGAAAAATTTGGTGGTTTTGGAATCACGAATGAAGTATAGTATTGGCGTAGCCAACATGAATTGTAATGTTTTACCAAGTGTACATAAGCCGTAGTGAAGGAGTGAAGGCGCAAAGAAGTGGAACCACGTGATAAAGCCGTGGAGCATTTTTCCAAAGAAAAAATATGGTTTTCGCGTTGGTAGAGGATGGTAAGCAGTTTCCTTGAAAATTCACGTGATAATATCCAATGTTTGACACGTCATATAGTGGTGGTATTTAATTACCAGTTATTTCGCGTGAATTTGGAATGATAACTCACGGGGATTGAATGAATGCAATATTCATTTGATCACGTGGTGCTGGAAAACCAATGGAAGATGCATTCGAAAATGTTTGGAGATTAATGGAAAGGTATGTTAGTATTTTTTGTGGGCCCAAAAATTAGTTATGTTGATATTTGGGTTGTCAACCAAGTTTGAAATGTTAACATGGTAAATGTATATATCTAAATGAATGGTGGTCAAGGTTACATAAATGGAAAGTCAGTAAGCCGTGGGAAATATAATAATATGCTTTGGGTCTAATTTAAAGTATAGTTTTTTTTAACATTCAGGCATTTTTATATCGTGGAACGTAAGGTTCATATAGTAATGTATGTCTTGGCCGCAGAAATATATTTTGGACTTTATTCGAAAGTCGAGTGTTGATAAAAGGAGATCTGAAAATTTGTATGGGTATTTACCCAAAGTTAGATATATATTGATTCCATTTCATAAGGTAGGTTTTGGTCATGGTTTTAACCATCGAGTTTCTAAATGGAGATACAAGCTTCTGCACATTATTGAATTTGCCCAGAATGTGAATTTATTTGGGGAATTAATATGAAATAAATTTTTATATGCATTTGAGAGCAAGGAATGTGGGTTTGGCAGCTCAGGCTGCTATCAAGTGGCATCAGAGCAGGAAAGGCTCTGTTTGAGAATTAAATATTTTTTTTAAAATTAAATCTGAGTGCATGTGTGATGAGAGGAGAAAATGATCAGATTCTAAAATCTGATATGTAGCAGATACACAAATTGAAGTGAACATGATTGCAGAAATGAATGAAGGCAGTACATTCAAAGTAGAAGTGATTGAAGAGAACAAGATCATGCAGGATCTTGAAGGTGAGATAATTTTAATCTGATATTAAAATTATGATTGTAAAATTATGGTTGTAGATATGATGAAGACACAGATTTTGATGATGATGGCAGTGAACCTGATATTCCAGCTAAAGATTGGATAGGGAGGACAGCTAAAATGTTCTCAAGAGAAGGTGAGTTGAGGATATAGCCTAAAGAGAGCAGAAGAGAGTCCTCAATAGGTTCCAGAGATAGAGAACCAATGCTTTCCAAAATACCAAATCCAATGAACGGATTGGTGAGGTAAGTGGAAACAGAAGAGATTGTTGTTGCAGAGGCTTAATGCAACTCATGTTGAGTGAGGAGCTCATAAATATGATCATGGAGGATCAGAGAAGAGGTTCTAAAGAATCCCATAGAGATAAGATGAAGGATAGAGAAAGGGAAATTGTAGTGATGAAATCACAACTGCAGGTACTAAATAATTGGTTGCAAGAAGAGGAAAACCAAAGAGGAGGATGGATATTTCCACTGAAGGGAAACAGAGTAATTTGGAAACCATTTCAAATGAAGTGGAGGTAGGAGGAGATTTCCTTATTGAAGGAAGAACTTAGATTTTTTGAGTAAAAGATGGAATTTGAGGATTCCACATGCAAATCTGTTCAAGGAGAAATGCTTGAAGAAACAGTCGAGACTGAAAAGTCTTGTGTTTTTAAAACTAATGAGTTGTGTATGTTTGCAGGTACATCACAAGATGATGAAAAATCTTTATATTTTGTTAAGGAGAGAGAACTGAATCTGAAATCTATTTAGATCAATGCTGAGATAGCAATATCTCAGGAAGAAAAGGAGACAGAGGGGTCTAATGAGAATATTGAGGCAGAGAAAGGATGTCCATCTGATGATTGGTCAAGAACAAATGAAGGTATGGAAATTCATGTGAAAATTCCAAGTTTTACTCCAATATAAATTGTTGAATTGTACTGAAAGTTAGATCTCCAGGCAAAAGAATTGGAGAAGAAGAGGATCTATGCACATGATAATTTGCTGAAAAAGAAAGACAGGAAAATTTTCATGAATCAGTGTCAAAGTGAAATTGCAGAGAAAGAAGTTCATTATTGTGAGCCAAAGTAGAGAGACATTCATGAAACAGATGATGGAAAGAAGAAGATACTAGATGACAGTCTCATGGTGGAATTAAACCAGCATACTGATGTGCTGACAAAATATTTGGAAGGAAACTCAGAACAACATACTGATATGTTGTCATAGGAGGAAGAGATATTGAAAACTTGTATTTTTAATATTGATAGTTCATGTGTTAATTATGCAGGAAAAGAAGGACAAAAAATGAAAAATTAAAGGGAAACTATGTTAGCTGAAAACATAGTGGAGGATCATCATTCTAACATGGTGATTAGCACAATGAAAGCTGAGAAGAAAGGTGGTGGAGATTTTCTGAGTCTTGAAAGAGACTTGGAACTACAGATAGAAGATCTGGTGACTGAATCATCAATTGAGATCATTGGGTATTGTATTTTTGAAATTGAAAATTTGATTGTGTTTACATGTATTGCAGAAGACAATCCTTCTCTTGGAATTGTCTTGAATGAAGATGAGCTATTGTAGGAGAAGGAATTCATAAATTCCATAGAAGGTGAAACAATCATGAAGGAACTTGTTACTGTTGCTGACAAGGAGGAGTTGGCTTGTCTGATTGACCAAGAGAATGCTTTGGGACAGACTTTTAAAGCTGCTACAGTGATGAAGAATCAGAATTCTATTCTGATAAAAGATGAAAATACAGAGGTTGAAGAATTTGAATTGATTACCAAAATCAATCAAGGAAGTGATGGACAATTACTGAAGATTGTCAAGGAAGAAGAAGGATATGCTGAAACTAAATTGTAGCATATTGATGATGTATTTGAAATGAAACAGGTACAAAGGAAATGTCTGAAATTTTTGCTGGAAACATTTGAACCAAAGAAAGGAATTGTAAACACTAAAGAAAAATTTCCTGAAGTTATAGAAGATGTAGGAGCAGATACTAGTTTGTAAAAGTTAAATATGCTTACTAGTATACAAAGAAGGATGAATGAGTATGTTACTGCAGGTAGAGAATCAAATGATAATTTATTTTTTGAACGTAAATTTGTAGGTGATGAGAAAAAGAAGAATGCTGCAGAGGGAGATATCTTAAGAGATATTCAGGAAGTTTGGGAGACAAAAACATCAATCTTGGCAGGAACATGTGAGGTGACATATGCAGGAGAGGCAACATTGGCAGCAACAACATTTATGAAGACAATAACAGCAGCAAAGGAAAAAAAGGTAATTGAAATTGAAAGCAGCAACAAAAGGCAGAGTGATTTCCAGACAGAAAATAAACTGGACAACGAAATTGAAAGCATCAGGAGATTGATGATGAAGGTGTCTCAGAAGAATACAGGAACAAGAAAGAAAATAAATTTTAGCAAAGGAAAGACCAAAATAGAATGTGAAAGCATAGATGGTGGCAAGATGTAGAATAAGATATGGAAACCTGGAGAAATGCAGTTGAAGTATAATGTAGCTTATGGACAGCAGCAAAACAGAATATGGGATCTAGGAGGAAAGATTTAAAAGCACATGATCAGAAGATCATGATTAATTTTGACCTTGGGAGTCCGATGCAGGGGCATTAGGCTAAAAGAAAATTCCGTGTATTTTGTTAGAATTAGGGGCTTTTTTGTTTTAAGGGAGTTGGATTTTTATGAATGATTTAAGTGATTTTTAATGAAAATTAGTTAAATCTTGTGAGTAAATTGTAAATGTTCTCGAATGTTTGAGAACATGAGAGAATTTGGCTAGTTGAGAATGTAAAGGGATTGAGAGATTTTAAATTGGAGTTTGTTTCATTAATTTTATAGGAAAGAGGATCCTTAGGGATTAAATAGTGATTTCAAGAATTAGAGGATATTTGGGATTTTGTTGAGACAATGCAGGAAATGAATCAAAAAATAGTTCCAAGGCTTTCTGTATAAAATGTAAGCTTCAAAGGCATAGAAAAGGGAGATTATAGATTAGATTATAGTAGATATTTTAGTAGAATACAATAGAGGTAGGGGTTTTGACTTTAAGCCTTTGGGAAATTGTAGGAAAAGGCCACTGATTGAACATCGGGCTGAGGAAGAAGATTTCCTATGTAAGTTTTGGTTTTCAATACAAGAAAAACTCAATTTCTTGGTTTGTACTGAGTACTTATTGTGTGCAAATGGGATTGACAGAACAGAGAGATTTCTGTCATGTTATGTTCAAATTACATGTTTGATTATGTGATTTGAGAATTAATATTCACTTAATTGAATTCTGTGTGACTGAGCAAATTAGAATCGATCTCAGAGATCGATGCTATTAAATGAAATTGTCATAGATCTTCAATTTGAGGTAAAAAATTACTAGATGTATCTCAAATTTGGGATTACATCATATAGAATATTGAAAAGAGAGGGTTTCACATTCTGTTGTTCAAATACATATTATAGTGAAGATCAGGATTTTGAAGTCACACTGGAGGGTTGTATTGTAATGGAAGCAATGGGTCTGGACCATTAAATATGATTAAGCCATGTGTTAATGTAACCTGAGTGGGTTGCTTGAATTCTAAGTTGTGCCATTATAGAAACGATTTTGTGTGAACAAAATCAATAAAGGATTTCAAATATTCATTTTTGGTCACCTTAAAGGAGGATCTGAGAAGAAATCTCAGCCTGAAAAGGGAAAACCGTATTTTAGAATTATTATAATTGTTGAGTAATTCCTTTTTGGAAACCTAGCTATGGTTGAAACTGAGTTAAGGGAAACAGAGATTGGAGGAATGTGGAAAACTTGGGTAGTTTTGGAATCACGAATGAAGTATAGTAATGGCACAGCCAACATGAATTGGAATTTTTTACCAAGCGTACAAAAGCCGTAGTGAAGGAGTGAAGGCGCAGAGAAGTGGAACCACGTGATAAAGCCATGGAGCGTTTTTCCAAAGAACAAATATTGTTTTCGCATTGGTGGAGGATGGTAAGCAGTCTCCTTGAAAATTCACGTGATAATATCCATAGTTTGACACGTCATATAGTGATGGTATTTAGTTACTAGTTATTTCACGTGAATTTGGAATGATAACTCACGGGGATTGAATAAATGTGATATTTGTTTGATCACATGGTGCTGGAAAGCCAATGGTGGATGCGTTTGAAACTGCTTGGAGATTAATGGAAAGGTATGTTAGTATTTGTTGTGGGCCCAAACATTAGCTATGTTGATACTTGGGTTTTCAACCAAATTTGAAATGTTAACATGGTAAACATATATATCTTAATGAATGGTGGTCGAGGTTACATAAATGGAAAGTCAGTAAGTTGTGGGTGATATAATCATATGCTTTGGGTATAATGTAAAGTATAATTTTTCTTAACATTCGGGCATTATTATATGGTGGAATGTAAGGTTCATACACTAATGTATGTGTTGGCCACAAAATTATATTTTGGACTTTATTCCAAAGTCAAGTGTTGATCAAAGGAGATCTTAAAATTTGTATGGGTATTTACCTAAAGTTAGATATATATTTATTCCATTTCATAATATAGGTTTTGTTCATGGTTTTAACCATCGAGTTTGTAAATGGAGATACAAGCTTCTACATATTATTGAATTTTCCTAGAATGTGAATTTATTTGGGGCATTAATATGAAATACATTTTTATATGCATCTGAGAGCAAGGAATGTGGGTTTGGCAGCTCAGGCTGCTATCAGGTGGCGTCAGAGTAGGAATCACTCTGTTTGAGAATTAAAGAGTTTTTTTAAATTAAATCTGAATGCATGTGTGATGAGAGGAGAAAGAGATCAGATTTTAAAATCGGATATACAACATATATACAAACTGAAGTTAACAGGATTGCATAAATGAATGAAGGCAGTAGATTCAAAGAATAAGTGATTGAAGAGAACAAGATCATGAAGGATATTGAAGGTGAGATAATTTTAATCTGATTTTAAAATTATGATTGTAGAATTATGGTTGTAGATATGATGAAGACACAAGTTTTGATGATGATGGCAGTGAACCTAATATTCCAGCTAAAGGTTGGATAGGTAGGAAAGCTAAAATTTTCTCAAGATAAGGTGAGTTGAGGATATAGCCTAAAGAGAGAAGAAGCAAGTGATCAAAAGGTTCCAAAGATAGAGAACTAGTGCTTGCAAAAAGACCAAGTCCAGTGAAGGGATTAGTGAGGTAAGTGGCAGCAGGAGAGCTAGTTGTTGCAGAGGCTTAGTGCAATTCATGGTGAGTGAGGAGCTCATGAAGATGATCATGGAGGATTAGAGAATAGGTCCTAAATAATGCCACAAAGATAAGATGAAGGATAGAGAAAGGGAAATTGCAGTGATGAAAGTACAACTGGAGGTACTAAAGGAATGGCTGCAAGAAGAGGAAAACCAGAGAGAAGGATGGATCTTTCCACTGAAGGGAAAGAGAGTAATTTGGCAACCATTGCAAATGAAGTGGAGGCAGGAGGAGATTGCTTTATGGAAGGAATAATTAAGTTTTTTTGATGCAATGATGGAATTTGAGGATTCCACATGCAAATTTGTTCAAGGAGAAATGCTTGAAGAAACAGTCGAGACTGAAAAGTCTTGCGTTTTTAAAACTAATGAGTTGTGTATTTTTGCATGTACATCACAAGATGATGAACAAGCTTTAGATTTTGTTAAGGAGAGAGAATTGAATCTGAAATATGTTTAGATCAATGCCGAGATAGCAAGATCTCAGGAAGAAAAGGAGATAGAGGAGTCTAATGAGAATATTCAGCAGAATATTGAAGCAAAGAAAGGAGGACCATCTGATGATTTGTCAAGAAAAAATGAAGGTATGGAAAGTCATGTGAAATTTTCAAGTTCTACTCTAATAGAAATTGTTGAATTGTATAGAAATTTAGATCTATAGAGAAAAGAATTGGAGAAGCAGAGGATCTATGCATAGGATAATTTGCTAAAGAAGCAAGACAGGAAAATTTTCATGAATGACAGTCAAAGTGAAATTGCACAGAAAGAAGTTCATTATTGTGAGCCAGAGCAGAGAGACATTCATGAAACATATGATGGAAATAGGGAGAGACTAGCTGACAGTCTCATGGTGGAATTAAACTAGCACACTGATGCGATGACAAAGGATTTGGAAGGAAACTCAGAACAATATAATGATATGTTGTCAGTGGAGGAAGAGATATTGAAAACTTGTATTTTTAATACTGATAGTTCATGTGTTAATTATGCAGGCAAAGAAGGACAACAAATGAAAAATTAAATGGAAACTATGTTAGCTAAAAACATAGTAGAGGATCATCATTCTAACATGGTGATTGGCACAATGAAAGCTAAGAAGAAAGGTGGTGGAGATTTTCTAAGTCTTGAAAGAGACTTGGAACTGCAGAAAGAAGGTGTGGTGACTGGATCATCAATTGATATCATTGGGTTTTTTAATTTTGAAATTGACAATTTTATTGTGTTCACAGGTATTGTAGAAGACAATCCATCTCTTGGAATTGTCTTGAATGAAGATGAGCTGTTGCAGGAGAAGGAATTCATAAATTCCAAAGAAGGTGAAATATTCATGAAGGAACTTGTTACTGTTGCTGACAGGGAGGAGTTGGCTTGTCTGATTGGCCAAAAGAATGTTGTGGGACAAACTTTTAAAACTACTACAGTGATGAAGAATCAGAATTCTATTCTGATAAAAGATGAAGATACGGAGGTTGAGGAATTTGAATTGATTACCAGAATCAATCAAGGAAGTGATGGAAAATTACTGAAGATTGTCAAGGAAGAAGAAGGATATGCTAAAACTAAATTGTAGCATATTGATGATGTATTTGAAATGAAACAGGTACAAAGGAAATGGCTAAAATTTTTGCTGGAAACATTTGAACCGGAGAAAGGAATTGTAAACACTAAAGTAAAATTTCCTGATGTTGTAGAAGAAGTAGGAGCAGATAATAGTTTTTCAAAGTTAATTATGCTTACTAGTATACAAAGAAGGATGAATGAGTATGTTACTGCAGGTAGAGAATCAAATGATAATTTATTTTTTGAAAGTAAATTTGCAGGTGATGAGCAAAAGAAGAATGTTGCAAAGGGAGATATCTCAAGAGATATTCAGGAAGTTTGGGAGGTAGCAACATCAATGTTGGTAGCAAAATGTGAGGGGAAATTTGCAGGAGAGGCAACATTGGCAGCAACAACATTTATGAAGACAGTAACAGCAGCAAAAGCAAAAAAGGTAACTAAAATTAAAATAAGCAACAAAAGGTAGAGTAATTTCCAGACAAAAAATAAATTGGACAGTGAGATTGAAAGCATGAGAAGATTGATGATGAAGGTGTCTCGGAAGAAGATAGCAACAAGAAAGAAAATAAGTTTTAGCAAAAGAAAGAATAGAATAGAATGTGAAATAATAAATGGTGGAAAGATGCAGAATAAGATATGGAAACCTGGAGAAATGCAGTTGAAGAATAATGCAGCTTATGGATAGCAACAAAACAGAATATGGGATCCAGGAGGCAAGATTTAAAAGCACATGATCAGGAGATCGTGATTAATTTTGACCTTGGGAATCTAATGTAGGGGCATTAGGCTAAAATAAAATTCCATGTATTTTGTTATACTTAAGGGTTTTTGTGTTTTAAGGGAGTTGGATTTTTATGAATGATTTAAGTGATTTTTAATGAAAATTAATTAAAACTTGTGAGGAAATTGTAAATGTTCTCGAATGTTTGAGAACATGAGAGAATTTGGCCAGTTGAGAATGTAAAGGGATTGAGAGATTTTAAATTGGAGTTTATTTCATTAATTGTAGACGAAAGAGGATCCTTAGGGATTAAATATTGATTTCAGGAATTAGAGGATATTTGGGATTTTGTTGAGAGAATGCAGGAACTAAAACCAAAAATAGGTCAAAGGCTTTTTGTATAAAATGTAAGCCTCAAAGGCATAAAAATGGGAGATTAGAGATTAGATTAGAGTAGAGATTTGATTAGAATATAAAAGAGGTAGGGTTTTTTACTGTAAGCCTTCAGGAAATTGTAGGAAAAGGCCACTGATTGAATATCAGGCTGAGGAAGAAAATTTCCTATGTAAGTTTTGGTTTTTAATATAGGAAAAACTCAATTTCTGTGTTTGTACTGAGTACATATTATGTGCAAATGGGACTGAGGGAACAAATATATTTCTGTCATGTTATGTTCAAATTACATGTTTGATTATGTGATTTGAGAATGAATATTCACTTAATTGAATTCTGTTTTGCTGAGGAAATTAGCATCGATCTCAGAGATTGATGCTATTAAATAAAATTGCCATAGATCTTCAATTTGAGGTAACAGTTTACTGGATGTATCTCACATTTGGGATTACATCGTACAGAATATTAAAAAGAGAGGGTTTCACATTCTATTGTGCAAATACATATTATAGTGAAGATTAGTATTTTGAAGTCACACTGGAGGGTTTTATTGTAATGGAAGCGATGGGTCTAGACCATTAAGTATGATTAAGCCATGCATTAATGTAACCTGAGTGGGTTTCTTGACTTCTAAATCATGCCATTATAGAAACGATTTTGTGTGAATGAAATCAATAAAGGATTTCAGATATTAATTTGCAGTCACCTTAAAGGAGGATCTAAGAAGAAGTCTCAACTTGAAAAGGGAAAACTGTATTTTAGAATTATTATAATTTTTGAGTAATAAATTTTTGGAAACCTGTCTATGGTTGAAACCGAGTTAAGGGAAACAGATATCGAAGGAATGTGGAAAAATTGGGTGGTTTTGGAATCACAAATGATGTATAGTAATGGCACAGCCAACATGAATTGGAATATTTTACTAAGTGTACAGAAGTCGTGGTGAAGGAGTGAAGGCGCAGAGAAATGGAACCACATGATAAAGCCGTGGAGCGGCTTTCCAAAGAAAAAATATGGTTTTCGTGTTGCTGGAGGATGGCAAGCAGTTTCCTCGAAAATTCACGCGATAATATCCATTTTTTGACACGTCATATAGTGGTGGTATTTAATTACCACTTATTTCGCATGAATTTGGAATGATAACTCACGAGGATTGAATGAGTGCGATATTCATTTGATCACATGGTGCTGGAAAACCAACAGTGGATGCGTTCAAAACTGTTTGGAGATTAATGGAAAGGAATTTTAGTATTTTTTGTGGGCACAAACATTAATTATGTTGATATTTGGGTTGTCAACCAAGTTTGAAATGTTAACATGGTAAACATATATATCTAAATGAATGGTGTTCGAGGTTACATAAATGGAAAGTCAGTAAGCTGTGGGCGATATAATAATATGCTTTGGGTCTAATGTATAGTATAATGTTTATTAACATTCGGGAATTATTATATGTTGGAACGTAAGGTTCATACACTAATGTATGTGTTGGCTGCAAAATTATATTTTGGACTTTATTCCAAAGTCGAGTGTTGATAAAAGGAGATCCAAAAAATTTTATGGGTATTTACCCAAAGTTAGATACATATTGATTCCATTTCATAAGACAGGTTTTGGTCATGGTTTTAACCATCGAGTTTTTAAATGGAGATACAAGCTTCCGCATATTATTGAATTTTCCCAGAATGTGAATTTATTTGGGGCATTAATATGAAATGCATTTTTATATGCATTTGAGAGCAAGGAATGTGGGTTTGGTAGCTATGGCTACTATCAACCTGTGAAGAGAAAATTCCAATATGGAGAGAAGGAAAGAGATCGCTTCAAAAACATCCCGAAGCAATTTTTTGGGACTCATAATTTCCACAATTTCACGAACCACATTAAAGCAGAAGATCCAGCTACAAATTGGTACATTCTAGCATTTGAGGTCAGTGATGTTCTTACCATTAATGACATGGATTTTTTCAAATGCACAATTCTTGGCCAGAGTTTTGTGTTTCACCAGATATGAAAAATGATAGTCCTAGCTATTACGGTGATGCGAAATTATGCTCCTTAGTTCGTAATTGCCGGAGATCTAATAAAGGATGTGAATATGAATGTGTCAATAGCACCTGAGTTAGGTTTGTTTTTGGACGAGAGATTAAGGATGGGATAGTAGCCATTTGGTTGCATTCGCTTAATCAGTAGAATTACATAGAGTTTGCTGGTGAAAGGAAATCAAAAATAAGATCAAAATAACTCTCTTTGGGTCACACAAATGACATAAAATTCCCTACATCCAATAAAATTTAATGCTGTCAATTTTTGTCACCTTAAAGTAGCAACAGAGTCTGTTGATAAGAGGGCAAAATTCTCATTTCATATGGTGGAAAATTTCTCTCGAAGAGTGTCTGTAATTTTTAGAAATACTATGTGACTGAATTGATTTGGAATGGGAATTTGACTGTTAGTAGAGCATTTATAAGATTTGGGCCTGGTCATTCACTCGTACAGACGAGGAATTTTCTCCATGATCAACATAGGCTAATGTCCTTTGCAACAACAAAGCTGTTTCTATCTCATCAGATGGATCATCGCTTTAGTTTTGGAGGAGTTATCGGCACGCACATATTGAGGAGGATATTGTTTTGATGCAGTTTTTTCAAATCTGCTACAAAATTGATTCCATGATTTCCTCAATAGATTGAAGATTTTGTGGCATGATCAGCTGTACATCTAGATGCATAACTACATAAATGTTGGAAATCAATCCAAAAGGCGAGCACCAATTTCCAAGTCTGGTTACGTGAATCCCTGAAATTGCGTGAGAGAGAAGCATATCACAAGGTTGTGGCATTTATTGGTGAGCCGAGCGTTATCACCATTGTTGTCAGTAACGTTGACTCAAAAGCCTTGAAATCCTTATCACCATCGACATCTGAGGACTTAGCGTGGTAGAGCAGGAGATGCGATAGAAGCTCATCTGTGTGTGTGGTGAAGCTGAGGGGCTCCTAGAGATATCATCATCATTACTACTTTAACAACAATGCAATGCATTGTTGTGAAGGATCCAGTGATTCGAAGGGCTACAAACTACATGTTCTATGATAGATTCATCTGAATGGAGAACTTTACTATGCATTTTTATGTGTTGGGCAAAGTCATATGATTGAATCTAGCCGTGGGAGCCATCGGACAAACCATCGGGTGGATGGATTGGGATGTCGTAGCGCTGCTGCCATTGGAACAAGGAAATAGGGATATGTAGTTGAGCATCATCAAAGTGGCAGTGCGAGTGAAGGAGGTTGGACTTCTCGACTTGTAGCCATGCTTGTTGGTGAAGATCCATCGCAATGTTATGCCTTGATTTGTGGTAACTGTCACATGTAAAATGGGTTGGCTAGGAAAGAAGATTTTCCATATGTAACATATTACTACCCACATTGCCATGCACTAAATGGCTCATGTCAAGCAGGATTTGTTGATATGGTAGTTGGGTCAGGAAGCTCCATTTTAGGAACCAATGGAATTAAAAGCAAGCTTGGGGAAAAGCAGGCTCGTATTAGTGATTCAAAGAATATAGCCAATTCTGAAGTTATCAGCATGTTGGCGAATGCCTCATTTTCTGAGATTTCCAAAGAAACTGAGGAAACAGAGTCTAGAGCGCCAGCCAATTGAAGATATCACTTTTTAGGATGTAAACATGGTTGAGCTCAAATACCTCAGTTCATATGTATAGAAAATTGAGCTTTTATTGTTAACAGGAAAGCTTTAAGCTTTGTTTAGTTATAAGTTCAGTTGTGCCTGATAGTTTTAAGGAAGCATATCCATCTCAAGTTGCCACAACTGCTACACTGGCTGTAGCATTTATGGAGACACTTAGAGCAGTCCTTAAGATTTTTGAATAGGGACAAATTTGTAAGAACACATCAGTCTTCCTAGTTGCACTTCTTTTTGGCCTTGGACCTTTGATTGGAGGTCTTATTCTTGTAACATTTGCAAGCTCAGTCAAGATGCAAAATTCAAAGCATGTTATGGAGAAGGGAGAATCAATCTCAATGTTTAGCATCAATTCCGACAAGTTAGCACACAATATTACATTAAATACAAACAAAATTGTTCCCAAAATTCAGAGGAAGAATTGACTTCATTTAGAATCAACTTCAATTTTTAAAAATACTTTTATAGGACCAATTTTTTTTTTAATGGGGAGGTGTGATCCAAAAGGATCTAGACAACCCAAGGAGAACTATGAAGAATATATACTCATGTCAATCCTATGTTGAGGATGTATTTATTTTTAATTAAATGTGCTCATGATATATTTGTAAAATAGAAATTGAAAATGTTGAGAGGATTTCCCTCAAGAATTCAAAAATTCAATTTCTAAATTCATATTGAAGTTGATAGATTTTTCTCATCCCTAAGGTTTTGGGGATAAGCCCTTGAAAGTACAAATTGATATATTTCCTCCATAGAAATATCATGAGAAAATTTTAAGGGATATGAGGATTATTTTCTCCTTAAAATCAGAGATAAGGAGATATTTCCTCCTTAGTTTTGGGCTCTTAAGAGCTATATATAATTCCATTCTATGTACAGGAAAGGTAAGGAGAGATTTGGAGTGCTTGAAAAAATCATTTTCTAGCAGAGCTTGGATAGCTCATAATTCTTTCAGAGTATGGATGTATAGTTGAGAGTTCTCGACTGGCCACCTTGATGTAAAAGTCAATGTACATTTTTCTCTATTCAGAAAGACAATAGATCGAATCGTCCTGTTGGAGACAAATGTAGAGAGGTATCCGAGTGGAGGGGGTGAACTCCTTTATCAGTTGTGTTGTTCTCTTTCTTGTGAATTTTTTATTATGTTATTGAACACATTTTATTAAAGCATTCAATTAAATGATTTTGTTAATAATTTCTCTGTATATATGTTTTAAAGTTTAATCTGAGTTAAAACTAAAAGTTCAATTTAAGATCAGCCTTAAACACTACTTTTGAGTTTTTCAATCCATAGAATGGGTATTAAAAAATAAACTAATGTATCTAGAAGAAATAATTTCCTCATGAGTTTGATCTGGATTGATTCGAATATATAACACACTAAGGATGGGTTTTCTCTTCAAGTGCATTATCCAATTGAATTATCATCACCATTAGAATTATGAACTATTCTTGTGTTCCATGCATAAGGCCTCTAGTCAATACAAAAACCTCTATAAAGAGTATTTATCCCATAAGTGGAATATTCACATGAGTATGAAGCTCAAAGTATTGGGGATAGGAATCATTATCACATTTATGCTTAAGGGATGAAAATTAGGATCATAGGCCCTATACAGTGCAATTAGTTTTCATTGGAAATTTTTAGATTATTGAACAAACATAGGACCTCCATAAGAAATAAGTGTCCCTCAAGTGGCATATAAGATGAATTATAAGGTTTGGGGAACCATGCATGGGATTTTCACCCATGGAATCATTCATGGCTAGAAACTAAGGCCTTTAGCGCTAAACTATATTGTTAGGTTGTATAGGGCATGCATTAGTTCTCAAAAAATGACAAAAGGTCCAAAAATAATATTTGGGATTTTAGTCTGACACTAGCCTCATTATAATGTTAATCAGACCACGAAAAAATATTCTAACTAAATAAATTCTTCAAGTATGAAAAGAAGGGCCTTATGTGATAAATTCCTAGGAGTGGTTTATAATATTAATTCAGTATTTTTTTGCACCACGTATTTTGGTTCTATTATTATTTTTCAAGGAAAAAATCCCACCTCATCCTCATATACTTAAGCAAAGAATAGAGGTATTGGTATGATTTTAATCTTCAAGAATCAGTTTTCCTAGAATTTTCGAATGGAAGGCGTATTGACAACCAAATGGATAGATGGTTCACAACCCCAAAGGTTATAAATGATATTTAATCTTAATATATTTGTGGACTTAGGGAAACATGATTTGTTAATAGAGACAACCCTTGGAGCTAGGGTTTTATTGTGATGTAGCACATTGTTTTCTCCTATAAGTTTAAACATATAGGGGTCAATTCCTTACTACACATAATAACTACGACATAATTCCTAAATATTCATTCATTTTAGAGTAAGTCAAATTCATCTTCTTATGCATCATATAAATAAATGAAATATTCACTATGCATAATTTATGACCAACCTTTTCTGACATTATTATATTTACATTACCCAAATGTTACTTTATGCATTCTTAATCTTTCACACAAACATCTAGCTGTATGTATTAGACAATGAGACCGCAATTTGACCAACTACATTCCTTCATAATTTTAAGAGTATTGTTTCCATACAATATGGAATATATATTAATCCTTGCCATAATTCCTTTTCCAAGAACCTCCCAAAATTATGGTTCTTATATGACCTTGAGGATCCATTTGAGAAAAATCTCTACCTCTAACATAATTTTAGATAATGTGTCAATCAAACTTATGAAAAATGGTACCAAATTCTCATTCTTGAAAGACTATATGATTATTACAAATAAATTCAATCAAGTAGACTCTAAATATTCTACTATCACGTGCTACTATCTATGATGCCATACTTAATCAACATTCATCTAGAAAACACAATGATACATGCTTATTCATTTAATGAATTTGTTAGCATCAAATCCTTCAGGTTCCTTATTGTTCTCTCCTTTTATCATGTTCATAATTAACAAGAAAAATAACTTCTTTGCATATCCACTATGGTTTTGGTGCACCCATAGTGTACCAATGGCAAGTCTTATGAGCGAAGGAGTCATCAAGGGGTGAAAACTGCTAGTTTAGGCCTTGAACACTACTTTTAAGTTTTTCAATCCACAAATTGGGCCTTAAAAAATAACTTAATATATCTATAAGGAATAATTTCATCATGAGTTTGACTTGGATTTATTCTAATGTATAACAATCTAAGGATGGGTTTTCACATTAAATGCATTGTCTAATTGAATTATCATCACCATTAGAATTATGCACTACTCTTATGTTCCATCTATACGGCCTCTAGTCAATAAAAAAAATATCTATAAAGAGTATTTATCCCATAAGTGGAATATTCACATGAGTACAAAGCTCAAAATATTGGGGATAGAACTCCTTATCCGATTTATGTCCAAGGGATGAAACTTAGGATCATAGACACTAAACAATGCATTTAGTTTTCATGGTAAATTTTTAGATTCTCGAAAAAACATAGGACCTCCATAAGAAATAGGTGTCCCTCAAGTTGCATATAAGGTGAATTCTAAGGTTTGTGGGATGAAGGGTGGGATTTTGGCCCATGGAGTCATTCATGGCTAGAAACTAAGGCTTTTAGCCCTAAACTATATTGTTAGGTTGTATAGGGCATGCATTAGTTCTCAAAAAATGACACAATGTCTAAAAATAATATTTGGGATTTTTGTGTGACACTAGCCTCATTCTAATGTTAGTCACACAAGAGAAAATTATTCTAACTAAATAAATTCTTCAAGTATGAAAAGAATGACCTTATGTGATAAATGCTTAGGAGTGGTTTATAACATTCATTCGGTATTTTGGTGCACCAAGTATTTGGTTCTATTATTATTTTTCAAGGAAAAAATCCCACCTCACCCTCATATACTTAAGAAAAATATAGGGGTATTGGTATGATTGTAATCTTCATGAATTTCTCCTCAGTTTTCCTTTAATTTTGAAATGGAAGACGTATTGACCACAGATTGTGTAGATGGTTGGAAACCCCAAAGTTTATCAATGAGATTTAATATTATGATCTTTGTGGATTTTGCGGAAGAGGATTTGTTAATAGAGATAACTCTTGGAGCTAGGGTTTGATTGTATGATGTAGTATATTGTTTGCTCGTATATGTTTAAACATATAGGGGTTATTTCCTTACTACACATAATAACTACGACATAATTCCTAAATCTTAATTCATTCTATATTAAGTCAAATTCATCTTCTTATGAATCATATAAATAATTGAAATATTTACTATGCATAATTTATGACCGACCTTTTCTTACATGATTATATGAATCTTACCCAAAAGTTACTTTATGAATTCTTAATCTTTCACACAATCATATATCTATATGTATTACACAATGAGACTTCAATTTGACCAAATTAATTCCTTCATACTTTTAAGGGTATTGTTTCCATACAATATGGAATATATATTAATCCTTTTCATAATGGTTTTTCCAAGAACCTCCCAAAATTATGGTTCTTATATCATACTTGAGGATCCATTCGAGAAAAATCATTACCTATAATATAATGTTAGATAACATGTAGATGAAACTTATGCAAAATGGTACCAAAATTCTCATTCTTGAAATAACAATTGATTATTGCAAACAAAGTCAATCAAATAGACTCTAAATATGCTACAATCACATGTTTCTCTCTATTATGCCATACTCAATCAATATTCATCTATAAAACACATTGATACATGCTTACTCTATCAATATGTTAGCATCAAATCCTTGAGGTTCCTTACAGTTCCTTCCTATTATCACGCTCATCATTAACAAGAACAATAAATTATTTGCTTATCCACCCTTCTCATTTTGATCTTTTCATTATGCACTTGCCAAATTCACTGACAAGTACAACCAAGAAAATAATACAAATACTAGAGCATTATGATGATCTAGGATTTCTAAGATTTTCTTAAAGGGTATAATCTAGGTATCTTAGACACAAACCATAAACTCCTTGATATTTCTCTTGGAAACATCAGCCCTAGGGTGTTGATTTCATATCATATATTTAATTCAATTCCACCCTCAGTAAGGTTTACCATATACCCTAGATTATTTGAAACCCTAGAAGTAGTGAGATAGGGTTTCTATGACGGAACACATAGATTAGAGTCATAATTTTTTAATCCCAGTGCTATCTAGGTCTTACAAACCCTAGATACCCACCAAAATTCAACAAAGTTAAGTATACAAACCTTACAACCCTAATGCATTCCATTTCATTACATTATGCATACCATTTACTTAAATTAAGCTAGGTAAGTATAAAAACAATTATACATACCTCACTGTAGCCTCACCTTATCCTTTCTTACAAATAATTTCTATCTATATTAATTAATTTTTTTCCAAAGGATAAAATCTTGATCTCATAGATGTTTTAGTACTTCTATTTTTGAGGTATGCTGTATAATTTTCTATAGATATTCAAGATAGACTTTGGTTATAGCCCATTTCTTCAAACATGATTTGTAAGGGATACAAAAATTATTTTTTACTTTGATGCTCTTGATGAGAGATTTATACTATCATTTTTCAAATTTTACCCTTCTAGTTATGGCTTACCATAGTAACTATAAGTGGCTCCTAAATTTGTGGTCTTGTATCATCTAAAATCTTCCTTACTTCATTGGACTATAGGGATACTACTAGCCTTAGATTAAATAAGAAATGAGGTTATAGGCCTCAACCTATCTTATCAAAACCTCATAGAATTTGATTAAGTTTTATAGATCTCATTATTGCTAAATTTTTTATGGTAACTTCGGCCTAGTGGTTAGGGCTTTGATAAAATCTTATAAGACAACACAAATAGACCTAAAATACCTTCCAAACAACTGTGGTCCTTTATTTTCTTCAATAAGAATTCTTCGCTAGCTTAAAGGTTTCTTATAGGAGAAGTCTCAAATTTCCTTTAACTATCAACATTCCTTGCAGTATCCTTGGCCTATTATAGGCCTATTAGCATGCTTCTTGGATCTCCTTAAGTGATGATGTCATTACCTAAGATGAAAATTTTTAGCCTCTTCAAAACCCTTGTTACAATATTGAGCAGAACTTCAATAAAATTTTAGATGTATGTCATATCAGAAGGAAGATATTCTCTTCATAGAGGTTTATCATTTCTTACTTTAAGATATATGTAGACAATTGCTTCTTTTTTCCTTTCTGGAATAATGCAAAACCCTTCTAGTGATCTTCCAGCTTCCTATACTCGTGTCCTCAACTTTGATACCATTTTCGAAAATCGATTAAGGTAACATTTTATTTTTACTTTTCCTTTCTTGAAATATACTTGTGATATTATGTTATTTTTCTTACATTATTATCATAAAATAAATTCAAAAACAATGAAGGTCATATCCATACAAAAAAATGAACACAAGGTAAAGGCTCCAAGCTAGGGAAAAACCCCTCCAAGGGGAAAACCCATAAATAACTTCTCTTCTTATAGAATCAATTCGAAGGAGACATCCAAGACCAAAACCTAGACCAAGCCTATCACTGAGAACCAAGTCAACAAACCAATATTTGTCTTCAATGCAAGACTAAGTCTCAAAGGGAAAAAAAAGAATATCTCTTCATAATGAGGGTTCTTCTCGCCTTTTGTGCTCACCAAGGAAACCTATAACACCTCCTGCAATTTTGAACCCAAGGAAACCCTAGATACCCTAGAATATTCACACATGTGAATAGTAGAAGACAAATTACAAACTTTTGAAAGCTTGATGTGTCTCTCAATAGGTCAAAGATCCATCTTTATATAGCCTTTCCAAGAGGCTCCATTAGCCCTCTCTACGCTGAATTTTCCTTTGCTAACCGAATTGGTCTTGGGAGCCTTCTAAACATTTATAATTTCAAATTTTTTTTTTCTTTCCTTGATACAAAATACCAAAAGTGTATTTTACAATATGACAAGGATTCTTGACTCATGAAATACCATAGTAACATTCAATGTATGTTTGACCTAATGACAAAGTGACTTGAGCATGAAACCCATGCTTTCAAAAAATAATTTTCTTTCTTATTTTGATAGATACATAAGAATTACATGATGAAATGAGTCAGATGACAATTATGAAGACCGAAACTAAATACATTCTTCCACATAGTGAAATATCAGGGTATAATTTTGTCATGGAAGATTAAATTCCAAGAGATTATGTTGAGTTCTCAAGTTATTGAGTGAGTCCATTTGTTAGGATGAATATATTATCAAGTTTCTAAATATTACTTGAATATTCTAAATGCAAAGCACTTCCTTGTAACTCAGTTTTACTATTATAATGTTCTTGTACTTTCATCAAGATATTTCTGAATATCCGTGACTATTATGCATAATTTACGATTGTGGACAAAAGTATGTTATATAGACCTAGTGGATTGATCTAGAAGAACAAAAAGAAAATAATATAAAGTTTCCCTTACATAAATTGAAGAATAAAAAGAGGCATACTTGGAATTCATCGCAAGATTTACTCTCCTCTTAGCTTGTAAAATCCAATCCTAGCTCTAATTTCTATAATTATAATATCCACATACAATAATAACAAGCCAAATATCTATGACATCTATGTAGCATTATCCAACTGCTCTATTTAGTGGATCAGCAAAGAATTGAAACATAAAACTGTAAGCATAACATATCATATATAGGGAAATGGTATACCCTTTTTTTTAATATGAATAGGAGAGATTTTACAACCACGAATATTAGCTGATCTTGTATTGATCTCCCCAATTTAATTTTCCATTAATTTTCACAAATAACACCTCAATGTCACCCTATTGCATGAATATTATGACTCTTAGATTGAAGGCAGAAGCACGAGGGCATGATCAGTCTCCAAAATGAAACCCTAATGTTGTAGATGGTTGTATATTTATAGGAAAGTGTGGTAGTTTAGGAATCCTAATATATTTACCAATATAGGATTGAAATACACTCTTTATGAGAGGGTGAGCTCAATGGATAAGAGGTGAAATCTAAAAGGTAGGATTAGATATGATTCAACGTTATTATCTAAGGTAAATGATTGAAACAACTCCTTTAAGCTTCTGAAAGAGGAAGCTTTGGGATTATTTTTATTTTTCCCAAAATTTTAGAGTCAATGGACCTCCAACAAGGGTCAACCTATTGATGATCATTTCAGGTGCAAAATGGAGCAACCTGCTATTGAACGCAGGTCCCTAAAGTGTCAGGGTGCATTGAGCCTTAAAAAAAATGTTTTGAAGCAACTAGTCTTAGAAACTCAGGGATTTGGAAGATTCATGCTTAGGGATTTATGTAGGGATGATGATAAGGTGTTCATGGATGTTGAATGATCTGATTTGTAGGCCTATTGAATAGATGCAAAAAAATGGCCTATAATGTATTGCTCGTAAATTGCAAAGTCAGAACCAATAGATGCTGACAAAAGTGCTTTGCCTTGTGACAAGTCTGGATCAAGAACAATTTGTCGAGATCATCATATATTATAATACATTTTCATCATGATATAATTTTTGAGGGAGACATACCCATACTCAGTACATAAGCTAACATTACATGTACAATGATCACGAATTTTTGTCCACTATTGAAAAAGCATGGATCCATCATGCTTTGTAATCTTTCATTAATCCTAAAATCATAGTCCACATGGATGGAACTATATTTAGGGTCTTCTATATTGTTCAATTGATCGCCCATTGTAAGATTCTAAACATGCGAATAAAGGATCTAAATTCGAACATGGTAGACACCATTTGATTACTGGCCAATGATGTAAGCCATTAATAGATGTGAGAGAAACCACTGATGATGTTAATGTATTTCAAGTTACAACAACAAAATTCATATGGTGTGAATATATTATTTGAAGTTGAACACAACATAAAATCTGTCGGTTGAAGGGTAATGATGAAAATTTTTCACTGAGAGAGAGGACACTTGCCATTAATGTATGCAAGCTCCAAGGTAATAAATGAATATTTTCTAAGTCAAATCCATAGATAATGAGTTGATGTTGATAGGAAGAGACTTTTTTCAGGAGGGCCTTTATATATTCCCCATCAACGACACGAAATGGGTATCATGATTTGAGACATAATGATGTTGATGTGGAACTTGTTAAGGAACAACATACATTAATGCAAGCTTAAGAGTATCATAGAAGAGATGAATTGAAGGAATTATCTTGAACACATGGATGCCACTAAATGGATCTGGAAGCGTTGACTCAAAACCGAAAACGGAGGCTTCTAAATGGTGTGATGAACCAAAATACAAGAATATTTTGCAACCCAATATCCATGAAGATGAAGTGGAAGAGTGTCATTTCCAAGAGCGACCCACTATGATTAATAGGTGGAGTATCCCATTTTCCCAATTTCCCAAACCATTGTGGGTTAGTACCTCTTTATTTTTGAAAATAATGAGGAGGATAACATATGATTCATTCATAGGCTCATCCTTCATATTAATCTCGTTGAATATATTTAAGGAACCCTAAGAAGGAGTGGTTCAATCCCATCATGTTCAACAATTCCATTGTTGTTTGATGTTTTTACGATTCCAAGGAAGGTATAACTCAACCCATTTTTCATGTTTAGAGAGTTTGAAAATAGGCATAAAATAAAATTCCAAGGGTTCCTCTTCATCAATAGTATCTTCAGTCTGAAAAGGAATAAAATGATACTGAATAGAACCTCTTAGCTATGTTCAACTAAGGTATTCCTTTTCCATAAATAGTCTATATCAATCCAGAAAAGGGTTAAAATTATATTAAGTAGACGTCTTTTCATTTTATTTAATGAGTTCGAAAATAAAAGTGCTCGATAATATTCTCATATCTTGGGAGTCTAAAAAGATATGAAATAGGACTCAAGGGGATTCTTTTTTCATGGGTTTAAATTATGCTCTTTGGTAAAAATCATCTGTTTCAATTCAGACATCATCAAAATCTATTAAACATATGTCAACCTGCTCAAAACATCACCAAAAGTTTAAAATATATGTTTCATGTTAAAATTGAATCAAATGTAGGTGAAAATAGTTAAATATTAATAAAATAATGATGAAAATGATTATAAAATAGGCAAAAGGTAATTCATTTTTACCATCTAATATTTTACCTATTCGAAAGTGAATTTTGAGTGTTTCTCCCCTCAATATTATGCAACTTATTGCAACCAATCCAATGGATAATTCAAAGCACCATCCCTTCTAGGTAGGAGTTATAACCTTCCTCTCTCTTTTCATACATCCATTTTCTCATTTCATGCCTGTTTTTCAAATTTTTAGGGCCCTAGGGCTCTAATTTCTTGCCCTAGGTCCAACGCACACCAAAAAAGTCAAAATGAGCATTGGCCAGGAAGAAAATATAATGGGGGGGCGGGGGGGTTGAAATGAAATTTGTGGCATTAGGGAGGTGCATTCAGCGCAATTCCCAAGTTGGGTTTTCTTGTTTCCTTCAAAATTTCTCCAGTTTTTTGCATAAAACTTGTCATAATGATCCTTTTCATTATGTTTTAGGTGTATATTAGAATAAAATGGCTTTAATATGGATGGAAAGAGAACACGATGAACAATATTTAACTACAGCTAATCATCCCACCACTATCCAAGCTTTGAGAAATTGTGGGCTCCTAAGATTAATATGGCTTCCTAGAATGAAGCAACATATGGAATTGTTGAGGAATATTTCCCATGCATGGGATGTTTAGGCACAAGCATTTAGACTTGGTTCACATATGCTTAAAATATAGGTAGAGGATATATACTTCTTGACAAATATATTAAGGTGAGGTGTCCCCATCTCCTTATCTGGTTCATGGAGTGGTGGAGAGACAGTCAATTATTACATCAATGCACACTATAGACCAAGATCCCAACTAACTAAAGATGGGAAAATTGATATCAATGATGTGGTCTATCTTCTGCTAAGAATGATCATGTTTATCATTGCCAGATTAAATGGTAGTGAAACTCTACATGTGCCCAATAAATCTCATATGCAATATGATATAGAGTGTATGGAGCCAACAATATTCAAATGGAGTGAGGGAGTATTGGTAAACATGAAGGACCAGCTAACCAAAGAAAAATAAGGACGATTAAAAAAATTTGGCTATTGTTTGATCTTGATTTATTTTACTTTAGAGTGGATTCCATTTCTGAGGCCACGACATATTTTACTCGAGCCCATAGATCTAAGAGTCCCATGAATAATGGGTGGGCGGATCTCATGTCTAGACATGCAGGTCCATCATCGATGAGTTTTAACCTAGTATTCTTCATATGGTTGCACATGCAACTCATTATGATAGAGGAGTATCCATATGCAGGCATGGATTTCTGTAGAGACCTAGAGCACATGCTTTCATATGGCAAGTGATGGGGTGCCATAGGTAGAACAAAAAAAATTATTATTTTTTTTCTTTTAAGCTTTGCAATGTTTTTGGATCATATATAACCCATGTTGCAGAAGAGAGGTTTAGAGTACTACAACTAGTTCCATCATCATTACCAGTTGTAAACAAAATTAACAGAAACTGTAGGAAACCCTAAAGAGACACTACAAGGAAAATTGCGTCTAGAGGAGGTTATAACAGAGGTTTTTAGTGTTAAAAAATTAGCCAGAATTGTTAAAAAAAAATTTCTACAACATCTGTTTTTGGTAATGCATTGGGCCGTTAAGGTCTAAAACTGCACTGGGCACACTGTAGGTGATACAACACATTGGGCTGTTATAATTGGTATTGGTATTTATGTGGTGCCCGTAGGTTGTATCAATGCACCAGTGCTTAGTATTATACAAAAGCAGCAGTGCAAAAGTATCACACAAAAGCAACGAGCATTCTAATTGGTATTAGTATTTGTGTGGTGCCCATAGGTCGTATCAATGCACTAGTTAGAAGTCTCACATAAACGCACTAGTGCATAGCATCACACAAAAACATCAAGAGTTCTAATTGGTATTGGTATTTGTGCAGTGCCCGTTGGTTGAAACGCACCGGTGCACTGCATCATACAAACTCACAGGTGCATAGTAAATAACACGCACCAACGTTCATTTTGTATTTTTTAGAAACATCAACCTGTGAGAGTGCAATTATTGTGATTTTTAAAAATTAATTATTCATCAAAAGTCGAAAAATATCTTATAACATTATTCATATCAATTAAATTTTTATTAATGCATTTGAATGTGATGTTTGGATTAATTTGTTATATCATATCATAATTATTGTGACTTTTTTTAATTCATTATTCATCAAAAGTCGACACATATCTTATAACAATATTCATATGAATTAAATTTTTATTAGTGCATTTAAATGTGACGTTTGGATTAATTTTTTATATCATATCATCAAATTTTTCATCTCTTCATTATAATATTTAATCATCCATATATTTAATTAGTGGTGTTACATTTCACAACAACAATGGAGAACACAATAGAATAAATTAAAATTTATTTTATTATATATATATATGAATAAGACACTCTTTTCCATAAAAAATGGGACAATTATTGGTATCTATATGTCTTTCAATTGGGACACTATTTCCATTACATTAAACAAAATGTCTGATTTCACAGAAAAATATTTCAAAAAATACAATGCCTTGCTTTGATATCCAAACATATTGATCATCATTCTTCACTTCAACTGCTGTCACTGCTCGAGCTACTTCCATAACTTGAATTTTTTTTAGGAAGGTTTTGTTCACAGTGTTGATTGTTTTCTTCTTCTTCAGCTTCCATCTACAAACATAAAAATAAACTATAATGAGTGTATATACATTGGTCAGAATAATGAAAATTGGAATATTAAATAATATACATCAATGTAAATAAATAGTAAATGATGTACCATAGCAAGAATTGAGTCATGAACTACACACATTCTTTCGAAACCAAATTTCGTGCCATATTTCAACATTTCATTTGTTGGCGCGGTTCCATACTTTGGATCCTACAAGTTTTATACCCCATAAGAAATCATATATTTAATATACACAATATTTTTTCGTTCTATTAATTATAGACGAAGCTAAGTAAAACAATATCGATAGATGCTTACAAATTCCACAATTAATTTCTGATATGCCAACATATACTGACAAACCATATCTAACCCAATGTCAATCAATTCATCTAATGGTTCTTATATGTATGTTAGGAACTGTTTGAAGACATTCAATGATGATTGTTGTAAAACAAATTAAAATATACAAAAATGAAATCTAGTTAAGTTGTTATAAGGAAGTAACAATTACTCACAAACTTAGATATCAACCCTTTTCTTCCTTGTCATCCTGTTCTATGTGCTGAATGGGTTCCATTTTCTTTTCTTTTCTGCAATAAAATACTTGAAAATTAATATTTAATGATAAATTTTTTATTTGTGGTACCTAATCGAAAAATTCAATGATTACATATTACATTTTAAGCACATTTTTATTCAGATGGGTCCTCGTGCGATGCAATTATGTCCATTTCTTTGACCATCTCCTTCTACACCTTTTTGGACATTCCTACTTGCATATTTCTGATATTAGCTCATTTATCCTTTGAGGTTTTCATAATCTTCCTTAAAATGTAACATGACAATAAACTATTTAAGTTTTATATTGATATATGAAAAGTAAATATAAGAAAAGTGATATTTATAAATGATTTCTTTCTAGTAAATTATACATATAATTGTAGAAAAAAATTGAAAGGAATATTACTTTTTCATTCCTTATTTTTTGTTGTTGTACGTTTTTTCTATTAAAATTTTGACATGTCTCATTAACCAATTCTCTGGAAACTCATCCTGTAGTTTAGATAAAATGGTTCTTGTAATAATTGGATTGATTTTTTTATTGTAAGTGGAAACAATGTCTATACATTCATTCCACTAGATCCATCAAATTTTTGTAAACTTTTTTCCTCCTTTCATTAACCTCTAGCACCACTCCATATGAGCTAAGGAGAAATTCATTTTCATTTGCACGTTCTATTTTTTTATTTTCTTAGAAAAGCATTGATTTTCTGAGTTGTTGGTTCTTGTAGAACATTAAAAAAATGTGAATTAATAGATTTTTTGAAACATGTTATGTAATATTTTTAAGTATGTTATTAATGAAAACTAAAAAAAGAAACCCATATTGGATCGATAGTATTTTTTCATTCACCCGATTCATCCTTCTAAATTTTTCCATCAAGCTTTTACCCTCTTCTGGTCCTAGATCAGAAATAATATTATCAAGATTCGTCATTTTGTGGCTCTGCATGATACACAATAAACAATACATATTAGTTAAGCTTACATATAGTTAAAAAATAATAATTTTTGTAAATAATTTACAAATAACTTTCCTTTTTTTCTTTTCTCGTTGTGCTATTAGTATTTTTTTAACTTGATCTCTTGTCAACCTTTTTTTTATCAATAGGAAACCTATACCATACCATTCACTAATATATTTTACAAATAAATCATAAAATTTTCAAGTAAAAAAAAAAAATCAAGAAAACGGTGCGCGTGTCAAGATGTACACACTAACGTCGGTGTACCATGTTCTTATAAACGCACCACCAAAACAGTAGAAACATCTTAGAATGCTCTCCATCAACAAGGAGAACCAGTGCATTGTATGTTAACCAATGCACCGATTAACACAGAAAAATTAATAAAAATCCTCTAGTGTTAGTTTCTGTATCATATGATGTCATGGAGGGGGTGGTGCGACATCTTCTTATAAATGCACCAAGAAAATAAGGGACCATCGTATGGTGCTCTCTGTCGACAGGGAGACTTGGTGTGTTATATGTTAACCGATGCACCAATTAACACAGTCATAAACTAAAAAAAAAAAAATCAGACAGTATGTGCACGTTGCGCTATAATGAAATAGCGCACTAATGCGCTATTTTACACAGGGCACACACATTAAAAAAATGTTTTTAAATTGTTTTTATAAAATAGTATGTGCACGGTGTGCTGTGATAATATTGCACTGATGTGCTCATTTACACATGGCGCACTAATTAAAAAAAATCAGTTTTTTAAAAATTCATGCAAGGGCCAACATGGATTGGGATCCGACTCTGCAAGTCATCCCATGGGTTGGATATCATAGGCCTACATATATATATATATACATACATATATATATATATATATATATATATATATATATATATATAGATATATATATATATATCAAAAATAAAAAGACCTAATTCTGAAGTCACAGAAACAGGAAGAAGCAAGGGGAAAAACAAAAAGAGTCAAGGGTTTAGCATAAGAAAAAAAAAATGAACAATAAAATATAATTTTTTTGTCTACTACTGTACCTTAAGAGACAATCCCTTAGCTGTGATAAGGAATCAGTGCTTAAGACATTTATATTATTATGTCACTAAAATATCCGTCTCTGTTTTAATCACCTTAAGTATTTACAATTAAAACCTTAGATATCAAACACAATGTATGCCTCAAAATGCTATTATCTGTTGATGTTGAATGAAATGAATAGAAGAAAATGAAAGAAGAAATTCCAAACTGATATGCTGTCATATAGAATATATCATCTCAAACTTCTAAAGAATTGATGGAAGAAGTAGTTAAATCAAAGGAGCAGTAATTAAGGGTTTTAACTCTTGATTAAACAGGTAAAAAGAGACTTGCTACTCATCACTTTGTTTTATTCAAAGAAGGAAAACAAAAAATGTGAACTAAGATACATATCAACATAAACAGATGCCAGAAAATTGTTTACTCATTCATTAATCATTGAAATTTCTGAGTGTAAAATGTAATCTAAAGGTCCAAAACGTGAAACCTTCTTTCCTCTTGAAAATTACATTAAATACAACAAAACAAATAGTTTGGAACTATTGTAAGCATTTCCAGCTACCACAACTACTTAGGATTTCAGACGCTATCTATTACATGCCTTGAAAATGTATTATTACAATTACATTGTCTTTGGAAAAGTAATAAAATGTAAAAATCTACATCCTAATCTATAGGAATTGTTGATGATGTTATTTCATGCCCTTGGTCATCTGATTTGTCTTTCTTTGATGCTGAATACCCTTTTGGCAAGTATATTGTCCATGCTCTGCACTTTTTCCATATCTCTATCTTTGTCCTAGGTGAATGTGTTAGATTATGAGACTCCAATCTGAATGCAGTAATTTGATTATAAGATGGTCCTTCTGCGAAACGAGTTTTTACCGACTACAGTAACTGGAAATGTTTCTGTAGAAAGTTGACCATTGTTTCTCCTTTAAGCACTTGAGTTTTTTCATGCCTATTATCAATTTTTCTTTTTGCCATAACTATAGAATTCTCATAAGAATCCCATGGAAAAATATTTCCTTCATCTCCCCAACATGACGGAAGGCCAATTATTTTTAATTTCTCAAATAACTTATCAAATTGACTTACTACCACTTCAATTTCCATCAGCTTATTTTCTATAACTTTCCTGTGACCATTTCTGACAATCATATTATTGATTTCTACTACATATAAGGTCTTGTCTTTAATATCATTCTCTTCTAATTCCTGATCTATTTTAGAATTAATAAATTCAATGAACCTTTTAGCCTAGATGGCCCTATTAATTGTCTTTTGCTTATCTGTCATGATTGGTTCTTCACATTCCATGATAAGACTTTTTTCCTCTGCAAATATCTTCAAACATTTCCAAATTGATTGCGTTTTAGAAATGATGTCATTCCAAATGATATATTTGGCTTGTATCAATGAAATTTTTCCTTTCAGTATTTCTTTGAGATTTTTAATCTCATCATTAGCATTCTGAATATCAATTTTATATTTATCAACTTCGTTCTCTATGATACTTATAAGCTTTGTTGCTGTCTCCAGATCTTATTGATCCTTTCTCCGATCTCTTTTAGCCATCTGCAACTCAGTATTCAATTGAAAAATCTATGCTTGAGGTTTTTCATTACCTCTAGGAAAAAAAAATGTACAACTATGGTTATCAATATGATTTTGCAATGAAATTTTAGTTTTCTTTATTTTGGAAATTTCTTCATCTTTTTGCATTAGTTGCTGTAAAAGCTTTTCCTTCTCATTCTCCACCTTCGCCACTTCTGCAGCCATAGACTGTTCTCCTGTAGGCAAATTAAGATTCTTCCTCAATGAGGATATTTCTATTTCAGCACTGTGCATCAATTTTTGTACAACAGTCTTGTCACTGGGGTCCACTCCAATATTTACAATTATTTTCTTTAACTCATCATTCTGAACTGTTAAAGCTCTTGCATTAGCTTTCTCTAACATAAATTTCTTAAGTACCTTTCCCAACATATTTTCTAGCATCCTTTCCATTTCATTGGTCTTGGTCAAGTCATTTACAATTAACTGACTAGTTTGCATATGCAAATTCATTTTATCCATCAAGGGAATCTTCTTAACATCTACAGTTACATTTACAGTATTGAAATTCTTAGAAGAACCTATTGAAATTTCTGTTGGATGAGAAAGGGAAATTCTAAATTGATATTTTTCAAGATCCATGACAATCAAGAGTCTTGTTTGATCTAGAGTGACCTGATACTCAGCTTGGGCTTCCATGTTGGCCTTCATCTTTTGATTACTTTCTTCAATATGTGTAAACACCTATCTTATTAGAGGTGCTTGCTCATGAAAGATTTCATGACTCTTAGGTGAAGCAGGAACATTTTTCTCTTCTCCCAAAAGTAAATAAAAACAAGGTGGGTTAAATGTAAATTCTTCATTAAAATTTGTTCTCTTTTCAGTTCCCTTCTCCTCATCGTCTAGATCAATAACCGCTTATTTGTTTCTTTTATTTGTTTTCTCTGCTATGACCGGAGTCTGAATGTTTTCACCTATTGAACTCATCACACCTTTACTTGCTACCTTCTCCTATTCTGGCCTACTTTCATGAATGAAAGCAGAGTACCCATTCTCAATTTTTCTATTTGAAATTACACCATAAGGGTCATAAGCCCAACTTTCTCCTAGTGGCATATGCATCTCATCTAACATTCTTGTTAATTCATCAAATGCCTGCCTCATATTGATTATGAAAGGGCCTACAATCATGGGTAATTTATACATATATCCTTTTTTCATAGGCACAACGTGAACCTGATCAACATTTAAGCTCGGTCTAATAAACTCTAAAGCAAAAAGCCTCATTGGTACAAACGTTGGGAGTCTATAAGGCTCAGCACTTGATCCATACAGTAATCCTTAATAACAAACCAATCTCCAAATTTGTAATTGGTTCTGAAATGCAAGAACTCCTGAGCTTTAGGTAAAAAACAGGGAGGAGGAACTCCATTCAATATTTTATATGCAACTGACATGTAATAACTAGAAAAATCAAACAATCCAGCCTCATTTTGCTCCCTTCTAACTATCTCTATCTAGAATATCATTGATTTCCTTGTTTTGTTTTTATCCATAATATTTAGACCTAAATGCATGAATTCTTCCACATTCTGATATAAGAACAAGTATACAATCAATGAAGGAAATTTGAAAGAACCTGTTAATGAAAGGCTCATTAGTTGTGAATTGACTACTTCCTGCAAACATGATGGAATATCCAGCACCATTCCTAGCTTCATCATCATTGCAAACATCCATAGGACTGATTTTTCCACTGTATTATCATCATTTTTACCCAGAATTTTTGCCATGTTACTTAATACAAGACGAGTCATTGTGTCAAAAACCTCCATAGAAAACTCTTTGCAGTCTGGATGAAAATGCTTCATGTCAGGTTTCAAATAAAATATGAACTAATTAAACTATTCACCTGCAAGATTATCATAATAATGTACGAGTGAATCGACAGAAAACTGGATGGATGACTCTGACTCAGGATAACAAAGAGCTTGGCAGATTAACTGGCTGGAAACTTACAGAATGTTCTCTCCTTTGGAGTTCATAACAAAATGCTTCCCAAGATACATGACTGACACCAACTGAAAGATAAATTCAAGGAAAATATTGGTCTTTGGAATGCATGTAGAAATAATTTTAGACTTGACCATGGCAGAATAAATAGGGGAGGCATTATCATTCAAGATGACTTTTTGATAGAAAGGAAGGTGAATTACAGAACATATAGTATCTTGAATATCCCTTTTAGTATCCATGAGAGGGATATGACTAGTTGAACCTGATAGACACGATCGTTTAGCCATGGCTGAAAATTTCCACAAGAAAAATTCACGGGGTGGTCAAATTTATGCAAGTGAAAGAAAACTAAAATAGGTTGCAGTGCAAAAAATTACAAATGATTTGAAAAACAGATGAAAATCTTATTTTAATAGGTAGCACATCATTTAAATTTAATGCTGACAAGACGCGCCAGTAAGTCGTTGATTCCACCTAACATGGACGACAGCTATGAACAACTGATTGTCTTACATCACTACGGGGGCTCCCTGGGTACGAAGGAAAACTTTGACTGGAGCCCCCGCACTCAATCTCCCCCTTTGATCTCTGTTGTCCCTGCAGTCAACCTATTCAACTATGGAGGCACTCGTCTTGATAACTTGTGTGCTAATTGTGCCCGTGGGTTGGGCCTTTTGATAGGAACTTTTATCATCAGCTCTTTCTGCCCAACAAATAAATCGATCTTTAAGCATCAAATGCGGAACCCACTTATATAAAGTTTAAATACTTAAACATTAACTTAGATATAGCGAACATAAATATTTTTCATGTTAAAGTATAAGAGTTTTGATACTTTAACATATTTTTCAACAATTTCTAATTTTTATATTTTCAAATATTTGAAAAATAAAAGGATATGTGGATGATCCACAACATCTGGCTTCACCTGGGGATAGTGTTTTTTGCCATGAAACACTAAGAACCCGCAGATCAGTGCCTTCACTTCAGGCATGGAGTCAGAAATTGCTTGATGAGAAATATAGAGTGAGAGAAAATCAAATATGTACAATGATGGACTAATTTCTTTTATTGCTAGAAATAATGTTTTAGATACTACCCATTAATAGGTAGTTCTAATGCTTCTCCATCAAGATTTTCTAGCATGAAAGTGTTATTTGATCTGGCTTCAGAAATTGTGTAAGGACCATACCATAAAGGATCAAGTTTACCATGTTTCCCTTTCTCTTTCCTTCTGGTATCCCATCTTAATACTAGATCTCCAGTTTGAAACATGATTTCTCTTGCCTTTCTGTCAAAAATGGACTTGATTTTCTCCTGATAAGTGACCAAATTGTCTTTCACTTTATTTGTGCTTTCACTCAATTCTATCACCTTATTTAGTCTTTTGATCAAGGCATTAGGTTCCTCTTGAGTGTCTTGAAGAAAAGATATTACTGGTCTTACTAGCTGAGTGGGAAACAAAGCCTCAGTACCATATACCAATTCATAAGTTACTTACCAGTAAATCTTCTAGTAGTCATCCTCATTTCCCACAAATAAAATATGAGCTCTGAATCCCAATCCTTCTGGTTCTCATTGATTGTTTTCTTCAATATTTTCACCAATGTTTTATTAGATGATTCTGTGAATCCATTTCCTTGAGGGTGATATGTTGTAGAATGGGAAAATATTACATTATAAGTTTGACAAAAATTTATGAACCTGACTGAGTTGAATACTTGAGCATTGTCTATTACAATCTTTATTGGACATCCAAATCTGCTGAAAATATTTTCTTCTAAGAAATTCATCACAACCAAATCATTTTCTTTTTTAGTAGGAATTACCTCTATCTATTTTGTAAAATAATTAGTAGCAGTTAGAATCCATTTAAACTACCCACATTATGGCGGATTAATATCTCCAATGAAATCTAATCCCCATTGTCTGAAGGGTTCTTCAATAATCATGGGAAGAAGAGGTAAACGAGCTAACCTTTTCTCCTCTGCAAACAATTGGCATTTTTGGCAACTTCTAACAGTTATGTATACATCAGAAAATAAAGAGGTCCAATAAAAACCTAATTTAAGAATCTTATGAGCAGTTAATTTCCAGCTGTAATGACCTCCAAAAAATCATTCATGGTATTATTTAATCACCTCCATGGTTTCCTCTTCTGTCAAACATAACAGCAACACACCAACAGGATCTTTCCAATACAACTTAGATTCAACTATAGCATTAGGTTGAGCCTTAAGTTTCAAAGCTCTGTACTTAGCTCAATTTATTGAAGGAGGACAAGAAAAGAAACACAGATAATGAATAATATCTTTATACCAGCCTAAACAGAGAAATTTGTATTTAATTGCCAACTTTGTCTTAATCTGATCTATTTCTTCAGTCACTTCATCTACAAGTGCAAGTAAGCTAATTCCCAAAGCTTGGAAATTAGATTTTGTCATCAATTTGGCCAGTCCATGTCCTTTAACTAACTTTTTTGGTTTGATATCCAATTCATATTCTTGGATTTTGGCAATTCGTTTTCCACTTTTTCCTTCCACACCACTCTATACTAGCACATCCTTTACAACAGAATTAGGCACATATGCTACTATTTGAGAATGAAGTACATAAGTTTTGAAAGCCTTTAATGATTTAACTAAAACATATACCTGCTTCTCCACGATATTATACTTCATCTCTGCATCTCTGAGGACTTTGCTAAAAAATGCTATAGGTTGTTAACTTACTTCTTCATTTTTTTGTAATAACATAGCAGCAATAGTAGAGGATGATGAAAATGAGAAGATTTGAAAAGGCTTCAAGTAATCTGGGCTGACCAGAATAGGAGCTTCTTGAAGAGCTTCTTTAATTCTGCCAAAGGATTCTGTTGCATCTTTCTCCCATATTACTTCAACATTATTTTTTAACATATATGTTATTATCCTAACAATCTCAGCATAATTCAGAACAAATCTTCTCAGAAAATTGATTTTCCCCAAAAGCCTTTGGATATCCTTTTTACTTCTAGGCAGTGGAATTTTCTGTATAGCTTCAACCCTTGCTGTATCAATCTTCACTCCTTGATTTGAAACTATGTGACCCAACAACTTAACTTCCTCTAAAGAAAACAAATATTTCTTGGGATTTAATGATAATCCAAATTTTTTGCATTTCAAGAAGGCTTTCCATAGGTGCTCTAAGTGCTCATCATCAAAACCTGAAAAAATAGTAACATCATCAAGATAAATGACTACAAAATTATCATGCACAAAAGCAATATGCATTTCCCTTTGGAAAGTAGCTCCTGCATTCATGAGGTTGAATGTCATTCTGGCATACATGAATGTTCCCCATGGTGTGGTGAAAGAATTTTTCTTTTGATCTTCCTTCTCCACAGCCACCTGATTATACCCGGAAAAACCATCAACCATGGATAGCCTGAATGCTCTAGTTACTTTCTTTAGAACAAAATCCATCTTTGGTAAAGGATAAATATCCTTTAGGGAAGCTCTGTTAAAATTTCTAAAATCCATACATAATATTATTCCTCCATTTTTCTTCCGGAATGGTACCAGATTGGAAACCCAATCTGAATATCTTAGTGGAACTATGATTTTTGGTTGCAAAAGTTTCTTTACCTCTTTTTCAATTGGAGCCAGCAATAGTGGGTTAATTTGTCTGAGCTTCTTCCTATGTGGCTTAACCCCATATTCAGTGGTATTTTATGTTGAATAATATCCATATCATAAGTTTTTAAATCTTCATATGACCATGTAAATACATCCATGAATTGCTTAAAAATATATACATACCTTTTTTTGTGCTCCTTACGAGCTCCTTTAAACAATTTCACTATTTTAGGCTCATGTTGAGTTCCTAAATTATAGTCCTCCATTTCTCCATCTTGGGATACCTTTTTCTGGTTCACTACCAAATCATTAGCATCAAACAATCTCTCAAGAGGTACCAAACCTGTGGGAAAAATATTATCCTTCAACTGAATTATCTTCTTATCACCAATTGAATGTTTCAGATTTTTAGACATATCATTTTGACCACTTTCATCAAATTCTAAATCAATTTGACTGCCTTCAAAATTTCCAATCAACGTTAAAAATTGATTAATTTTCTCATCATCCTCAAAAACCTGCCAATGATCTAAATTATCAGGGATTGAAGGCCTCTGTCTCAATTCAATTTCATATCTCAACCTTGGATTAATTGGTGAATTAAATGTATTGGCTGCAACTACTAATGAATTTTTCATTCTATTCTCTTCTCTTGGAATAAACCGTAAATTAAAATCTTCAAAATATTTTTCAACTAGATCCCACACCTCATTTCTATAAGACCTCAATCTGGGATGTTTAGTATGACACCAATTCTTAATTTGTCTTATTATTAATTCAGAATCACCAAAAACAGAGATAGACTGAATTCCCATATGTTTATATTTTTTAAGGCTTAGAATCAATGCTTCATATTCAGCTACATTATTAGTAGATTCAAATTCCAATTTGAAGGAAAAAGGTAAAAAGTTACCTTCAGGAGATATAAATATGAATCCAGCTCTAGTGCCCTCCTTAGAGAATGCACCATCGAAATAAAAATTCCAAATTTTATTTCAACACATCTCTTTATGTACATTAGCTGAAGAGAGCTACTCTTGGGAATATTCAGCAAATTCTGCATCTCCAAGTAGCAAGAAACAACAGAGATCCTCCTTCTCTTCACCATAAATGGGGGAATTACCTGCATCTTTCTTGGTAGTAGTTTTCAAAAATATGGTTTCTCTGTATAACCTCCTTTCCTGACCATTAAAAATAGGAATAATGGCATATGTGAAATCCAATTTCAAAACTCCTCCAAGCTTTTCCCCCCAATATCTAGACAACATACCAAATCTGGCTTGAATATCTACTACTACCACATCCATCATAATACTCTTAGCTGAAATTTGAGCCAAGGAAACAACCATATCTTTGATAAGACCTACGCACTTCACCCTTTTTTAATTAAAGGAAAAAAGGTCTCTATATGGCTTGGAGATTTCTAAATTTAACTCATTCATCATAGACAGTGGCATTAGATTATGTGATGCACCGAAATATCGCATACAATTATGTAAAATGGAATCATGCAACGTAATTGATATATAAAAAGGTGGAACAAAAGAATCTACCTCTTCAACATGAGGTCCAAAAGTAACCACTGGTTTCTCTTCTTGTAGATTCACTATATCACCCACCTCATCAAAATGAGATAAATTAATAAACTCTGCAATTTCTTTCTTATAACCAGGTGGTTTAACCAACTGAAAAAGTGGTACTTGAATATTTAATTTTTCTAACTCTTTCTAAAAATTGAAAGTTTAATTTTGTTTTGTCAACTTTTCAGATTATTCTTGGGTTTTATTTGAATTTGAATGTTGATCAGGAACAGTAAAAATCTTCTCCAACATATTAGGGTCATTAGGCTTTATTTAGGAATCCTCAGCTTGCTGCTTCTCTTTTTATTTTTCTTGATTCATGGGATTCTTCTCCTTATCTAATTTTTTAATTGAATTCTTTTATAGTGGAGTCGCCATTGGAGTAGGTACTGATTCTAATTTCTTTTCTTCATCATCCTCGGTTTTCAACCTCTTTTTTGACCTCAAATCATATTTCTTATGCAACTCTTCTTTCATAAAATCAGTAAACTGTTTGCAATAATAATCCATTTCTTCCTGATCAAATGAGACATCAACTTCTTTACATTCCTCTACATATTATTTCTCACTTTCTTGTTCTATTTCACCATCCTCCATATACACTGCAGAAATTTGATCTTCATCTTCTTTCTCATCATCATCAACAGAATGTGATGGTGCTGCCTCTATATATAAAGGTGTTTGGACTTGGTCTTGATCTTTTCTTTCTCTCTGTAGAATATGCAGGGGCTATTTTCTAAATTGGGGATTAAAAAACCCTCTATTTTGTTGTGCAAGTTTCTTGTTGTCTAATTCCATCTTTACTAATTTGTTTCACAAATTTTAAATGAACTTAGTCATGTCATCGCTCCTTTGATCTTGTGATGAGTCTTCTTCTTTGGCTTTTCCTTTATCTTGAGCCTTACCAGCAGCAGTAATATTTTCCTCAAACTCTAAGGCATCACTTTGAATATGTTCAAGAGTGGGGGATCTTCTTTCTCTCAAGGTAAAGATGAAATATGATACAAATTCCCCAACAAAAACAACCCTTGCTCCAATAGGAGGAGGTTGCATTTCCACAGGCAAACTAGTGTACAACTTATTAAACCTTTTGATAAAATCACTCATGTTTTCATTTGATTTTTTCTTTATAGCATTAAATTCTATTAAAGAATAACCATGGTCTCTTTTCTCGCCGCATCTCTGGATGAATTGTCTTTCTAATTCATCCCAATCATTGATTGAACCATTTGGAAATCCTTTGAACCATTTTCTTGCCTCTCTGTTTAGAGACTGCACAAAAAGTCTCATTACAACATCAAGATGTTCTACCTTAAAATTTTCAGCGAAAGTGAAAAACAAAGGCAAGTGTTGTTCTGTAGTTATTTCATCTTGACCAGTAAATCTAGGAAGAAACTTAAGGTACTCCTGAGGCATTTCATTCATTGGTTGGGGTAGATTTAATGATGCATATATATTCATCAAGAAATCAGAGGCTGCCATGTTTATGACCTAATTGACTGCTCCTTGAATAGGGGTGAAATGAATACCAGTTGTAGGTGGGGATAAATGCGGTGGAACAACTGATATGGGAAGGGGTTGATGAACAATAGCAGAAGAACTAGCAACTGTATTAGGTTGAGCTTCTGTGAATGGAAATGATATAGACTCAAAATATAGTTCTTCTAATGTTGGTTCTTGGAAATGAGGGGGTGAGGGTAAGGATTCTTGTTCCAAAAAAATGAGTTTCCGGGAAATATCCTTGGATCGTAAGATATGACAACTGCTACCTGGTGCAATCAGTGTGGCATTAGGTGTAGAAAATAACTTTGTTTTCTGGTCCTTATTTGAAACTAACTTTTCTAGATCTGATAGAATAGGGGATTTTTGCTTAGAGGTATATGACCTCGTGTGAGGTCTCTTAGGAGCCAAAATTATTAAAATAAGGCACAACTTAGTCTTTCCTCCTCTCTGAACAACGGAAGGAAATATGAACAAAACCGAGGGAAAACTTTGATTCTTCGCTCCCCGACAATGGTACCAATTAGTTTTGTACCTTAAGAGACAATCCCTTAGCTGTGATAAGGAATCAGTGCTTAAGACATTTATATTATTATGTCACTAAAATGTCTGTCTCTGTTTTAATCACATTCAAGTATTTACAATTAAACCCTTAGATATCAAACACAATGTATGCCTCACAATGCTATTATTTGCTGATGTTGAATGAAATGACCAGAAGAAAATTGAAGAAGAAAGTCCAAACTAATATGCTATCATATATAATATATCATATCAAATTTTTGAAGAATTAATGAAAGAAGTAGTTAAAACAAAGGAGCGCCAATTAAGGTTTTTAACTCTTGATTACATAGGGAAAAAGAGACCTGTTGCTCATCACTTTATTTTATTCAAAGAAGGAAAGCACAGAATGTGAACTAAGATACATATCAACATAAAAAGATGCCAGAAACCTGCTTACTCATTCATTAATCATTGAAATTTCTGATTACAAAGAGTAATCTGAAGGTCGAAAACTTGGAACCTTCCTTCCTCTTTAAAATTACATTAAATACAACAAAACAAATAGTTTGGAACTATTGTAACCAATTCAAAATACCACAACTGCTTAGGACTTTAGAGACTGTCTATTACATGCCTTGAAAATGTCTTATTGCAATTAAATTGCCTTTGGAAAAGTAATAAAATGTAAAAATCTACATCCTAATGTATAGGAATTGTTGATGATGTTACTGCATGCCCTTGGTAATTTGATTTGTCTTTCTTTGATGCTGAAGACCCTTTTGGAAAGTATATTGTCCATCCTCTGCACATTTTCCATATCTCTATCTTTGTCCTAGGCGAATGTGTTAGATTATGATACTCCAATCTGAATGCAATAATTTGAAAATAATATGGTCCTTCTGTGAAAAGAGTTTTTACTGACCACAGTAACTAGAAATGTTTCTGTAGAAAGTTGACCATTGTTTCTCCTTTAAGCACCTAACTTTTTTCATGCCTATTATCAATTTTTCTTTTCGCCATAACTAGATAATTCTCATAAGAATCCCATGGAAAAATATTTCCTTCATCTCCCCAACATGATGGCAAGCCAATTCTTGTTAATTTGTCAAATAACTTATCAAATTGACTTACTCCCACTTTAATTTCCATCAGCTTCTTTTTTGTAGCTTTCCTATGATCATTTCTGATAATCATCTTATTGATTTTTACTACATATAAGGTCATGTCTTTAATATCATTCTCTTCTAATTCTTGATCTTTTCTAGAATTAATAAATTCAATGAACCTTTTAGCCCAGATGACCCTATTAATTTCCTTCTGCTTATCTGTCATGATTGGTTCTTCACATTCCCTGATAAGACTTTTTTCCTCTGCAACTATATTCAAACGACTCCAAATTGATTGCATTTCAGAAATGATATCATTCCAAATGATATCTTTGGCTTGTATCATTGAAGTGTTTCCTTTCAGTCTTTCTTTGAGATTTCTAATCTTAGCATTAGCATTCTGAATATCAATTTAACATTTATCTGCTTCATTCTTTATGATACAAATAATCTTTGTTGCAGTCTCCAGATCTGATTGAGCCTTTTTCCGATATCTTTCAGCCATCTACAACTAAGTATTCAATTGAAAAATCTGTGCTTGAGGATCTTCATTACCTGTAGGAAAAACGAAAGTACAACTATGGTTATCAATATTATTTTGCAATGAAATTGCAGTTTGCATTACTTTTACAATTTCTTCATGCTTTTTCATTAGCTTTTCTAAAAGCTTTTCCTTCTCATTGTCCACCTCTGCCACTTCTGCAACCATTGAATTTTCTCCTATAGGCAACATAAGCTTCTTCCTCAATGTGGATATTTCCATTCCAACACTCTGCATCAATTTCTGTACAACAGTCTGGTCACTGGGGTCCACTCCAATATTTACAATGATTTTCTTTAACTCATCATTTTAAACTGTTAAATATCTTGCATTAGCTTTCTCTAACTTCAATTTCTTAAGTACCTTTCCAAACATATTTTCTGCCTTCATTTCCATTGCATTGGTCTTGGCCAAGTCATTTACAATTAACTGACCAGTTTTCATATCCAAATTCATTTTATCCATCAAGGGAATCCTCTTAACATCCACAGTTACATTTACAGTATTGAAATTCTTAGAAGAACCTATTGACATATCTCTGGGATGAGAAAGGGCAATTCTAAATTGATCCGTTTCAAGATCCATGATAGTCAAGAGTCTTGTTTGATCTGGAGTGACCTAATACTTGAAGGTTTTAACCCTAAACAGAAATATCTACACACGATTCTTATAACAGAAAATAAACAATAGCAAGAGCATAAAACATAAAACAGATAAACACAGAGATTTTCCCCTGGATCCCAAATCGGGATGACCAGCTTGATTTTTCATTATATTCCTTTTAGTGTTACAACACATATATATACATGCAGAAAGCATACATAAACCCCAATCCATTAACCCTGGATTAGAACATAACCGTAGTTCCCTTGACCGGATCTACAAAAATACCAGGGGCCGAAAACCATCGAACCCCAAAACCATGTGCAAAACCATGCACAAAACAACGATAGGTCACTTTATGGTGGGATTAAACGCAAAAACCAATTTTGCGGGGCGTTGCCGAAACTAACAGTGGGGAGCGCGCTTTGCCCTGCGAAGCTGACTGCGCCCGACGCAACATACAACGTGTGGGGCTAATCGTGGAAAGAATATAACACATGCCAGTAATACTCGGCTGGAGGCATGTTTAGCCTTGTACTTTGTGATTCTTTGTTCAATCTTTGTAAGCTTGTATGTTTGATCGGTACTTTATCATGAAAGATTTACATGAATCTTAGATGACAGACATTTTGCTCTTCTCCCAGATGTAAAGAAAAACCAAGTGAATTAGATGTAGGATCTTTAACAAACATTGTTCTCTTCTCGGCTCCTTGCTCCTCATCCTCTAGATCAATAACCACTTCTTTGTTTCTTTTATTTGTTTTCTCTGCTATGACAGGAGTCTGAATATTTGCACCTACTGAACTCATCATACCTTTACTTGCTGCCTTCTCCTGTTCTGGCCTACTTTCATGAATGAAAGCATAGTACCCATTCTCAATTCTTCTATTTGAAATTACACCAAAAGGGTCATAAGCCCAACTCTCCCCTAGTAGCATATGCATCTCATCCAACATTCTTGTTACTTCATCAAATCCCTGCCTCATATTGACTATGAAAGGGCCTACAATCATGGGTAATTTATACGTGTCATTTTTTCATAGGCACAAAGTGAACCTGATCAACATTTAGGCTCTGTCTAATAAACTCTAAAGCAAAAAGCCTCATTGGTACAAACGTTGGGAGTCTATAAGGCTCAACACTTGCTCCATACAGCCTTATTTTAGAGTAATCCCCAAAAACAAACCAATCTCCAAATTTGCAATTGGTTCCTAAATGCAAGAACTCCGAGCTTTAGGTAAAAAACAGGGAGGAGGAACTCCATTCAATATTTTATATGCAACTGACATGTAATAGTTATCAAAATCAAACAATCGAGCCTCATTTTGCTCCCTTCTAACTACATATGTCCAGAATATCACTGATTGCCTTGTTTTGTTTGCATCCATAATATTTAGACCTAAATGCATGAATTCTTCCACATTCTGATATAAGAACAAGTATACAATCAATGAAGGAAATTTGAAAGAACCTGTTAATGAAAGACTAATTAGCTAAGAATTGACTGCTTCCTGCCAATATGATGGAATATCCAACACCATTCTTGGCTTCATCATCATGGCAAACATCCCTAGGACTGATTTGTCCATTGTATTATCATCATTTTTACCCATAATTTTTGCAATGTTAGTTAATATAGGACGAGTCTCTGCGTCAAAAACCTCCATAGCAAACTCTTTACAGTCTGGTTGAAAATGCTTCGTGTCAGGTTTCAAATAAAACATGAACTGATTAAACTCTTCACCTGCAAGTTATCATAATAATGTACCAGCGAATCATCAAAAAACTGGATGGATGACTCTGACTTAGGATAGCAAAGGGCTTGGCAGATTAACTGGGTGGACACTTGCAGAACGTTCTCTCCTTGGGAATTCATAACAAAACACTTCCTAGGATACATGACTGGCACCAACCAATAGATAAATTCAGGGAAAAGATGGGTCTTTGGAATGCATGCAGAAAGAATTCTGGACTTGACCATGGCAGAATAAACAGGGGAAGAATTATCATTCAAGATGACTTGCTGATAGAAAGGAAGGTGAATTACAAAACATATAGTATCTTGAATATCCCTCTCAGGATCCATGAGAGGGATATGACTAGCTGAACCTGATAGAGACGACCGTTTAGCCATGGCTGAAAATTTTCACAAGAACAATTCACAGGGTGGTCAAATTTATGCAAGTGACAGAAAACTGAAACAGGATGCAGCGCAACAAATTACAAATGATTTGAAAAACAAATGAAAATCTTCTTTAAATAGGTGGCGTGGCTTTTAAATTTAATGCTGACAAGACGCGCCAGCGAGCCGTTGATTCCACCCGACGTGGAAGATAGCTATGAACAACTCAGCGTCTTACGTCACTGCAGGGGCTCTTGGGTTACGGAAGAAAACTTTGGCTAGTGCCCCCACACTCAATCTCCACCATTCATCTCTGTTGTCTCCACAATCAACCCAGTCAACTGTGGAGGCACTCGTCTCGATATCTTGTGCACTGATTGTGCCTGTGGGTTGGGCCTTTTGATAGGAACTTTTATCATCAGCGCTTTCCGCTCAACAAATCAATCGATCTTTAAGCATCAAATGCTGAACCCACTTATATAAAGTTTAAATTCTTAAACTTTAACTCAGATATAGCAAACATAAATATTTTTCATGCTAAAGTATAAGAATTTTGACACTTTAACATATTTTTCAATAATTTCTAATTTTTATATTTTCAAATATTTGAAAAATAAAAGGATATACAAATGATACACAACAACTACCATGTGTTAAACGAAACAGAAAATGTAAAAAAAATATTATTATAATAAAATTTAATCACTAGATGGTTTTAAATTCTATGCTACAGGGTTTGAATCACCAAAGGTTTGGAATTATGATTATCTGAATAGTTATGTTTGAAATTATTTTGCTGCTCCATAGTGCTCTTGTGCTCTCTTTCTCCAGGTATGTATCTCATGCAAATATATCCCTGAAATTTTTTGCTAAAATAATGAAATAATGATAATTTTTTACTATTTAAAGAGTTGTTTTATGAAATTAGATTTTCGAAAATAATTTTCCACCCATTTATCAATTTACCATTTTTTTCTCACTTAAAAAAAATAAAGTTGCACTTTTTTATTTGAGGCTATTTGGCACTGGTGCGTCGATTAATAACACAACATTGTTGCACCATAACTAAAACTCACGGGTGCAGTTAACTGTACATTAGCACCTATAACAATAAGTCCATTTTTAAGGCACCGAAATTACTTTTATGTGTGTACACCAAAATTTATTATTGATTTTGCTCAAATGGAGGGAGAAAATATCATAGTTATATCAAATGGGAAATTATTCAAAATCCAGCTTGTTAGATAATATTTCTCAAAGTCCATCGTAGAGTTCTCCCTATCCATCTCGAGACATAATATTTAATTCTAATTTTATTTATATTTTCATTATATAATTGAATTCATGTTTTTTATCCATGTCAATTAGCTTAAAAATTTATGTATACAAATTTTCAGGTTCATGCAGATTCATAATTGAGCTTAGATGCACAAAATATTCAAGCAGCTCCAAAATGTTGGAAGCTCTTATCAGGAGCAGCATACCACAAGGTGCATTTGGTAGATGAAAATGGACATCCGCTTCACCCTACCAATTGTAACATTGCATATTCTAGCAAAAATCTTGGGACAATGATGGTAATAATAATTTTTTGGTATATTAATGTAATTATTTGAACGTCAAAACATTTAATCATGCATTGTCGACATGCTTACTAATTGATATCATAGATTTTGTACTTGTCATGTTCAAATATATTTTTTGAAATTATTAGGATTTTAGTGATGATGAGCGACCTACCTACCATCTGTCATTGCACTCCATGACAATTTCAAATCGAGAGAAGGCTAAATTGAGAGAAAAAATCGAAGAGAAATGATACCAAGAATGGTTGAATCAACCACCTATTCAATTCCCACTACATCCAGATTCATCAATTAGGAATGACTACAACAATAGTAGTTATTCACAAGCTGCAAATGGAGGCAATAAAATAGAGGTTGGTATGGATGATTACTTAAGGGATATGATTGCCATGGAGACAATGTTATTAGATGCATTCCAGAACGATGATCAGTTAGGGGATGATGCTCATATCGTTGATACCTTTTTAGATAGCCTTAAATTTTAATCCACCACACCTCTCTTTTGACCTCGAGGTCAGTAAAATTCTACCCAGTTGGGGGCATTAATATTACTATACAACTTAATAGCAAAGTTTGGCTTTTAAAAATGCATGTTTCTCAAAAATTTTCAGGTAAGTTACCTTAAATTCCTCCGTTATATTTTGAGAAATATAATCACACAATGAACACTACAAATGGTCAATTTGATTAAATATTAATAATTATATTGGCATTAATGTACATTTAATATTTTCCATGATCACCAACTACATGTTATTCAAAGATAAGGATCTTCTGAGTGGTAATGTCTTTCCCTGTAGTTGCGAAGAGGCAAAGAAATTGTTGAAAATGTTGGGTGTTGAGTACATATCATATCATGCATGTCCAAATGATTGTATTATATATAGAGGAGAATATGCAAAGAAACACATATGTCCAAAATGTGGGCATGACAGGTATGATAAATCAAAAAATAAGGGTGAGTCACCTCCTTTTAAGATATTGAGGAACATGCCTATAATCCCAAGGATTCAGAGGCTCTTTTGTTGAAAATAATTAGTTATGTTGTAGGGATGGCATGCCTCACAGATAAGTGAGTTGGGAGTTATGTGAATCCAAACAGATTCAATAGCCATGAAGTGATTATAGAGGATACATGGCCCAAAAAATTCAAGGATGAAGTATGAAGTCTACGGCTCAGCATAGGCATGGATAGTGTCAACCCATATTCCCTTGAGAACACCAACTATTCTATTTTCCCTGTAGTAGTGATCAATAACAATATCCCCCCATGGTGGTCCTTGAAGAATGAACATCTTCTGTTGGTTGTCATAGTCCCTGGTAGAAGACAAGTGAAGAATATTGATGTCTACTTACAGCCATTGGTAGATTAATTGAAGTAATTATGGGATGGGATAAATTTATACGATGTATCAAGATCGATCACAACAGAGAATATTTTTACGTTGTATGGAATATGTGCTTACACGACACATGAATATCTAGGTTTAGAAGTTTGATATGGTAAATTACATGCTTATTGCTTTGTTTATATATGTAAAAATATTATTTCGCAAATTTGTTATTTAACTCGTTGTAATTTTTTTGATATTCATGATATTCTTTAATGTGCCATGCAAATATATCGTATACAATAAGCTCATAGGTCTTGTAACAAAAGGGTATTTTGGATGTAAATTTTTTGGACCTTGTCTGAAAGCTAGATGGTCCCATGACCTACGAAAGCCAGTGTATGATTGCTCCAGGGTTTTCCTCCTAGAAGAACACCATTATAGAAGAGAAGAATACAATTTCAATGGTAAATGAGAGAGAACCCAAAGGCCTCCAATAAAGACACTAGCTGAATGGCCTAGAGCATATGAGATAAAGAAGGAGAAAGAGTTCATGGAAATGTTTGATTCAAATGGGGAGCCTATGTGCGATGATCTGGAATTCTTCGACACCAATGTTGAGAAATTCCCCATTGGGATGAAAAGGAAATCTATCTCTTATAACCTCCCATATTGGGAGAATCTTAAGATTACCCAACTATTATATCCCATGCATATATTTTAAAAAATTTCATGTTCTTTATGAAGGCACATATCATCAAAACAAAGTGACACATTGGATTTTAGGAAAGATCTTTTACTTCAAAAACTAAAAGGAAACATTGGCCAAGATGATTATAAAGTACAAGATTTGAGGTAGGCATTGGTCCCTCTAATTCTTGGTATTTCAAAGAAGGTGATGTCCCATGGATTTAAAAAAAAGATGATCTTTATTTGGAAAAGGAAGTTATAACGGGTGTGTGGGTGCTATCTTCATACGGGTCTTAACTACGACTCTATTTCACTGTGGATGATGATATTTCAGGGTTGAAACCGAATGACCATTTGAATCTTCTAAGAGTAAGTATAATTTCAAAATAATTCTTTTACTATTTGTTATATTAATAAATTTTATCCCATGTAGGGATCATAAAACATAATTAATTTTGTATATTATTGCATGTGTTTATAACTTTGCAGTGTCATTATCCTTTGTTCATGCGTGGGTGTGTGAAATATGAATTCCCCCAAGACCTAGGACTTGCCATATCTAAACTATTTGCATTTGTAAGTTCGATCACGTCAAAGGAGATTTATGTGACTAGAATTCCATAGTGGCATCACGATATAGTTGAGATTTTTTGTATGTTTGAGAAGGAACTGTCGACGAGTTTCATGGACTTGTAGTTTCATCTTCTAATCCACCTAGTAGATGAGGTTAAATTAGTTGGGGTGGTTTCTTGTCATTGGATTTTCTTCTTAGAGAGGTACATGAAGAAATTGAAAGGTTTGTTCGACAAAGGGAAAAACCCGAGGGGTATATGGCATAGGGGTACATATCATATGAGTCTTTCTATTATTCTAGTGAATACATCAAGAAAATCAACAATAGACTAGGTGCAGTGATTTGGGACGATGAAATGGATGAAGATAAAAGAGAAGGGGAGTTGCTCCAAATGAATGAAAAAAAGCGCTTGATAAAGAGTAAGCGACTTATAATTTTTCAAATTTACAAAAAGTAAATATTCATGTTGAACTTCGATATAATGTATATTTTGATCCCATGTGTACTATATTTCAGTTTGATTTCATCAACGAATGCAGAAATTGAATCAATCAATAAATTCGTTCTTTACAATTTCGAAGCGACACAACTGTGGATCGCATTGTATGAACAAAAGAGGATGAAATGGGATAGTAACACGAAAGAATTTAGATGGTTGAATGGTAGAAGTGTGCCTTATCCCTATCATTTAAAATTAAATATGCCAAAAATATGCGCCAAAAGTTGGGTTGTTGACCAAGTCAGAGATAAATACAGTGCAACGGTCATTACCTATGTGCTTAAGAGGATGCACTAAATGTAGGGATTGGGTACACCCACTCTCTAATAATCTATTTATGTAAATTTTAAACCTAATAATGCACCTTTAAAATGTAATTACATATAAGTTTCATATTTTAATTGTTGGGTTATTATAGAATACATGACATTATTATTTTTTAACTTTTTTATAGGTGCATTTTTTCTCATCTATGTGGGCATACGGACACCATTTTTGCACAAAAAATTCCAATGATGGATACATGACACAAGACTGTGGAGTGGAATTCGAGTTCAATCAATCTAGTCGATCTAGCCACCATGATCAAAATCTAGTACGAGGGATGTTAGGTTACGTCAGAAAGATACAAGAGATCATTGAGGTGGATTTCTCTTCTTTCTAATGTGTTATTTTTAGGTGCAAGTGTTGGCACACCTTTGATCAGCATAATGTAAATGAAGATCGCAATAGTAGGCTGATATCTATCGACTCTAGAAAGATGTTGGATGAAGCTATGGAGCCCTATGTTTTCCCCAAACACTGCAAACAGGTGTTTTTTACCCAGGTGTGTTGGATAGGGATTGGTGGTTCGTATTGAGGCATGACCCTAGATAAAAACATATTTTTGAGAAAAATTGTGTTATCATTCCAAGTGAGATGGAAGATAATGAGAGTGATCATGATAACTGAGAGTGATATGGTACATGTTTTATTGCATCATTTATACTTTTTAAGGTGGGTTTTTATAAAGAAGAGGACTTAATTACCTTAGAAATAAGACTCCTTTTTTGAAAAATTATAATATGTATTTTGAATTAATTGGTAATTTGCATTGTGCCAATGTTAAAATCATTTCACTTGATAATTTACAATTATGTCGATCTCGAAAAAAAATGGTGTATTGTATAAAGTTATTTTTTTGTTGTTATGTAAGATCATAATAAAATAATGATAATTTTAAAGTACATGAATTTATTTTCATTATTTTATAAACTTTACTATGTTACAAAAATTCATATCATTCTAGATTTATAATTTTACAATTATTTATATTCATACAAATTTACAAATTTACAATTATGGTAATTTAAAAATATTTATGGTATACAATTTTATTATGGTAGTTATGGCTCAAAATTGACAATTAATTTACAGTTTTACAAATTCAGAAATTTAGAAATTTTAATAAAATTGAATGATGTCAACACATACAATTACAATTACAATTTTACAATTTCACAATAGAAATACAATTACAATTGCAATTTTATAATTTTACATACAATTGCAATTAAAATTACAATTAAAATCATTTTACATTCATACAATTACAATTACAATCATTTCACATTCATACAATTAAAATTTTACAAATATTTTACATACAATTAGAAGTAGAATTAGAATTACAATTAGAAATACAATTTTACAATTTCACATACAATTACAATTACAATTTTAGAGTTTTACATACAACTACAATTTCACAATTTTACATATATACAATTACAATTACAACCATTTCACATTAATACAATTAAAATTTTACAAATTAAAATTAGAATTAGAATTACAATTAGAATTACAATTTTACAATTTCACATATAATTACAATTACAATTTTAGAATTTTACATACAATTACAATTTTATAATTAAAATTACAATTACAATCATTTCAAATTAATACAATTAAAATTTTACAATTTCACATACAATTACAATTAAAATTACACTTACAATTACAATTACAATTTTAGAATTTTACATACAATTACATTTTTACAATTTTACATATATACAATTACAATTAAAATTACAATTACAATCATTTCACAATAAATTAAATATTACAATTAAAATTAAAATTTTACAAATATTTTAAATACAGTTACAATTAAAATTAAAATTTCAATTACAATCACGACATAATATTTAATAAATATCATGATTTAATATTAGAAATAAACATCACGATCATGATGACCATCGTACAAAATTCATATTCGACTAAAAGACGCATTCAGATTCACTAACATCATCTAATAATCATGATCATAATCATCTAACAAAATACAAACATTGTAGAACATCATCACAACACAAACATTAAATATACAGCTCATGTCAAATGACTGCTATCACATACACATCTATCTGCAAGTTGCACATTAAATGAACATATCTAACATGACCTAACAATATACACATCATGATGAACACCAACATGTAAATTAAGTACAACTAAAACATGAATATAAAATACATGGACTATATATATATATATATATATATATATATATATATATATATATAGATATAGATATAGATATAGATATAGATATAGATATAGATATAGATATAATGTAATATAACTGCATATAAATGTCAAATATCAGCTGGTGGTACATCAATAGTAGTACTAGTAGAGGCTTGCTCAGTCGATGGTACAGTCTCAACATGCTCAGATAGATTTCGATCATCCTCTGCATGTTGATCTGGAGGTGCCTCATGTTGATCGGGATAAACTGCCTGCTCATGATGACTCGATGTGGATTGTCCATCCAGTTTATTTGTGGATGATGTGGTAACCTACTCAGTCAATGGATCTGCCTCCTTAGATGGTCCTGTTCCCTCCTCAGGATCAAGTGCCTAATCATGATCATAACGGTTGGATGTTGCAGGCTACTGATCTCTGGTGCAAGGTGGAGGAGGAGGTGGAGAAATATCTGAACGACGATCACTACCCTAATCGTGATCATCAGATGATTTTTTGCCCAAATGTAGACGTATTTCATCTCCACCATGCCTATTTCGACCAACCCTCCTCGCCCACTCTAGTAATATGGTAGCTCCAACGATATGTAGCATCAGGGTCAACATACCATGGACATGCCTTTCCATATCGTTGTTAGCCTATCATCAACCTGTATCTCTCTAATAGTGATCGGCTTGATTCCCTCCTCCACTAGGAGTCGACAGAGTTGGTCACCCAACTCCATCCTAAATCTAGTGTCTGGCCTATGCCTCACAATCGTCGGTACCTGCACATGATCATGAGGACCAGGTCTGTCATCAGCCTGATCCTTTGCATCTGCCATCTCCTGATCATCATCAGGATCTACACCTAGATCATTTGGTGGCAGTGGCATCTCATCGCCAAAAAATGACCCAATATCTACAAAATATATATAAATACACAACAATAATTATATAATTTCATTAAACAATTTAATAAAACAAGTTAAAGAGCATGTAAGAATAAATTTAAATAAAATACTAATATTACCTCTCTCATCTGATGGCTCATCATCTGTGAAGAGGATGTTGGCACACCATCTCCAATCCAAACCAGCATATGGACATTGCACCGGAATGAAGGCGTGATCATCAACACTAGCTAACAACTCTAGTGCATCATGACATATCTTGGTGGAAAATTCAAACTTGCCCCTCTTGGGCATCACTTGGCCCCACATCTCCATCCGTACGTACAGCATCAGCGTATGAGGATGCCAAAAAAAAATTAGGCCTTGTCTCTAGAAACCTCTCAAAAAATAAACAAAATAGCTCTGAAGAAAAAATAAATTCCACCCTTCCTTATGCCTGAGAACGACATCAATCTAATGCCATACAATACTGTGACAAAAAAGTCACAAACCACCTAAAAATTCATGGCACTTGTAATAAATAATCAACATAAAATAAAATCCGACAACTAATGTGTTTCCTGTCACTCGTATGGTGTGAAATAGTCGACAGTAGTAGTGACAAGCACCTCACCTCCTGTACACCAAATGAAGCAATACATGACTTACCAACAAAGACCTGAAAATCTGCAGGAGATAGTATGTCAATGCTAATGTATCTCTAGGAGTACATGAACTGAATCCATTTTTCATATCTAGTGAGAACCTCTAGGAATGAGGGCAAATAGTAGCCTCTCATAGATAGGCAAGTAATAAAAAATATGTCCTCCTCAGTGGGCGTGTACCACTGGTTAGGACCAAGTCAAAAAGTAATAAAAAATATGTCCTCCACCTGAAGATGAGTTGTTGCAATAACCCATTATGGACCTTTAAGGATGTAGCCTCCTCATAGAACTGGAGGAGGCCTACCTCCCTTAGGAGCAACTGGGTGGCTATCGTAATAAGGTGAGGGTACATAAGTCTCTCCCTCTCTCGTGCCTCCCACAGGCGAACCACGTTATACAGGTTTGCCATATATTATTTGTTGTCCCTCTCTTCTCTCCTTTGATGTTGCTAAATAATTCGCATATTAAATATATTTTTTTATTAAATGAGACAGGTATTTATAAATATTTATATATAATTTTTTTTGAAAAAAAAATAGTCGGTGCGCCAAAAAAAATAGTCATGCACCGATACCTGTGCATCTATTTTTATCGTGCACTGTTCGCGTTGCACCTCGAAATTTTCAGCGCATCGTACAACATGAAATGTACTTTTTATTGTGGTGCATTGAATAAACTATCCATCCCGAGGCAGATAATTATGTCAATGCACTGTCCAAAATTAATTCATGTTCAATGGTGTGGTTGTTTAACCGGCTGCACCATTGACTATGTACAAGTTCAGGAGGGCAGTGCGCTGACCAAACTACTTGCCCCAGGTGGATAGTTTCCCGAGTGCACCACCCTCCTATCATCGTTACATGGTCAATGGTGAGGTATTTTAACAGACTGCACCATTGACTATGTACCAGTATTGGGAGGGCGGTTCCATGACCAAACTGTGCGCCTCAAGGCGTATAGTTTAGTCATCGCACAGCCCTCCTGACATCATTACACCACACCATTGACTATGTGCCAATGTCTTGAGGGCTATGCACTGACTAAAATATCTTCCACGGGGTGGATATTTTGGTCAGTGCACCACCCTCCCAAACTTGGACATAGTCAATAGTGCGAGTGGTTGATCGACTACACCGGCATTTATGTTTAAAAAAAAAAACATGGTGCGCAATTTTGGTACTGCACTGGAACCGGTGCGGTTTTCGTGAGCACTATTTGCAGTGCAGTCTATAAATTTACAGACGACACTATGAACCTGTGTGAGCCAAACGGATGAAGCACACCATGCCTGAATTTTTTGTTTTTTAAAGGGTAAATTTTAATTTTTTTTAGAAATATAATCTGCTAACAAGTTTAATTATGGAGAAACAAGTAAAATACCTATGCATTTCGGCATCGAGGAGGCATATTTGTTGAAGAATTTATAAAAGTAAATTTTCCCACTGTTTTCCAAAATTCGAAGTCAAGAAGGTGGGCAATGGATGGCAGTAGTGCATGCAATGGGAGCATTGATGGCAGGGTGCCTCACACAAGGGAAATTCAAACCGGTGCCAGAGAGCTCTAGAGCACTGAAGAAGTGAAAATGCAGATTTTTTGGTTCTGAGGCGCATCGGGTGGTTTCTTTCGAGTGCACCGGGAATGTTTCTGTTTAGCACGAGTTTTTATGATGCACCAGGATTAAATCTGTGTAGCGCACCAGTGTGCTACAATAATGAGATGCACCAAGAGGGTTTGTATGGAGAGCACAATGTCTCAGTGTGCCAATTTTTAGTACACATTGTTACTTTTCTAGTTAAATGCACCGATGCAGTGTATGATGAGAAACACACCAGATAAAAAAAATTCTCAAAAACCTCCATCTGCCAACCTCCTCTAGAAACCTGCACTACAAATGGATATCTGGGCTAATTTTATAACGGGTTCCTCAAAAACATCTGCTAGAGGATCTTTTCCTTGTAGTGGGACCACACTACAAACACTATCAACACACCTATATACAACATGTACAAAGTCACACTATGCAAAAACTTAAGCATAGTATTTCTTAATGATTCGAAAACATAGGATTGACTATTTGAAAAATTTTACCGAAAATTAATTATGGCTGAATTTTATGTGAATGAATGAGAGAAAAAATAATTTTAAATGCCTTAAACACAAACTTGAGAAATGAAAATAAGCACGAAACAATAGAGAAAAAAACAAAACATAAAGAATTTGATGACCGAGTTTCTCCCTCTAATACTACGTCTTCAGGTTTGCTTCGAATGGGCGTTTTTTGTATTAGGAATTCTAAAAAAGGCTCTTTACATACAATTTATCTATTTTAGGCTCTACATGCAAACACCAATGGATAATTTTCGAATGAAGGCCTCAACCTCTCCTCTCGAATGCAACTTTTCATTCTGAAAAAGGCCCAAGGATGGCCAAGTTATGTAGAAAGGGGAATTTGCAAGAACAACACAAAGTTTGCAAACTCACTATACAAAACCCTTTCATACTGATGCAATGGAAAATATTTTTATAGGCCTACGGGAGGTCCCAAGGTCAAACCTGTGGGCTTTGGAAACATTTAGTATATTGTTATATTCCGCGCAACCATGTTACAATACATAGAAATTGAAATAATTATGTGATATCCATATAACATATATGGTATCATTGTATTAGTCTAGTGACACATATCATATAACAACATAATCCAAAATTTTTGGTGGTTGTATAAGGTTTTTCCCCATGGCATTAACTTTCACATAGACTATTACATGTGACCGATGGTGGTGGAATTTTATTTAACAATTGTTTTTTATATGCGGTGAGTTTGGAGCGCTTGTTAATTGTCCTTTGGGATTGGTTGAGCCTCCGAATATGGTAGACTCTACCAACCCCTCCTACCAACGTCAAAATATGAAACATATATATCATTTATTCCATTTGTATAACGAACACAGTGTTGTGGGCCAATGGTAATATTTTGTGATGTTATGTGGGTGGTCACGGGTTTGACCCCTAAATATGCCCATATGATCTCCATGTTGTGTTTGACCTATTCCTACATTAAATTTGAATTCCTTCATTGACTTTGACCTACCACGTGTCATGATTTGAGGTTTCCACTTGGTCCACTCTGGCGACTTTTTTTATGTTGGAGGAAAATTTTAGAATGCATTTTCTCACTCATACAAAGGCTATTTTCGAAACCGAATATACTACTGGACTTAAATTGACAAGATATTCAACTTATCACTAATTTTGTGGACATATGTGAATATAAAATTATGAGAATTTTGAAGATCGTCCTAGATCACTTTAGGTAAAACTGATTTCTAGGCTGCACTAAGGGAACTACATTGAAATCAACAAGCTCATCAACCCCATTAGCAAGGGCACATTTGACAATGTATGGGCCTAGCCACATTCGCTCAAACTTCCGTGATTCTAATTTATCAGACCCTTGATCATATAACAAGACAAGGTCTCCTTCCGAGAAGACATGATGCTTTAAACTCTTGTAATACTGCACCTTGATATGTTTCGCATTGGATTCATTAGATATAGAGGTATCATTTAAGGTTTGATATAAGCATGTTAGATGTAAGAGGCATTCCTTTTCCACAGAAGTTGCAGAGAGGAGTTTGATAACCTATTTGAGAGACATAATTTCACATCCAATTGGAAAGGTTTCTTCTAGACCATAGACCAATTGGAATGTTTTGAACCCGGTAGCAGCCTTGACATATGTTAAATAGGCCCACAAGACCGCATAAACAATAATATTTCAGTCTGATTTTTGGACCCCTATCATATGTTGAAACATATTTTTAAGAAAATTATTGATTGCCTCAACTTTCCCATTCACGTGAGGGTAGTTGGGAGTGGAACATTCTTGTGAAATTCCTAGCTTGGAAGTTAATTTAGATATCATGTGATTATGAATTTTTTTTCCATGGTCCATGACTACAGCTTCTGCAACACCAAACTAAGCAACAACATGGTTAAAGAAAAAGAGAGCGATTATTTTGCTAGTGTTTTTTTATGTAGGCATCACCTCAACCCACTTAGTAAAATAGTCAACCACTATAATGATATAGCCATGCCCCTCGACCGAGTGAGGGTTACATGTCATGAAATCAATGAAATTTTTTTCAAAGGGTCCAATGGTGATACAATTATGCAAAGTAATGGGTGGAAAATGAGCCTTATGATCGTATATCTGGCATGCATGATACTTCTAGACGGTGAGGATGCAGTCGTGAAACATCGTAGGCGAGAAGTAACCAGTATGTAGGATCTTCCACGTTGTAGCATAACCAGACATATAATCACTGCATGTCACATAATGGCATTCATTTAAGAATTTATTAGCCTACTCATGAGTGAGGAACCTTTGAAATATTGTATCGATACCATGACTATAAATGGTGTCACTGATTATAATGTAATATTTGGCTTTATATCGGATAAATTGCTAGTCAGACTGACAGGTATTAGAACGAAAACTATGATTTTGGAGATATATGATAATGTCTCCATACCACCAGTCGGATGATGAAATCAGGAACAAAAACTCATCTAGAATAGAATCACCAGACGTTGTCTTAATTTCAACAGTGGGATGTTCGCAAATGAGCTCAACAAAAACTAATGATTTATTCGACTTGGATTTGATGAATTCCAAATAAAAATCTTATAGGATGACAATAAACTTGGATTACTTTGCCCTCAATTGGTGTGATAAGATGTACGCCATGGGGTTGCAATCAGAAACAACCATAGTCTTGTGGAGCAATATGTAATGGAAAAATATCTGAACAACTTGTATAGTCACCAAAGCTATTTTTTTGACATGAGTATACTCGACTTCGGTATCATTGAGATTTTGAATCAAGTAATAAATAGGATTGTTAATTCCTACATCATCCTCTTGGATAAAAATCATAGCAATGGTAGTAAATACAGGGTCAAGGTACATGAAGTAATGGCATTGGTAGCATGGGGATATAAGTATGCCCAAATTAGAACATATTTCTAGGCATTAAACTATTTTTGAGCAGTGTCATCCCCATGGAAGGGAATCCATTTCTTTAAAAAATAGGTAAATCCTTTCTTAAATACACTGTATTTGGGAACTAATCTTTGAAGTAATTTAGACATTCCTTGGAGTCCTTGAAGCTGAAGAAGGGAAGGAGCAGGCATATCAATGATCACCTGGAATTTCAGTGGGTCAATACGAATTCCATGTTTTGATACAAAAGAACCAAGAAGTCGAATAGAAATTGCACAAAACAAACAATTGTGCGGATTGAGTTGAAGATTATAATGTCGTAAAAATACGGCCCTAAGATGCATCAGGGGATCAACCTAATGTTTCAAATGAGTAGGAAAATATTCCAAATATGGTTTCACAATATGTTTTATGTCATGGAAATCCTAATTCATTGCTATCTAAAATGTAGCCCCAAAATTCTTTAATCCAAAAGGGAGCTTTTGTTACAATAATGTGCTCCAGGGACAAATGAACGTGGTTTTATGTTGGTCTAATGAGAGAATTTTGATTTTATTATAGCCAGAGAAATCGTATGTAAACGAAAATATCTCACAACCAAAAAAATCATGAACAATATGGTTGATGAACGGGGTGGGATAATTGCCCTTTGGATAAGCACAATTTATGTTCTGATAATCACCACACACAAAAATTGTTACATGTTCCTTCATAACAAGAAAAATGTTAGACACCCAATCATTTAAAGTTTTTGGGTAGATGAAACCAATGCGTATAAATTTTTCAACTTCATATTTAATAGTAGAAGCCTTCTTGGGATGAACCAAATGGAGGCATTTTCAAACTAGTTTACCATAAGGGTACATCTTAATTTCATGCACAACAATGTTCAGATTGATATCAGGAATTTCTTTGTAAGACCAAGAAAAAACATCTCTAAACTCCTGGAATAGGGTTTTGTAAGTCTTGATTTGATCGGGAAAGAAAGACAATTGTCTAAACATTTTCTAGTCCATAATGGATTTTTGCATGTAAGATAGAGGATAAAATTTCCTTTTAATGGAAGCAGTAAAAATTTCCTAAAACATTGAGATGTTACCATAGTTTTTCTTCTCTTTTTGAGTCCTTCTTCCATCCATACAAGTGTTTATACCTCAATCCTCAAGGAAGCCAATTGAATATTTATGTCATCTTCTTGAAGGTTTTGAATACTACAGTAAACTTCCAATTGATGAATCCAATTGTCCAAATTCTCTCCATTTACCTTGCCATTATACATTGGAAGCTCAAATTTGACATCAACTTTGAGTAAGGGAGTTTTTCCTTTTGTGGTTTTTGATTGAGTATGGGTGATTTTGGTTGTGGAAGTGGAAGATGATGCTGATGGTGGTGATGAGGATGATGATGAAGATGGTGGAGATGGAAGAGGCTTTCCTCCACTTCCCTTTCAATTCCTCTCTTCATCCCTTTTTTCCCTCTCTTCAAAGAGGATCCTAACCCTTTCAAAATATTCATATAAAGCCTTCTTGTATGCTTCCTCTTCTGAAACACTTTTACTCTCTCCAAATCCTGACATGATTGTTATGGATTCAAGCTTAACTTTTGGTGCAACTTGTACATCCTCAATATCATCTAGAGATAAAAATTTAGGTGCTTCAAGTGTAGTTGTGAGTGAAACTTTGGGTGGAGATGGTACCCTTCTGGCTCTCCTTCTTCTAGTCCTAACCTTAGCACTAGCAACCAATAGTTTCACTTCTCCTCTCTGCAAATTTAACATTGTAAGCATCACAAATTTGCAACCATTAAAACCCTACTTTGTAAAAAACTCAATAAAATAAAGAAAAATACCTTTGCAACATTTTCTCTGATACCAACTTGATTTAAAATCTGAATGTTAGTTTTCCTGTGCTAATTCCATCTTCAAAATTATAAATAATTTGTTGATATTTTTCTTCATGTGCACAGGTTTCTTGAGGTGTATGTGAGTGTTAAACATGAAAATGAACTAAACTTTATTTTTAATTCATGAGCATAAAAACATTAAAAAATAATGCTCAAAAACAGTAATATAATGTACAACAAGCCATCAAAATGATCCAATAACACAATTTTTTGATTAAGGAGTTCACCCCTCTTGTGTTGCATCTCCTTGGTCCAACTTCCATGGGGTAGGCCTATATATTAGATAAAAATGGAAAAAAGGTGTTGTTTACATTCATCTACTACTCATGAAACCTAATTCAATGTGTTCAAAATTTCCAAATCATGCAAAATAGACTCTTCTTGCTCCCAATTTAGTTGAATTTTGCAAAATTTATGGCCTCCTCATTTCTGGCCTAGGAAACCCCACTAAATCTGGAGATAACTCTAGTCAGGGCCGCTAAATTTGGGGGAAGCACTGAATTTTGGGGCTCCACCAAATAGGTCAACATATTAAACTCCAGTTTAATAAAATATAAGCATAGTTTAATGTAGCTTAATGTGTTAATGGAAGAATTATCATAATATGGGATTAATTGAAGGTTTAGAGCTATTAAATAGTATTAAGGGTTAACTAACCCCATTTTTAAACTTAATCCTACACTCCTGGTCTTCCACCTTAGGTCATAATGGAAAGATAATGTGGGGAGGGGGCTAGCTCGTGTGGTTTGCCCCCTCCTATCCCCCATCAGTCAAACAACATAATATCAAATATAAGTTGCGCACATAGACTGTTAAGTCTCATCATAGTGGTACATTGGTAGTTGTGGTGGTTGGTGCGAGGGAGGTCGCGGGGTCAAGCCTTGACCTCTGCCCTTCTGCCGGTTAATCATTTTTCGGACCACATATATGTATTTCAACCATAGTTTAACAATACCATACGACATATATGATATTTCAATATTGAAATTTCACCATATAACATATATAAAATCGGACATTGACCTTGGTCCACCAGAGTGGGCACGTGGCATCTCCTGGCTACACTACATGTCCACCTCTGGTTGGACTATCCCAACCTTAATAAAATTTCATTCCACCATTAAAATATAAAATTCAACCTTAGGAGATAACATAAAAAATTCCCCCCCTCCAAACATTTCGGCAAATCTTGTAGTGACACTTGTCATAGTGCCATTGGGTGAAAATGACTGAATATTCCCAGAATATCCCTTTTTTGATGACTAGGCTTCCATGGCACCATTATGTCATGTTAAGCAATTTTTTTTAGTTGTTTAGGAAAGAAAAAAATAGGCTTTATCTTCCTCATCTGGAATCCTTTTTCGATGAAATGAACTGTGTCGGATTCCAGGCAATGAGCTCTTTGTTGGCATCCAGTTTCCAATTGATTCTGAGCACTTTCATTTTTGAGCTTTAACATGGAGCACATGAGCACTGGGGGTGGCGGGGCTGAAAACTCGCCCCCTAATAATATTTTTACAATGGTTATGGTGGGGGGTGGCGTTGATGGCTCACCACCTTAATTTATATATATTTTTTGTTTTATTCATAACTATAGCACTTTTTAAAAATTCTTGAAAATGGAGTTTATTAGGAAAATTAAACATCCAACGAATTCGCCCACTTCTCAAGTGTTAGGTTCCCTATCGGTCGATGGTGAAATTGTAGGATAATTAAACCTCGCCATTTTCCAACATTGACCGCAACTTTGACTTCCTCTAACTTCTCCATACATGCTCGGGTTGGAGTGTCGTTCACATCATTGGAATCAATAGGATGAGCATTAAAACCTGGTAGTGAGTTTTCCACATTCTAACCACTTTTATTTTGGAGTAAATTTAAAGTCACATGTACTTGGTGATTATTCTGGATCATGGATTATGGTGGCCTACAGTCCATTAACATTCAAAAGAGTATTGTAGCACATGTGATGTTTATCAAAGGACTAGAGGATCGTTGTGAAGAGATGAAATGGCACTACACCCCCAAGTTACATTGTAAGATTTCAATAAATGTGTGATTGAATTTGTAGGAAGAATTGAGCCTTCAGGAAATAAAATGGGTGTGTGGTACATTATTACTATGATCGATTACCTCACTCGGTGGGCTGAGGTGCAACCAGTGAAGAATTATATTGCAAACATAGTAGAAAAAATAATTTTTGAGCATATTGTGTCCCGGTTTGGTTGTCCAGAAATTTTGATGAGCAACCTGGGTACACATTTCTTAAACAGCACTATTAAGGCCTTGACTGAAGAATTCCAAGTTGGTCACCAGAGAGTACACCATACCACCCCCAATCAAATGGAATAGTGGAGGATTTCAAAGAAAAATTGGAGAACGCGCTAACAAAAGTACGCAATGTTAACATAAATGATTGAAATATGTTCATTCCCATTGTGTTATGGACCTACAAAACTACCTATAAGAAGCTGACAGGTCATACCACCTTTTGACTAGTGTATGGTCAGGAAGAATTGATGCTAATGGAGTATATCGTACCTACTCTTCGCATCGCAATAGTAATGAATATGTTGGACAAGCACATTATGGAGTAGAGATTGGTGCAACTGCTCGAGTTGGAAGAAGACTGGTTCATTGCTAGATTCGTCAATAGGTTTAGAAGGAACGAGAGAAGACATGGCATGATCGAAATATTAAGAAAAAGAATTTTAAAGATGGGGACCTCATTTTTTTGTATGATAGCAAGTTTGCAAAGTTCTCGGGAAAGTGGAAAATGCACTGGCTAGGCCTATATATTTTTTGAGAGGTGATGGAAGGAGGCACAGTCCAACTCGCCAAGATGAATGGTGAATTTATCCAGAGTTATATTAATGGTAGCAGGTTAAATTTATACAAAGATGACTATGTCCCTCACATTTCACAATGACTATATGGTCAACATAGAGTTTTGATGATCCACGTAGCTGTTCAAGGGTATCAGACTTTAACTGGGTTGTATATACAAGCGAGCGTGAATCAAGAGAGTGGGCATCAGGAGAGTGTGGCTCCATTGAGCGTGGTTCTAGAATGTGGAAGAGAAGCAGTGTGATGAAGCAGTTCCCCAGTTGAAGGGTGCTTGGAGTGAAATAAAAAAATATATATATGGCACACTAGCTTTGTGACTCGGGATGAGTCACAGTTTTGTGTTGGGGGTTTGTTGGAGATTGGATCCCCTTGAAGAAAGCAGCAAGGAAAAAATCCATAGATCGAGCAGTGGAGCGCCAAACTCAAAGTCTATTTTTATTCATAGGGGCTTTGGGTTGGGTCAAAGCCCCTTATTATGTAATGGTAAGGGATATTTTTGAACATTGGACTCCGCCCATGGTTTTGGACCATGGTATTTTAAATGCGAAACCTATATAAGGAGTCTAGATTGAAGTCATAGATAGATGTAAGACGCAAAAGAAAGGAAACTAAGCTTAAATGATAGATCTTATGGGATGCATTTGGATGTAAGCCTGTTTTTATTTGTGTTTTTGGTTATAGAAAAGGCTCTTGCATATGTGTGCACAGAGACCTTAAGAAGTCTACATCTATGAGCGCAGACCCCTATAGCTATGTGCAGAGGGTGAAACTGAATGTATGAGAAAGATTTGGCCATTAATTAAAGAACCTTTAAGAATATCTGATTTATATTAATCTTTTTTATCTTCAGTTACTGTTTATGAATTTCTATGTTGAATAATGGTTTTAATCCAAAATTAAATAGCGCAATATTTTTTATGGTTTTTACTTTGTTTAATGCATGAGTAAGTGAGATCACGCAATCTGTAGAAATTTCAACAACTATGCTTAACATCACCTATATTATTGATAGATCTGATCTGTGAAGAGCTGATAAGAAGGAAAAGCCCTGAAGCTCCCACCCTTTATCCCTCTTGATGCAGAAACCTGGTTCTAGCATCACCCTATATTGCCTCGGGTGAGACTTGGGTCTACCCAAGTAGATCATTTCTGGAAGGAACGATAATATTAGCTTTTGTTGGAATGCTCAGTCACTTTGAACTTGGGATTAGGCCCGATCAAGCCAACAAAAATTCTTAAAACTTCACTTTCCCTCCATAAATAATTCTTTTTATTTTTGAATAGAAAAAAAAAATTCTCAAGAGTCTTTTTGAACCATGCACTTTCAGATTTTCTCTCTTCATCTGCTTTATCACTATGAGTCACAGCTCCACTTCTAGTGACCATACTAACTCGAGGTTCGTCGGTCCTCCTTTCGAAAATCATCACTTGAATTTTCTATGTTGGCTTCTAATTCCTCTTTTCTTACATATTTCCCATAAGTAAAGGAAAATTTTCAATTACATGGTGAAACGATTTACAGTACTTACACGTACTTATGGGGTTCTGGTAGTCTTTTGCAAAATGGCCTGGTTGGTCGCAGTTATAGCAAACAATCTATCCATGTCCTTGAATAACTCCACCATCTTTACCTCTTCCTTGGTAACCTACTTGACCACCGTGTTTTACATTGTCCTCATGTATGTGCTCTTCTTCTTGCATTTTATAAGTGTCAGCACTACGCTCCACCATTAGGTTGTATGACCAACAATTATTCTCATTTTGTCCTACTAATTTACATAATTTTCAATATAGATTCCTCGGAGTCTATACATATTTTTGTAACAAGTAACAATAATATAAACATTTTTGGCCTCTAGTATTACACATTTTTCATCTCAAGATGGATCATGCATTGAAGGGATTTGGTGCCCCACCAACCATATAATCCCTGAAGATAGGGCATTGTTTTTTATAACGGCCCTTTGATATGCACTTTGTACACCATACATATTCTCTTACTTCTTTTCTTTTATCGATATATTCTATCTATAGGCATAGGTTCATCAGATTATTTTGAATCTGTTGCATTCATGCATTACTGTCTCCTATAGGTGAAGCTTCAAATTTCATCGTAATTTCTAGATCTTCGTTTTGACTTTATATCTTTTGTTGCATCAATGGAAATATAATATGCGGGAGAAACACAACGATAAAACATTATTTTTTTTTTTTATAGAGATATGTTGAAGCTTACCTAATTTAATAAAAACTTAAATCTCTTATCGAACTCTCAAAAAGGCTCTGTAGGTTTCTATTTGATATCTTTCAATTCGATGATGCATTGCAACTCAGACTTCGGCTTCTTAAACTCTCTTACTAATGTTGTTTTAATATCTGCAAAATTTATATTTTGATTATTTGAATACTTCATATACCATGTCAATTCTCTATCTCAGAGTTTCGTAATGAGCTATGCTGTCTTTTTATTCTCATTGTTGATCTTCTTCGTTGTGCATAAAACTTTACATAAAAACCAAAACTCCTCCAATCTAGTTCCTTTGAAAACGGGTAAATTAATATCGTCAGCCATAATTCTTATTGGGGGGGAATGGGCGGTAGGAGAGGTAGGTGGAGCTATAAACCCAAAAACACCCTAGATTTTATTGGATTCTGGCCTTTATGAACTCTCAGGTTTGGAGGGAGAATACTACGAAGTTACCTAGGGGTTATGAGGGTGGATTTATTCCCTTTCACTTTCAAATCAACTCAAAAGAGGACTATAATTACTCTCTGCCAAGGTCTTCGTGTCTTGTCCAAGAAATATCTTTCTGGTATCTACTCTTTACCTCTTTCCACTTCGTGTTACACCGATTTCTTGCTTAGACTTATTCTCTTCTTCCAAACATAAGTAAACTAGCACTTTGATTGCATCTGTAAAACTCCATTTTCACACAGAAGCATATTAGTCTAGAGTTTGAGATATTTTAAACACTTATCTCATGGTCCTTTGAAGAATCATCATTCCAATTTTTTATAGGATATGGTTAAGTCTATATGGAACTCAATAATGAATCCTCCCAATATACTCTCAATCTAGATATCGATAGCCCTTGAGATCCTATTGTTAGTGCTTTTGAGTTGTTCTATCAGTTCAAGAGTCCACACCATAGGTTCCCACCCTTCAAAAAATTATTTATTTTGGTCAGCATGGATATCCACTCATGCAACTCCATAGGAAAATAACCGAAAAAAATATCATATTGATCTGTAAAAATATACTTATGTAACCATGCTTCGGATATCAAATGAGGTTTTATGTTTTCTTGATTAGAAAATACTCACAATTTTAGGTGTATCTAGTCTTCAATTTCCTTCTTCAATGGATACCACATCCAGATATCACTCAAACCGATCCCGGTCATGAAAATGAAAGTATTTTTTCACTTGGTTTTGGGTTGACCTGGGCTCAATATATATTTCACACCAACAAAACTATTGATCAATGGCACTTTCAGCAAGGACCTACAAGAAAATTACATCCTCACCTGAAGTGACTATGGGTGGATGTAGAACCAATTTTATGCAGCCTTGAGGGATTGGGAGATGTGGTATTATTATATTCTCTTATTCTTAGCACTTATAAATCACTTCTCCATATTATATCAATCACTTAAAAAATCCATATAAAACCATAAACCATCATTGTACTGAAGTAAAATATAACGCTAATAACTCCTACATTAAAATAGATAATAAGAAAATATATACATTAATAAAACAAGAACACCAAATTAACGTCCATAAGAATTTTCGCTTAATATAATGAATCTTTGAATAACATCCAATTATTTGCCTATGCACTAAGTTGTAGGATGCATGCACACTCAGCAGCAGGCTCTTCTCTACGCCTCTATGCACTTAGCTATAGAGCCTTTTCTTCGCTAAAAAATTATAGATCGCAATAAATCACCCATAGCTCTAATCTGGATCAAAACTTACTTGATTTGATGATTCTCTTCTTATTATTTTACCCTATATATATTATTACATTATAGGGTTGCATCGTCAAAATACCATGGTCCCAATACCATGGAATCGCAAAACCATTGTTCCTTTACTAAATCACACACTTTCACAAAAAGGAGGGGCTTCGACCCACCTCGAATCCCTTACAATATCGCTCGGTATATTTAATTTCTTAAAATATTCTATGCTATATGCTCCACTACGCAATCCACCCCACAAACTACAAATTCTTTGCGAAAATGTAGGCCAATTTGGGTTGTGCCCAACATTGGTAGATTCAGTCAATGTGTATATGAAGATATATGTTTATAAAAAAAATATCCTGATAGGGGAACATTATATGAGAGGTGAAGAAAATTTTCTCACGTGGATTATGTCCTATTGTCTATCTATCATAGGCTTTAGCCTTTGTTGTGCACAAACCTTTATTTCTGCCTCAAGGAACTTGGCAATGGGGGTCAACAACCCTTTTCAATAGCCATATTCCATGGTTACTCATGAGAAATCTCGAAAAGATACTGAGAGAGCTCGAGAGAATATTTGAGTAGTTGGTGTGTGACATATATGTGGAGGCCCCCTATTAGGTGATGGCATGCTTGTGTTGGATAAGAGTTGTAGGAGCACTTATGCTAGAATGCCAGGAATCTTCTATCTGAACATAGGGAAGCACCTCATGAGAGTAAATTCCTAAATGTATATATCACACAAGTTTATTCGGGGTAACACTGTGGAACGTCTTATTATTTATTCGACCAAGTGGTGAAGTACTCATCTATATCTACAAGCAAAATAAATCCTTGAGACCACATAGTAATTGAGACGATGAACTGGAGGTAGGTCATTCACTAGGACACTTGGTCTTTTGGAAGAATACAGAAATGTTGACCTTAGGCTTTGTGTGTTGCAGAGCCAAAGAGACATGACATAACATTCCTTAAATAATAAGAAAGGATGTTCATTGTGCAACAAAGTGGTGAAACACTGAATTTATAGAAAGAATTATATAAGGCTCATCCTATTCGAGTAAAAACCATTGGTGGGAAACCTTATAATTTGCGGTGCCAGATTTCCATTTTGTACCATTAAACATTGTAGATGGGATATCTGGAGGGTTTAGGGAATGAGGTGCATAAAGGATATTTGGGGGCATGATGTAATAGCTGCATAATAGCATAAAAAAAGTGGTGGTGAAAGTCACTTGGTGCAATGTTAATAGGTCAGACGCCTTGCGTTCGTAGTCAGCCCATGTTGCTGTTGAATGGTTTGAAGATTAGGTAGTAAGGAAGGAAAAAAAAAAATTCAAATAATTTTTGGATATGATCTCCAAGTCAATTTTTGAAAAAATAAAAAATAAAAAATATTTTTGGTTTTGTTGTTGACATTTTGTTATTCGCAAAAGAGAAATACTTCTTAGAAAACTTATAAAAGGAATGGAAATTATTATGTGAATTTTCAAATTATATGTTTCATGTCAAAAAAATACAGAACGTATAAATAAAAGAGACTTTATTTTCAGTAATTGGTTCTCAAAGCACAAAAAATATAAAATTACTGTCCAAAATTTCAGTGATATTTTTTTTTTTTAATAATTTGTCGATCATTGAGTGAGGAGGTTGGATATTCGAGCATTTTTTGTTCATAATTCATTTAGACTATGGGTGATATATATATATGTGTGTGTGTGTGTGTGTCTTTTTTTGTGTGCTTCTCTTAGCGTAAGACAATGATGCTTGGTTAGGGTCATGAGATGGGGCGTTTATGAGTACTTTCCATCTACAATTCTTAGTATTAGTGTGGTGTGGCTTCTTAGCATGGGTTTGGTTTAATGTTTCTCTAGCTTCTCTCAAACATGGAAGCTATTGAAAGTTCTTCATGTGATGAAATTGAGAGAATATGCGACATTAGAAACGTGTGATTTAGTCTTGGTTCGAGAGGTGAATTTGGGGAATGGGGGTTATTGTGAAAATAATATCATTAAAATTTCCCAACTCCCTACATTGGTTAACCAAGATGTTGGTTTTATCACATAGGGAAGCTAGGAGGGTTGGTTTATGCCATGTGGTTTTATGGAAATTGGTCATTTTCCCATATCTAGGTTGGTGATGGTGGGAGGAGGAAAACTGAATTACTAGTAGTTTTTTCTCCTAAAAAATGCATAAGATGGACCTAGATGCTTCCTCCCCTTGTGGTGAGGTGTTGTTGGAAGATTCAGTGTCTGATCCGACTAAGTAAGAGTTTTCAGCAATGGACCGATGCATGAATTTTAACATAAAGCGGAATCGGGAAAGATTGGGACAATATCTCCCATGATGGTTACTTGAAAAAACCTGAGAAGTATGCCATCCATGGCTACATACATTACTTTGGGAAACATTGTTGACTTGGTACCATCGATTAAAATCCCTTAATTTAGGGAATTGGGTGATCAAATCATCAGGTTCATTTTATAAGGAACAAACTGGGGTAGGAGGTGTAGACTTTGTTTTCTTTCTTATATTCTATTGAATTTGGCGAGGTGGGTCCAAGCATGAAGCTAGTTCTTCTCATATGTATAATATTTTCTTGGATCCATCATCAGATATTTTCAAGGTCACTATACATGGGTCCTGGGAATTGGATTGCACGAGTGCATGTAATACATCTCTATATCGAGGGATTTCTGGGAAATGACACGTATTATTACTATATTCCACACATATAGCACATGTATGGTTGTTGTGTAATTCCTTGATTTGAAATGTTGTGACCTTTTATATAATCGGTAGATTTGGGGTCACAATAAATTTTTTAGCATGTATGAGAGTTTTTAACTCCTCTAACTTAGGGAAGGTGTTGGTAGGATGCAAAACTACACAACATCAAGCACAAGGTGGAGGTGTCCTAGGAATCCTATGGGTCTCCACCTTCTTCCCTCTTTTCTTATCATTTAGGGGGCACCGAATGGTGTTGATTTACGTGCATCCTGAGTTATGATGGTCTCCTGGGAAGCAATAGTAATGATGCTTATAGAGGTGATATCTGAGTTTCCTGACATGTTCGGTGGGGTCAAATACCAGACAAGTATGACAAGTTCCATATTTAGTGATGTAAGTGTTGTATATGGGAGGAATGTTGTGATAGTGGTGACACTTTGAGTATTGAACATTGGTTCTTGAATCGGTTGGGTGTTAGATGAACTCATCATGCACACTACAACTCCTATAGTTATTGGAGCCTCCGCTGGAAATAGAGGAAATTCTCCAGGATATGTTACAAGGAGAGTAGATGGTTTGACTTGATCCAGAGTGAACTCCGTGTTTGCTATAATCAGCTCGGGAGAAGATTATACATATGGTACGATGTCTTCAAGGGAATTTAATGGATTCTTCTTGTAATATGTGAGCTAGTCAATAGTAATGACACTCCCTTCATGGCGGAACATCATTACTCTAAATATGGGGGATGCTACAACAATCATTGCATATATAACTCCGACCAAGAAGGATGTTGTAATCCAACTGTGCATCTAAGATTTTGATGTCAATGAGAACAATCGTGCTAGTGAGATGTACTGGTATGTATTAGAATAGACCTATGTGGGTGGAAGGGCACCCATTATATGCTCTAAGAATTATGTCATATGGTTTGAGTTTTGGACATCCTAATTTATGCCAAGCCATTTTTAACATGATAAATGTGGATGCCCCTTTATCCATGATGCAACAGTGAATTGTGATTTTTTGGATCGAGATAGAGATTTGAAAGGAAACAAGAGGAGGGAGTCATGGGCTCAGTTTAACTAGGTAAAAAACCATTAAATGAGAATCAAAAGGGTCGACTGCACCTAATGTGAAAAATATGGCTTTTCCTTGGGTTCAGAAAGATTTCCAAACTTCTAATGCTAACATAGCTTAAGGATATCAAGCCAAGTAATCGATTATGTTTTAGCTATGGGTAGCCTTTGAATGATGTCATGCATGTCTCAAGAGACATTTTACCATTTTTTGCATGGTTTCTATAGGTATCAAAGAAATTTTCAATGGTGATATAGGCATGGTCATGCTTGAGGTATATGGGTTGGTCTTTGTGGGAGCTTCATAATTTCTATTTCACCTTTGTAGGCGAATTTCTTCTCCTTCCTTGAAAATGCAATGATTAGATTTAATATGGGGGTTCCATGGAGAGTTTTTTTTCTTGAGTGGATGATTTTGTTGAGTATTAACCACTCCTTGATTGAGGAAGTGGTATTTCATTACTATACTTTGCTATTTTTTCCCTCCCTGACCACTATTATCCTTAATACTTTTCAATGTTGGGAGTTGAGGAGAATGGTGATTATAGTGACTATATTTTGCGCAGATGGCGTAAGAATGATTTTTCCTAAGACTAGTGTTCTTTTTTTTACTTTGTGAGGTATTGTGTGTTTTTTCCTAGTTCTGATTTCAGTTGGGGTTTCCCTTAGCCGACATTCGCTAGGGGAATTGTTGATTGTTGCCCCGTTGCCAAGTTCTCCCTTTGAATTACTCGTTGGCCTTTTCTTAGCAACATTAGGTGGATTATTTGTATTTATGTCATCAAATGATGATTGTTGTTGACCATGGGAGGGTTGAACTAAATTATCCCCTGCGTTATTTTTTAGTGGTGGGTTATTTTACTATTGTGAAGGGAAATGAGAATATTGGTTTCCTTGTCCCTGATTGATGTATGAATTTTTGGAATACGAAATTATGTCAATGTTCCTATAGGAGTGTTGGTTTCCATGTGGGGGAGGGTATGGTCCTCCCTATGGGGGTTGATAATGGTTAACCCGGCTAACCAAATTTTGTATCGGTGTGGGTTGACCAAGGCAGTATCTTGTAGATGGCGTGTTTTGTGTATTGTCAAATTATTGGGTAATAAATGAGTATCCAGGATACTAGTATGTGTTGATGGGTTGAGTTTGGGTTATGGACCCTATCAATCCATCAATAGCATTAGATGCACCTGGTTTCTCTTTACAAGTGTGTATGCATGAGGCATATGGAAGAACATGATAGATATATACAAACCCTATTTGTTGATATTTTCTAATGTGCTCATCCTCGTTATGTGGGGATGATTTTTCCATGTATTTTGAAATCTCTGACCTGAGAGATCTGAAAAATAAGTCCAAGAGGAATTTTTCTTCAATTTCTGTTTTACATAAGCTACGACATTTTTGTCACTCATGGATATGGTCTGATATGTGTGTAACAGGTGTTTGTTTGAAGTGGGTGAGAAGTTCCAGGCCTAAGTCATTCCAAATCAAGAGCTGGAATAATGTGATGAGTGTTTAAGCTAGAGAACTAAAGATTTCATGTGCAGCGCAAAAGGTTGGTCAATGTACCATTTCATTGGTGGCCCGGTAAGGGTGCTAAAAAATCATAGAAAAATAGTATCACCCGTAATACTATTCAACGAGCACCACAGGTGAAAAGTCATGACATGGCTTCCTGGTTCTTCCGCCTTCTTTCCTTCAAAATTTTGAATGTTAGAAGGGAGTTTGGTGGGAATTCATAGCCAATTTTGGCCATATGTAATTGAGTCATTCGTTATCTTGCTTAAATATGGTAGGTTAAAAAAGGTAAGAAAGTTATTTGTGAATTATAATCCATCGCAAAATTTTTGTCATAGCCCATATTCGTCCATTTTTGGTAAAAGAATCTGAAGTTTAACAAGAAGAGTGTGTGGTACCACGAAGATAGATCTACTGCACGGTGTTTAGGGGCATTTTCTTGGGTCGAATTCCCTCACTTTTTAATGGTTTTTGGGTTTTAGCTAGTTGTTTTTTCATAGCCCATGGTATATGGACCATGGTTTTATGATTATGTAAAGCTATAGAAAGAAATGTAAGGCTTTTTTGAAGTCAAAAAAGAAATATTTGATGAGAGAAAACTATTGTATTATGTGTCTTTACTCTGTTTTTGGCCTTAAACGAAGGCTCTGCAGCTGAGTGCACGGAGACCTTGGAAGAGTTTGTAGTTTTCTTTGCAAAACACCTGTAGTCGTGTGCACATGTCAAAGAAAGTTGTGTGCATTGAACAGATACATCTTAATAAACAAGAAGAATATTTTGGAGCACATTCCACGTCTTAATGTGTTGTGTTTAACTTTATATATTTATGAAAAGTAATGATAGTGCTTATCATATTATTATATAATATCTTTATGTTTATCTGAATGATGTAAAGCAATTGATTAAGCTTCACTGCGCAATATTTTCTTTTATGTTAGAATATTGGTTAAGTGTAGAAAATTGAATTAAAGCCACCTCACATGGTCCCTAAAGGCTAGAAAAACCTGGTTCTGCAACCACCCATAACCACCTCTGATGAGACTACAATCTTCTTACATGTTGTTGCCGAAAGGGTCGATGTTTGTGGGTTTTTTTTGGTGTGAAGCACAACTCCAACATGGTTTAAGCCCAACCTAGACAAAAAATGGTTCCATTGCTCAGACCTGGATCTGTTTGAGGGATATGTGGATATGGAATCCATTGAAGAAATAAATAAAAGTTTCGGTAGATTAGAAAGAGCGAGAATTTGCAGCTCACAGAAACAAAATTCCTCGATTGACAACTGAAGCCTAGTTACAAAGGTATATTTTTAGAGAACAACATGAGATTTTCTTCACACCGTTTTCAAATGAACTACATGAATGGTTATCAAGGTTGACCAAGAACAAGAATTTTTTTAAGAACGTCAATCCTACTATGTGGAGCCCTAAATTGATATAGTGACACAAGGATACCAGTAACAACATCTCAAGAACTAATGATTCCTATATCGACAATATTCTAGGAGGATTTATGACTAAGTTCTTAATAGACACGTCTATATCTTATAGTGAAGATGAGTGAATATTTTTGAAGGGTCTATGAGGTAAGTATCTACATTCTATGAAGATGTGGATTAAAATGATTTTATGTGTAAAGGGCATACTACAGATGAAATCATATTAATGATTGGAAGAACTAAGTCTAGAGTAAGATATACACTAAGTGGAAAGTGATACATAGTAGATCATGAGAACTTCATTGAGACTGATTCATCCCCATGTTAGGATAATTGAAAAGTGAAGAAGAAAGAAGTAACCTTGCAACCCTTAAAGGTGGGTCACATATAAGAGTTTAGAATAATTAGGACACCTCTAGGATTCCCCATCCTTCTACTCCCCTTACCCCCCATCCCCATCCTCATCTACATAGTTCTCATCCACACCCTCCCCCTCCCCCTCCTCCTCCACCTTAATCCCCAAGAAACATGGGCAATGATATCAAGAAACCTATCTTTAGAGGACTTGAAGCATAAGACCCCAAGGAATTTTGGTTTTTAGTTGAGGCAGTATGGAAAGAAAGACATATTACTGATGAAGATGTGAAGAAGTTGCAGGTTGTCACAACGTTGCAGGAAAGAGCGTTGACATGGTACATAAATTATTATACAAATCCTCAGGCCACATCACAAGCTGATATAAAGAAAGCATTGAATTCAAAATTTAAGAAGCTAAAATCGTAGTCGCAGTGTATTACTGAACTAAAGGAGATCAAACAGATGAAAAATGAATCCATTTTGGAGTTGGATTAATGTTTCAAAATGTTGATGAGACAAGTGAGATTTAGCATTCCTGAAGAGCAGTATAAGGTGTAGTTTATAGCTCCTCTACTACCACATATCAGACTACCCTTAACGCAGTAGAAGATAGGAAATCAAGCTAAAGCTCTGGAAATTTCAATGAAGTTGGAAGCTAACTTGGTAGGAGATACTCATGCAGGAGCACAACATATTCAGACTCGGCTAGCACATCTGACCTTGGAACAAAAAGATCTAAAGAAAGGCAGGTAATTCAGACCAGAAGTAAGAACAAAAGTGTGGTGTATAAAAGGTAATGTTGAAGGTCACTCTAATGAACAATTCTTGGTGTTCCAAGGTTACTTGGATAGTGGAGTGATTAATCCATTAAATACAGGATCAATCTTGTGGCGTGAAATATCCAGAACTTCAAGACAAAATTGACAATAATAGTTTTATTTATTACATAATCTTATGCACACCCCAAGGTGATTGTTTTGCACCTTCTGTAAGTTAGTGGGAAATTATGACACAAACGGTTGAAGTTATCAATTGATGATGGAGGACACTGCTAATGCATATTGAATTCAATATGAAGGATATGAACACAAATATCAAGGACAAAAGGTTGGTCAGGGAGGTTTCTAATGACGTCGACAAGGATGAGGAGGAGGATTTGGTCGAGGGTGCCGCCAGACTATCTGTTATAAATGTGGAAAGACAGGACACTACGGAAGATATTGTCATAATCCTACTACAACCTATAAGTACTGCAAAGCTTTTGATCATTTGATAGAAGAATGTCCAATCCTTATAGAGAAGATGCAGGAGAAAAGCAACCAACATTCCACACAAAATCTGCAGATGATGACTTCTGAACCAATGGAGGAAGAACCATGCGTCAATATTGTAATGAGGATGGGAGCCTCGACAGGAGGTGATAAAGAAGAAGGTAAGAAGCTGATGGAAGATACATGGGTAAGAAATACCATAGAAAAATCCCATGTTTTCAATATTCAAATGGAAAAATAAAAATTCATGGAGTCGAAGAAAAATTTCATGGATCTGAAAGCTTGAACATCTATAGCATAGTCGCTACAAAAGTTAATATCAAATAAGACAACACTAAGGTAACTACAAAACTGAAAGAATTCAATCCAAGTATCTTCAAATCATTTTTAAACAGTTATATGAATTTTTTTAGGAATGAGAAGGTTTTCGAAGGGCTCCAAGAGTTTCTAGACTCTTGCATTGATAAGTAAGTGCTAAAAAGAGATCAATACCTAGTAAAAAAATTACATCGACATAAGAAGAGAACCAAGAAGGAAATGAGATTAAGTTCATAGATCAGGGAATATGATATGGATCAAGTAATGCTAGATTTGTGATACAATGCCAATGTAATACCTATGCAAATTTTGGGGTGAATGGGAAAACCAAACTTGCAATGGTCATTGTTCTAGTTGAGGATGGCTAACGAGTAGAAGATCATTCCTATGGGAAGGTTACTTAATGTTGTAGTAGATATTGAAGGAGTGTTGTAGATTTTGAAGTGATTGAAATTTTATATGATATAAATCCATATCCTGTGCTGCCTGGATTTGATTGGGCTTTCGATATTGTGGCAATAATAAATTTGAAGAAGAGACAAATGGTGTTTGAAAGGGACGATCTGAGGGTTATAGTTCCTCTAGACCCATAAGAGGGAGTGTGGTATACAAAGCATTACCGCGATGAATATTGTGACAAAGATATCAAAAACATTGAAAATATAAAATCTAAGGATGAAAATTGGATTAATCCCACTGTAGATGGAAATTGAAGCTGGGAATAGGACAATTCCTATACTTTAGATTCTAAGAAAGAGTTGGACAATTGGCAGAACATACTACATGAAATATCAACCAGACGATGTGTCAAAATCACAAGATCACTTCACTGCATAAATTTTGAGGTATGTGATCTATCTTATTGTAATGGGATAGGATATGTAATTCTTTTTCTTCATAAATTTGAAAAGTAAATACTAGAAGAACATAGGTTCCAAGATTTGGATGTATCCCTGAGGTATACACATGCTAGATGGTGGGGTACTCATAAATAAAATATAAGAAGTTGCGAAGAATGTCACACGTTGATGAGGGTCATATTTGGGCTAATAGATACAAAAATTAAAGTAAAATATGATGGAAAGGTTGACCCTCGAGAGAATATTCATCATTTCACTTCATTTTGCGAAGAAGTTTCAGAACAAGAGTGGGTACATGTGTTTTTTTAGATACTGGAAATAATACCTATGAATTGGTATCTTTAGATCGAACTGTGACATGGAACTATGAACTGGATAGATTTGGTTGATGGGTTGATACTAAGATTTAGTTTTGAATATGACTATCTCTGCATAGATGAATCACTTCTGAAAATCAGAAAAAATGTTTTTCAGGGTGCAACTTCACTAAAATGGTCACTACTAAATTTGACCGCGCAGTTGGAACAAGTACTAGAATGTTATAATGTGACTGCGGAAGAGGATGATGAGGATCCACACAATATTGATATCCTAGAATCATAAGGACATCACAAAGTTGCTCAAATAAAAACTAAAATATTTGAGATAATGAAGCCTGTGAAGACATAGAAGGTGAATATTGGATCAAAAGAACCAAAATTTGTGATGATTAGAGATTATTGGGATGAAGACACTGTTAGAGAAATTGCAGAGCTGTTGCCCAAGTATCAAGATATCTTCCCCATGAAGTTTTCTGAATTGATGGGCATAGTAGAGGACCTAGGAGTTATGATGATTATTCTGAAACCTAATGTGAATCTAGTAAAACAAATATCCTATAGGTTGAACCCAAAATACAAAGAAAAAGTGAAGATGGAGTTAAATAGAATGATCAAAGCTGGGATTATTGAACCGGTAGAAGAGTTTGAATGGGTAAGCCCCATGGTAGTTCAGGAAAAGAATGTAAAGGATGAGATCAAAATATGTGTGGACCTGAGGAAGCTGAATGATACATGTTTGCATGACCCCTTTCCCACACCATTTACAGAGGAAGTATTAGACAATTTTGGAGGACATGAAGCCTATTATTTAACATATGGATTTTTGGGATACCATCAGATTAGAATTGCGCCAGAGGATATACATAAGAAAAAAATTTCTAAGGAATGGGGATCTTATCAGTACACGATAATGCCCTTTGGCTCAAAGAATTCTCCTACCATATTTTCTAGAGTTGTAGTCACAAATTTCGAGGAGTATATAGAAGAAATTTTGGAGGTTTACTTTGATGATTGGACAGTCCTTGGGTTATTTAAGAAGGATGTTGTGAGCTTGGGATTGATGTTGGATACATGTAGGCAATCTCAAATATCATTAAATTTGAAGAAGTGTATCTTTTGTGTGCCTTTCGGTATCTTATTGGGACATGTTATTTGAAAGAAAGGAATGATGGTGGACCCTCTGAAGATTGCTTCTATTGTAAATATGGATCCACCTAAAACAACGAGACAACTGTGCATGATACTTGGACACATTGTCTTTTACATTAAGTTTATAAAGGGGTATGCACATATAACTACTCCAATAGAGAATTTATTGAAAAAATATGTTACTTTTTAATTGGATGAGGAATTCCAAAGAACCTCAACATACTAAAAGAGAATATTATGTTTGCGCATATTCTAGTTTTCTTGGACTGGAATAAGTAATTTCATGTACATGTTGATGCATATTGCATAGTGTTGGGTACAATATTGGCACAACTAGGAGCAGGATAAATTGATCACCCTATATATTTTGCAAGAAGAAAATTGTCCGAGGCAAAGAAGAACTATTCTACAATAGAAAGAGAAGGGTTGATTATGGTCCATGCGTTACATAATTTCAGTAATTATTTATTGGGAGCGCACTTCAATATGTTCACTAACCACTCCGTGCTAATGTATTTGGTGAATAAGCTTGATTTGGGAGGAAAGATCTATCGATGGTTGTTGTTTTTTCAGGAGTATGACTTTGAAGTTGTCGTCAAACCAGGAATGTTGAATGTTGGGCCTGATCATTTCTTAAGGATAGAAACAGGTGAAGAACCCACCAAAATTGAGGATAACCTGCTAGATGTGTAGTTATTCACAATTTGAGTCGCATATGATCAGTTCATAGATATTATTCAGTTTTTGGCCACAAGAATGATGCCCACGGAATACACTACGCAAAAAAACGAGTTGGTGGTCAAAGAAGTTGATTTCTCATTAATTGCAGGACATTTCTACAAGATGGTACCTAATGAAATATTTTTTCGATATGTCCTTGAACATGAAAGGAAAATTATTTTGACGGAATATCATGGAGGAATTGCAGGAGGAAATTATGTAGGAAAGGCCACTGCGTAGAAGATATTGACAACTAGGTTATGGTATCCCACAATGAATAAGGATGCAAAGGATATTTGTCAAGCATGTGATGCATGCTAGCGAATAGGAAAGCCATCTAGATGGGATGAAATTCAATTAAATCTACAAGTGATGTTGCAAGCATTTGATAAATGGGTTATTGAATTTTTTGGACCTATTAAACCACCAGGAAAGAAGACTGGCCCAAGATACATAATCACTGTAACTGAGTATTTTTCGAGGTGGGCCCAGGCAAAGCTAGTGAAGGATTGTAGTGAAAAAACTGCCACGAATTTCATATTTGAGTATATTCTGTCCATATTTGGGTGTCCAAAAATATTGATGAGTGAGAGGGGTTCATACTTCTTGCATAAGACTATTGAGCTGCTGACTTAATAATTTCAAGTGTACCATCATAAAATTACACTAGCATATCTTCCTCAGACGAATGGGATAGTCGAAGCTTTCAATAATATTATGGAGAATGTACTCACAAAATTATGCAATGTTAATAGAAATGACTAAGATTTAACGACTCCAGCGGTGTTATGGGCATACCGGATGAAATGCAAGAAACTGACACGATAGACACCTTTTAGGTTAGCTTATGGATAAGACACAATCATGCCTATGGAATATATATTTCCAATTTTGAGAATTACAGCCTTGACAGACATGGAAGACCATGATACAATGGAAGAAAGGATAGAGAAATTTATTTCTCTTGAATAAGACAAATTTATAGAGGGTTTTCATCAGCAATTTCAAAAATCAAGGGAGAAATCCTAGCATGACAGACACATCAAGCAGAAGACATTCAAGGAAGGAGATCTTGTCCTATTTTATGATAGAAAATTTGTGAAGTTCCCAGGAAAGTTTAAAACACATTGGTTGGGACCATATATTATCAAGTACGCCTTTGATGGAGGCAGATTTCATCTCACGAAGTTACGTGGTCAATTGATGCCAGGATGAGTGAATGGTAGAAAATTCAATATATACAGGGATGACTCTGTGTGTGGAACTTCACATTGAAATGAATTAAAGGGGAAAGTATTAGGGCCACCTGCTGTTAAAAGTGGGCACTGAACTATAAACTAGTATGTAGAAAGGGACTTCACAGAAGGAAGGTTTTTATGTGATTTCTAGGAGTATGGTGAAGTCCAAACGAACCGTGCTGAATGAATATTGTTCTGCGATATTCAGGAATTTGTCAAAGTTTGAAAATAATTGTTACGAGGGATGAATTACTATGAAACAAGGGAAATTTCATCGAAGTTCACTAGAAATATGACCGTTGGAAGGAAAACGTTGACGTGAAAGGAAAATTTTCATTAAAAGGAGCGAGGGAAACACATTTATTATGAAGAACTGGTGGAGTCTAGTGCCATATATACATTAAATGAGCCAAATTTGAAGACAATAAAGAGGTATGAAATTCAAATTTGTTATAAAATAAAGGCCCTGATCCACATTTTGACACTTTGCTTCCTGAGAATTCAAATTGTGAATTTGCACCAAAGTGAGAATAAAGTATGTGGTTGTATGTATGAGAGGCGTTTTGAATAGTTTAGAAACAATTTTTTAAGAAATCATTATCAATAATTATGGAAGCATGGGGAGGTAAAGATACACAATCATATCCACCTATATCTCCTCGGGGCCAAATTTTTTCGTGAAGGCACGCAACCGCGAAAGAGGCACAACAGAGGAAAAAGAGGCCAGCTAGGACCCCTGGAATCAATCTATATCCAAGGAATAAAGTAGCTAGGGAGCAATGGAAAAATCAATGAAAGGATAAGAAACAAAAGAAACTGATGGAGATTCATGAAAGTGAGGAAGAAACATACATACCAAAATGAGAGATACCAGAAATTGAGGTAGAGGCTGAAAAATTTCTCTCTGTGCAACCAACATATCTACCACCAAGGAAGTCGAGTTTTAAGTTGGTTGAAGACCCTGATAATGTGAATTTCGGTGTCAAACACACTAATTCTTCTCAAAAAACTACTATTTTGAGGAGAGCCACTCAGTAAAGTTACGTACCTAAAGATGCAAGGTTGGGACTTTAATGACTGAAGTAAGTACACCCGATTTGGGCCAAGAAGGTACCTACACCATTTATATTACCCCAAAAGTAAATTTACCAATTTGGAGCTATGCCAGTGGGCTGAAGGATTACAAAGCCCACGGTTGCTCAATATGTTGAATGTGCCACACTTCAGTCGAATTGTCATCAACACAATATGTGTTTGACAACTTCTGGTTTTAGTGCATGACGAGTGCCTATGGATGGCATAGAGGATCCCAATAGAAGATATTCTCATTAGAATGATCACCACACTTCCATACCAGGGAAAGAACCACGTGGAGGAGTTCATGGGAAAAAACCAGGATAAGGAAACCCTTGATGGCATGAAAAATAAGTATCGGCTAATAAAGAAGTCAAGGGGCTATGACATAAATTCTATCAATGAACAAGGGGTTCGCTTATCCATGAACATTATTTTAGGAAAAATCATTCAAAATTTCATATCAAATGAAGTTCACGTAGCCATAGTCTTCTTAGTCGCGTAGTGCAGTAAAGGGGTTCAATTCAACTAGGCCGATTATTTATGCAAGGAATTTTTGGAGGACTACCGAAAATCACATGAGGAAGGAAAGATTTTTCACTACGTGTGCTTCCTATTAATTATGACATTATTGGCATGGAAGGAACCAACAGAGTCATATTTTCCTTCAATTGAGCTAGATGTGTGCAAAACCGTGCAGTAAGCCTCACTTTGGTTTTCCAAAGAGCCGACACATGCACAGGAAAACAAAATATTTTGGGTATTAATGAAGATGTATTTGCACATGGTGGTGAATCAGCATCTCAGGCTATCACCTAGTTTGTATGAGTAGTATCAGAGCATCGCCAATTTCAAGGCTAATTTTCACAGGGTATACATTAAAGCCAAAATGGATCGAATGAAGGAATGGAATCATATGTCATATTTGGTCACCGAACATGACCTTGTCAGCGAAATAAAAAGTTTTTCAGTAGAGTGGATGACTCCACTCCTAGGAAGAAACGAAGTAGAGGTAGATACCGCACAACATGCGGGAACTAGTGGAAAATACATAGAGGAAGGGAAAGATGTAGAGAAATAAATATAGAGGGAGGACAAAGAAAGTGAAGGAATAGATCCAAATCAAGGTGTCCAGTTCCTCCTACTGATGTAGATCCAAATGATTCACCATTTAGCATAAGGAAGAGGGTACCTACAACATATATGGCGGGTGTGTGGAAGAAAGAAAAGGTAGATCAATCCAAATGCACAGAGCCACTCGTCCTCACTGAGGGGGACATTGATGAAATTGGAGAAAAGGTACAACATATCACAGAAGAAACATGGAACACAATTGACATTCAATATAAAATCATATTGACAGAACTACACAAAGGCATGCAGTAACTCAAGGTGTTGGAAAAAAGAACAAGACAACAAAAGAAACTAGTGAACCAACAAGTGCAAAAAAGTCAACCAACACAATTAGAGTGCCTAATTGAGACATCAATTGGTTTGAGAAATTTTCAGATACCAAGAGGAGTGCTACAATTTGAATTTTCCGAAGATAGAGAGCGCATGAAAGGATGGGACAATGGTAGCATGAACATCACCCTGCTACCCACTCAAACATTGCACGAGTTCCAACAAAACATCACAGATGAGTTGAAAGGGAGAGAAAAAGGTATTTTTCGGTCAAACATACAAGTGCAGTAGGAAAGAACTATGATGAAGATAGATATCGATATGGCACTGAAGGAAAGGGACAAGGTAAGCTGGTAATAGTTGTAGTTGGAACAATCCATAGGAAAATCTTGCAATGAAGTTTTGGAGGTCTACGTCCATGCAGAATAGCCAATAGCAAACATGGCTATAAATCTCACTCTCGCAATCAACAATTCATAGGACAACATTGAAAAGTTAAAGTTCGAATATGAGGTAAATATTGTTGAGCTATAAATGAGGCTACATATATCCACACCACCAGAAGTTAGAGAGTAGAGTGAAGCAGACCTCAAAACCACACTAAAAGGCATTGCAAAATCAGTGGCAGAATGTGGAAAATTGTTGGATGACACCATGGAAATTTGGACCTCACTGCAGGAGGACCCAAACATTTAGAGAATTAGAGATGAGATACAGAAAAAGCAGAATCAGTTGGACAAAATACGAACAACTACGAGGACCTTAGCACACGTGCATCAACTCGCTCAGGTCATAGAAGGAAAGAATATTCAGATCAGTATCGAGGATATTTGAAGGAAGGAGCATATTATAACAGCAAGGAATTATCCATGGTAAGATGAGGCCCTCTTAATTTCGCCGAAAGTTAATGGAAATCTCAAGAAGTTGTGACAGTGGCAGCAACAAGTGTTATAAAATACAGTCGGACTAACAACAGAGGCACTACTAGAGAAAATGTGCAACGAGGAAAAGCAGGTAACATAAATACTTCAGCAATATAATGTCACCTACACAAGCATTGTAGATAAGGTTCGGGGTGAACCAAATAAGGGACTCGGGATGAGTCACATGTGAGTGTTCGGGGTCTGTTGGGCACAACCCAACATGGTCCATTTTTGGTCAAAGACTCCACGTTTGGAGGAGTAGAGTGCACGCTATCACAAATATAGATCCACTCCACAATGTTTAGGGGCTTAGACGTGGGTTGAATCCCCTCATTTTGTAATATTTTTTTGGTTTTAGCTAGTTTTTTTGTACAAGCCCATGGTGTATGGACCATGGTTCTCTAATGATGTAAATTTATATAAATCAGTGTAAGTCTCTGACGAAGTCATAGAGGTGATATTTGATGAGGAAAAAACATTGTATTTGTTCTCTTTAGTCTGTTTTTGGCCTTAAGGGAAGGCCCATAAACTGAGTGTGTGAAGATCTTGGAGGAGTCTATAGCTATGTGTGTAGGTTGAAGAAAGTTGCATGCATTGAATAGATCCATCTTAATAAAGAGGAATAATATTTTGGAGCATATTTTATGTCTTAATGTGCTTTTTTTACCTTTATCTATTTATGTGAATAAATGATAGCATTGATCATATTACACTATAATGTCTTTATGTTTATCTGAATGATGCAAAGTAATTGATTAACCTTAACCACACAATAGTTTTTGGTATGTTATAAGATTGACTAACTGTATAAAATCGAAGTAAAGACACCTCTTGCAGCCCCACAAGGCTATAGAAAATTGGTTTTACAACCACCCATAGCCACCTCGAGTGAGACCACGGTCTACTTACGGGTTGTTGCCGAAAGGGCTAGTGTCTAAGTGTTTTGCTAGTGTGAAGTACAAGTCAAACCTAGTTCAAGCCCAGCCGAGCCAACACAAAATTATTTTGAACAGTGATATGCAAATGGGTCCTATTTTTTTAGGTCCAAGGAGAACCTTCTTGTCGGTGCTCCTTGGACTATCGAAAGGAGTACTATGTGGGCTCCCCAAAGGGGTGGTTATTATTTACCCTTATGGGGTTGTGAAAGGTGTATTTTGTTGTGGAGGGGTCCCGAGAAAAAATCCACAAATAAAGGAACATCCTATAATGGTGGTTATGTGATGCTCTGTATGCCTAAATGTTGGGAGGCCTGAGACACCTCCTGGTAGTGGGGGGATGTTTAGAAAACGTCTAGATCGATGGGGATCCATGGGGTGCCTTATGGTGTCGAGTACGACGTAAGTTACATTTTATTTTTGAGGGAAGGGGATATATATAATTGAAATATAATCACATGCATAAAAAAAAAACGAACTTGAAATGTTATTTAGCTTTTGGATTCTAAGCTATGTCATCAATCGTGCGAAAAATGATTTTTTTCTATTTGCATATGAAAAAAAAATCCTATGTATACCTAATCATCCTTGTCACTCTCAAACGAGTTGGGCGTTGCAGAGATATATTTTTATGGGTCCTAGGGAAACATCCTGAAAGAAATAGTGACACCTTCCAGCAGTGGAATAATAAACCAAGTTAATCGAAAATCAGGATCAAGTGCTACCCACAACATCACTTGAGGATACCCTAGATTTTAGCCACTAAATTACCCTTGTCCCACATTAGCTTTCAAGTATTTAGCTTCTTGGTAGTTATTTACTAGTACTGAGCACTAGATGGGTCAGGTAGCCCCAAAAAGTACCACACAGATTGGACCTAACCCAAATTCCCTATCAATCAGGTCCCTGTTATGCTCTGGTATTGTCTTCCTTGCGATGATTGAAGGATTTTCAACACCCTATAAGTCAAATTATATGTTTTATAGATGTAACATGACCATGGAGTCTTATGGGAAGCTTACCCCTAATGGTCCCAACCTGAAATATTAATGATTTTATGACTGTTGTGCGGAGAGTTAGTTGGTTCAACTTATGGTTGTTTTTAGTTTTATGAACTTTCTTAGGGTGTGATTTGGTAAGAAAAAGTAAGCTAAGTGAAAAATATGTGTGAGCCAGATGCCTTCTTATACAGAGCTAACGAAACCTTAGTGTGTGTCAGAGTGAACATATAGATTGTGAGAAGATGTGGATATGCGATGATCCTTTACTATATCCTTCTAATTACACTCATCTTTTATCGTTACTTGCATGAAAAGAGAAATGATGTGTGGATAATCGGTTGCTTATGATTTTTCCTATTACACTATATGGAACTACGGGGAGGTGGGAAACTCAATTTTTTTAAGAAATAATTGATATGCCAGCCAAGGTTCTCCTAAAGATGCAAGGGAAGTAGAGATTACTTTATTTTTATACTAACACTTGGCCCTAGTCCCAAAACTAATGAAAATAAAAAATACTTGTTTAGAACAATATTTGTGGATGATAAGCCACTTACTCCTTTACTAATTAGACTATGTGATTTAAATAAAAAATTAGAATAATAGTTTGAAAAACATATGTGGAATTTGGCCACTTACTCTTCTCCCTAATTAATCTGTGTGTGTATTTGAAAATATAAATCAGAAGAGAAATATACCATTTTCTCCACTAATTGGCGTTAGTAAAGCAACTCGAAAAACTAAACAAAGAATAAAAAATGTAGAGGTAGATACAACTCACTAAAGGCCGCCAATAACTTGAGAAAAAACAAAATACAAGGCACTTTTTGGCTTTCTGGTGACCGCGTGGGTTTAGCCACACACATATCCCCGCGTGCGTCTGTCGGAGAAAAAGTCACGCAAGCGAGAAAAGAAATTGAAAAGTCAAATTCTTGGGCTCAGAACGTGTACTAGAGGTCCTAAAAATTTTCCAAAGAGGTGTTGAGCACCTTGTAGAGTGTTTATTTAGAGAGGAGGTCCTGAAAAATAACTATTAGAATAAAGAAAAGAAACCGATACAGTCTTCAATTTTGTTTTAGATTTTTTGGGGCAGTGCAGTACCAAATAACACCTCCCTAACAATTGTTTGTTCCCTACAAAGGAACACAGAGACATTTGGTGTTGTTATTGGACATAGATAAAATAAATCATTCAAAATAGTGAAAACAATTCATCTACAAACATAAATTTAACAAAAGAGACCAATACAAAATAATTATTAGTGAAGAAACAAGTTAACATAATAATGGAAAAAGAATCCCCTTATTGACCGTCAGTGGTAGAATATGAATACAATAAAACAATAAAAAATCCTGAAGAGGATCCTTTGAGATATGTTGCTTAAAATCCTTAGCATGGAGTTCCCTAACCTCGGTCTCTTTGCAATCTTCTCCTCTCTCTCAAAAGAACTGTGAAGAGAATCCAATAGTGGACTCTTCTACTCCCACTAAGATGTTGGATTGCTTAGACGAAATATGGCCAACATAATAGTGCTCTCACTTATTCTACTTCAATAATGGAATGTAGTGTTGCTCTAATAGCAATTTGGACAACATAACAATGTACCATGTTTTGGTTATCCCATAGCTTGTTTATATAGAAAAATTTGAACCCATCTTCACTCTCTTGGTTCAAGAGTGATAGTTACTCAAGAGTAGGACAAGATGATTCCATTGAGGGCTGCATATCTTTAGTGTGACGCCAAGTCAGTTGTACTTGACTGGAAATGTTAGGGAATCCTTTCCAAAAGTGTGGGAAGTGGTCCTGATTTTTTGAGTTCGCACTCTCCTTTCACCACAGGGATTTCAAAGAGCTAAATAGTTGCACATTTCACCTTCTCTTTCTGGTGCACAGTCAAAATTTTCAGTTAACAATCTTAAGAGAAGTTTAATTTTTGAGAATTCCACAATTTTTTCAACTAGAATATTTTTATTTGTACCTTTTACTATAAAAACATAAGTTCCTTTTCTAGTTTATGATTTTCTAGTGTTAAACCTAGTTAGTTTCCTACATTTATAAATATGATGCAAGAATTTCTAAAGATAATATTATGATACTTAGAAAGCTTTGACCTAGGAGGAAAAGAGATAATTAGGAAGAGTGTAAGGATAGTCGACACCTAGGAAAACATGAACAAGTAACAAGTCAACACAACAAATGATAGTTCATGTAGGTTATAGAATTGCATTAGGAAAACATTTTGGAGGGGCATTGTCATAGCGACAACATTATCTTGAAAAAAAATTTAAGAATATTGAAAAGGAAAATTCCATGCTCGCAAAAAAATTAGAGAATTGAAAAAACTACTTCAAAACCATGATGAAGAAAATATCTCTTTCAAGTTCCATCTTCAAGAAGTGAAAATAGTTAAGGAATTAATGAGCATCTAGATGAAGAATAAAGAAGAAGATTGTAAGAAGCTTGAAGAGGAAGTTGTGTCACTGAGAGTTGAAGTTGATAAGCTCAATAATAACTTGAATAGATCCCTAGTGTTGGAAAACATTATCATCTATCAAATACCACCAGGAAATTAGACCCTTCTGTATGTATAAAATGAAGAGGTCAGTGATTGGAGTGGATGATTGTCTCCTTCCTCAGAATGTAATGCTTCCATTGCTGGCAAGCTTGCACGATGGAATGCATCTCTTTATCATAGGTGGGGTACATCCAAACTATATTGGAAAGTGTCCCACTATGATAGGAAACTGGATGCTCATACTGGGTGAGGATTGCACCAATAGCATAGTGAGAGGTGTTTGTCTCAATTTGAAATGGTTGCTATACGTCTGGTAGTGTGAGTACCGGTGTAGAGCAGAGATGGTGCTTAAACTCAACGAATGCCTTATATTGGGATTCAAACCAAGTAAACTTTTATTTTTCCTCGCCCTTAGTAATCTAAGTCAAATTCCAAGTGATATGGGAGAATGCCAACAGAAACCTCTGATGAAATTTGCAAGGCCCAAAAAGATATGAAGTTCTGTTAGATTGGCCAGGGATAGCCAGTCCCGAATGAATTGGATCTTAGTCATATCCACATGAAAAATATTCTTATCTTTGATGTAACCCAGATATTGGACCTCAATCATGCCAAAGGTGCATTTATCCAATTTGGCACATTTTTTGTGCTATTAAATGGCTTGAAGGACCTGTCGAATGTGTTGCAAGTGTTCTTACCAACTGTTGCTGAAGATGAGGATGTCGACCAGATAAACAACCATGAACGATTTTTTGAAGGCCTACAAGATGTCATCCATTAGCCTCAAAAAAGTAGCAGGGTCATTTGTTAATCCAAAGGGCATAACCAATCATTCAAAAAGACCTTCCTTGGATTTGAAGGAGGTCTTTTGTACATTTGTGGGCTTTATTGGAACCTGGTGATAGCCAAACTTCAGATCGATCCTTTTGAAATACTTGGCATCTATGAGCTTGTCCAAAAGGTAATCAATCTATGGGATTGGATACCTTTTCTGGACACTAATTTTGTTAAGTGCTCGATAGTTAATGCAAACCCTCCAGGTCGCATCCTTCTTTTGTGCAACTACAATTAGGGTCCCATAAGGCGAGGAACTTGGTCGGATGTGCCCTTTTTGCATAAAATCATGGATTTCAAACAAGATCTCTTAAATTTCTAGAATGGAGTAGATATATCAATTCATTGGGTAAAGGTGCTATATGAGTCAGATCGATCGAATGCTTGACCTAACAATGAAAGGATACCCATGTGGATCAGGAGAATATGTCCCTGTATTCTTCCATGACCGTATCCACCTGCTTCTACTATGTGGAGGAACCATTTCCAGGGGACATGGATGTGGCTACAATATTCCCCTTAATCTAAGAGTGAATCGGGAAGAAAACAAATTTATTGTTCTATGAGATGATCTTACTACATTGCTTAGTAGAGATAAAAGAGATGCCGGTAGGTAGGGCTACCTCCAGTATCTTGTATAAATTATTACCCAAAAAAATAATAACAGTGTGAAACCTAGACTCATACATAACATGATGCTTCCAAAAGTATGGTTGATATATTAATACATCAGAAATTTCAAGAGGAGATATATCACACAATACCTCATCCGTGAAGGGTTTGATGCTATAGGGAATGCAACACTACTCGATGACGTAGATATCTCATCCTTGGTGAAGCCACCTGATGTTGTACAATCGTGGGTGTGGTGTGGTTGGTAGGCCCAACTGTGTAATATTCCTAATTAGCTTTTAGCTAGTTGGAATATTAAATTTTTCTTTCATTCATAACTTTTATTAATAAGTGGGTAGAGAGACCCTTAAATATATTTAGTAGGAATAAAACCATTTCCAGTGTGAAGGCGGATCAATTTAGCTAGATGAAATAATGAAAATCTTACTGTGAATGGAGTCAATGCATGTGGAGGGGGTCAAGGTTGACCAAATCAACAACGCTGACATAGAGAGAGTGGAGCTAGTGGAGGACAATGTAGTTATTAGGGAGGAGTGTTTGCATGGAAGTAGCATCTTGAATGAGTGGGGCCAAAGGTGAGGAATATCACCAAGAATATAAGGAAGGGGATGGAGTCCATAAAATGAATTTTGAATATTGTTTATGTCTTGGCCTTTTATGATTTTCTACTTGCTTCAACTATTTAGTAGAGTCTACTGTATTGTTTAGCAAAAGGGTGTTTCCGGGCAGATATCCCACCCTCATCCTTGGGTGACTTCGAGTGCCTACTCAGGAGAGGTATACTAACCTTAATTTCCACCATTCGGCATTAGGTCAAGAAGCTTTCATCATCCACAAAGCAATCTCCTTCATAAATTGCATTATCTTGTAGTGCGGTGCAGTGGAGGGTTGAGAAACCCAGTTTGTGAGCTACTTTCCTAGTGAGGGGAGCAACCCTTCTCCCAGAAAGCTAGAGAGGAGAATTTGCAGCCACTTGATTTTCATATCAGCCATCTCCTAGAAGTCATCCATTGTTACAATGTTATTAAGCTCTGGGGCAGCATTCCGTACTTTTTTCATCTTTTGTATTTTCAAAAACCCTTTCTAGGTTGTATTGGAATTGTGCTTGGGAGCTTAGATCTCTATTCCAAACACCTTTTGAGCATTATATTAGAGGATATATCTATTTATATTTTCCAAATGTAGTAACCCTCACTAGGACTGCGCTGTCTTTTTCTCCAACATTTTGTATAGCAACAACATTTCATGTTTGGGTGTACTTGAGCAGTGGAGGTTTGTCTGGCCTAGTTTGAGTGACTTTTTCCTTGACACATTGTACTTAATTTCTGATGTGATACATAATATAATGAATCTATGATTTTTTCATGTGTATTGTATTGATATTTGCTGTAAATTCCCATTTTAAGTTCAATATTGCTAGTTTTCCTATTTTGGAATATTACAGTTATATCAGAGCATAATCTTGGCTCAGCTTGTGGGGAACTAAATCTATAGAAATGGAGGAAAGAGTAATTCCAAAACTTCTTCTCTAGAAAATCCATAATATTGCCAAAGAAATCAAGCAGGTGAGATTAGGAACATAGAAGGAATCCCCTGGAGGGTTTCAACATGGAGAGAGTTTCGACACCTCGCATACTTGGTGTGAGCAACTAGCATTACAACCTTCTTCACAATGCTCCACCATTCCCACATTTATAGCAGTAGAAAATGAAGTGGGAGGGCCACAAAAAGAGGAAAATATTGGTGATTATTTCTTAGAGTATGTATCTCAATCTGAGAGGTTCAAGGAGAACCTGAACTTTTAAGAGTTCTATCGGATCAAGGATAATTGAAGACCCAATAATCACAATAGAGGTGGATCATACATGCAGAATAATGATCTACAATGTACTATGGCTAGATTCTTCTTACCCCCTTTCGATGGGTCACCCGAGGGCATAACCAATGCTTGGGTAGAGAAGTTGGATACTTATTTTCACTGGAACAATTTTTCAGAGATGGAGGCCATAAAGATAGTAGCACTGCACCTTAAAGGTGAATCACATGAGTGGTGGTTTCATGGTGTATCTAAACTAGGAAATTCTAGTGTCACTTCTTATGCAGAATTTACCCAGAGGTTGGTGGAAATATTTGACTGTAGGAGTCTAGAGGCCCATTTTGTTGATCTAGCCAAGATTAAGAAAACAAGAGATCTATATAATTATATCTCTGAATTTCTAAAACTCTTAGTTATGGCGTTCGATCTATCTACAACTAGGAGACTATATAAGTTTATTGACGAGATAGGAAAACCTTTCCATGGGTTGGTGAAATTCTCTAGAGCAACTACACTCTGAGAGTCTATTGAGAAGGCTAGATATTTAGTGTATGCTTTTCCAAAGGAAAAAGTGCCATTCCAACAGAATTTCTCTTCTCAAGAAAAGGGAAAATATGTGAAGTCTCCTCCCTTAAAAGAGAATCATGAGAGGGGATCCCTTGATGATGATGTTGGGGGAGATTTAAGGAGGAGAAAACTTTGCTTCACTTGCCAAGACCCATGGACACCAGGACACCGGTGTGCTGCTGGGAAGGAACATTATATTGAGGTGTTATCTGATGATGAGGAAACATCATACTTGGAGGAGAATCCCACCGCTATAGCATCAGTAGGGGTTGCACCACCATCCAGAGAAGTGAAGGAGGCATTTCCTCCAATTGGAAGGATTCTTGCACCCTTGCGGGGAGTTCCCAAATATCTAACATTGAGGGTGAGAGGCACTATTCAGGGGTAGAGAGTTTCAGTGTTGATAGAAAGTGTGGCTACCCACAACCTTATTGAGACTCAGTTATTTGAAAGGAGAGGCATTCCCATGGATGATTTTGAGGGCTTCTTAGTCTTGGTTCCGGGGGCTAGAACCATGCAGTGTGCCAAGTATGTTCCAACACTAACTATCACTTTGGGGGCTTACACATTGATAGACCACTTCTTTGTGGTTAATATTCTAGACACCAATGTGATAATAGTTGTTCATTGGTTCATCACCTTGGGGAAGGTCACGACAAATTGGGAGACTTTGGAGATGGAATGGATAGATAAGGGGAGTGGTAAGCACCATAAGATCAGGGGCATGCAGACCTATCCTCCTCAGATTGTCTCACCACAAAGGATGGAGGTTGATTTGCATAGAGGAGACATAGAGTGGGTAGTGGAACTACATATGTCAGAGGCAGGAGGCAAGGGTGCACGAATACACCTGGATTTGTAGTCTATTCTAGATAATTACTCTATAGTATTTGGAGATATACCACCAGGGAGACCACTTGACTGAGGATTCGATCACACTATTGAGTGAGCAGAGGATCCAAGCCCTAATCATCAAACCCTATAGGCATCCCAAAGCCTACAGGGATGAGATTGAAAAATCCATTCAGGAGCTCTTGGATTTAGGACATATTCGACCTAGCACCAATCCTTTTTCTTCTTCTGTGGTCCTGGTAAAGAAGAAGGATGCCACATTGAGTATGTGCATTGAATATAGAGATTTGAACAAGATAAAAATTAAGAACAAGTACCCAATCCCCAGGATCGATGAGCTGATGGATGAGCTAAGGGGATCCAAGTACCTTTCAAATATTGGTTTGAGGTCGAGGTACCATCAAATCAGAGTGAGGGATCAAGATATCCCTAAGAAAACATTTATGTGCCACTATGGTCATCTTGAGTTCTTGATGATACCCTTTGGGTTAACCAATACTCCAACAACTTCTCAATCTTGCATGAACCACATCTTCCGTGGTTAAATAAGGAAGTTTGTGTTGGTCTTCTTTGACAACAATCTTATTTACAGCCGCACATGGGAGGAGCATTTGCAAAATATTGAGAAAATATTACGCATTCTTGAAGAGAAGCAATTATATGCTAAGCTTTCCAAGTGTGATCTTGGATTCATAGAGATGCTCTATTTGGGCCACATCATTGGAGTAGATGGAGTGATGGTCCATGAGGAGAAGATTCGTGTTATTAGATATTTTCCTAAGCCAAAGAATTTCATAAAACTTTGGGGGTTTGTAGGCAGATGTAACTACTACCAGAAGTTTGTCAAAGGGTTCTCTCAACTAGCAGCACCACTTACAGATTTGACCAAGAAGGGGGCATTTGGTTGGATATCCACAGAGTGCATAGGACCTTTGATAGGCTCAAGGAGGTGATCAGTAGTTTTTCGGTGTTTGTTTTACTAAATTTTACCTAGGCCTTTCTGGTGGAATGTGATTCTTCAGGGGAAGGCATTTGAGCAATCTTGATGCAAGGGGGTTACCGCATAGATTTAGAGAGTCGGAAGTTGCTACCTCATGAGAGGTTGTACTCTATATATGATAAGGAAATTTTGGCTATCATGCAAGTATTAGAAAAATTATATAAATATTTGGTGGGCAACAGATTCCGAGTGAAGACTGATCATAATAGTCTTCAGTTCTTCCTTGAGAAGAATAAGCTATAGGAGAGGCAATAGAAATGGGTGAGAAAGATCAAAGCATATGAATCTGACATTGAATGTGTCAAAGGAAAGAGCAATGTGGTGGTAGATGCCCTATCACAGAGACCAGCAACACTGTCTTTGATGAGTGTAGATATAGATTGGAAGGCCCTGATGTTGGTGAAGTATTCCAAAGACCGCTTTGCATGTGAGATATTAGATGTATAAGTGACCAATGGGAGGTTTAGGGTGATGTATGAGATCATCTATTACTGAGACAGGATCTTCTAAACTAAATATTCTAGACTCAAGAAGAATATTTTGTAGGCATCACATGATTCACCACTTTCTGATCATCAGGGATTCACTAAGACATATCGGGCCATTCGAGAAAGATTCTCATGGAAGGGTCTGAAGGAGGATGTGCTCCAACACATCAGGGAGTGTGTAGTTTTCCAGCAGAACAAAGGAGAGAAAACAAATCATGCAGGGATGTTGCAGCCACTCCCTATTCTGGAAGGAAAATGGGAGAGTATTTCCATGAACTTCATCACCAATCTACCTACATTACAGGGTAAGGATTGTATCTTTGTAGTTGTTGATAGACTAAAAAATTATTCACATTTATTTGCTATTTATGCACGATATACTGCTTCACAGGTGGCTGAGCTCTTATTTAGAGATTTCTTTAGACTCCATGGTCTTCCAAATAGCATATTCAGTGATCGGGATAACCACTTCATGGGTGGCTTTTGGCAAGAGCTTTTTCGGTTGATGGGTACTGAATTGACACCAAGTACCAATTATCACCCTCATACCGATGGACAGACAAATATAGTAAACAAGTGGCTGGAAGGCTACTTTCAAAACTATGTTTTGGGGCAACAAATACCATAGCTGCGCTGGCTCCACTTGGGGGAGTATTGTTACAACCCAAATTTTCACATGTCCATCGATATGTCTCCATTTTGGGCTCTTTATGGATATGATGCTCTATCATTTCTTCATGTGATGTTTGGAGCAAGCAAGGCTTCTAGAGCCAAGGAGTGGATCCAGGAGAGTTAGTATATACTTTTTTATCTCAAGGACAACATTGTTATAGCCCAAAACCAACAGAAGTTGTATGAAGACCGTGGTCAGATATGAGGCAGTTTGAGGTCGATGATTTAGTATACCTCCGTCTTCAGTCTCACAGAAAGTCCACACTTAAGGAGAAGGGGGATGATAAGCTTAAGCCCCGGTTCTATGGGCCATAAAGGGTGATATGTCATGTTGGGGAAGTAGCATATGAGTTGGCGCTCCCCATTGGGAGTAAGATCCATAACATTTTTCATGTCTCATGCCTTAAGAAGGCCATTGGAAAACATGTGGTTTCCACCATAGATATTCCACCTATTGATGATGAGGTCCATTTGGTGTTACAACCATAAGTTATCTTTGAAACTCAGGAGAGGCAACTAACGAGCAAGGTGATTAGAGAGTATCTGATTAGATGGAGGAATCTACCAGATGAGGATTCCACTTGGGAAGGAGAGAATATTTTACAACATCTGTATTTGCAGTTGCTTGAGGAAAAGCAACATTTTGGAGGGGAGGACTTTAATATTCCTAATTAAATTTTATCTAGTTGGAATATTAAATTTTTCTTTCATTCATAACTTAGATGAATAAGTGGGTAGAGAGATCCTTAAATCTCTTTAATAAGAATAAAACCACCTCCAGTGCGAATTTGGATCAGTGTAGCTAGCTGAAATAAAACAACCGTTAGTGTCAATGGTGTTGATGCATGTGGATGGGATCAAGGTTGACCAAATCAACAACACTTCCATAGAGAGAGTGGATCTAGTGGAGGACAGTGCAGTTATTGGCAAGGACTGTTTTCCTGGAAGTAGCATCTTTAATGAGTGGGGCTAAGGGTGAGGAAGCTCACCATAGAATGCATTATAAATATTCTTTATGTCTTGGTCTTTTATGAATTTCTGTACGCTTCATCTATTTAGAGGAGTCTATTGTGTTTTTTAGCACAAGGGTGTTTCTAGGCGCAAATCCCATCCTCATCCTTGAGGGACTTCAAGTGCTAACTCAGGAGAGGTATATTGAGCTTCATTTCCACCATCCAGAATCAGGGCAAGAAGCTTTTGTCATCCATAACACAATCTCCTACAGAAATTGTGTTATCTTGCAGGGCAGTGCAATGGAGGGTTGAAAAACCCAATTTTTGAGCTAGTTTCCTAGTGAGGGGAGCAACCCTTCACCCGGAAAGATAGAGATGAGAAGTTGTAGCTATTTTATTGGCATATCATCCATTTCCTAATATTGATCTAGTGATACAATTTTATTCAGCCCTAGGGCTGCATTTTGTACTCTTTGCATCTTTTGTATTTCTAGAAACCCTTTCTGGGTTGTCTTGGAATTGTGCTTGGGAGCTTAGATCTCTATTCCTAGCACCTTTTGATAATTATATCAATAGATCTACCTATTTATATTTTCCAACTATAGTAAACCTCACTGGGAATTTTTTTTCTTGTTCTGTGACATTTTGTATAGCAGCAACATTTCATGTTTGGGTGTATTTGAGCATTGGAGGCTTGTCTGGCCTAGTTTCAATGACATGTTCCTCAACACATTGTACTTGTTTGTTGCTATGATACATAATATAATGGATGTATGATTTTATCATGTTTAGTGTTTTGATATTTGCTGTAAATTATAGTTTTATTTTCAATATAGCTACTTTTCCTATTTTGGAGTATTATAAACCACTTCATGACCTCTTCTGAAATGATGTTCTTTTGGATCCCACAGTTGACAATGAATTGTAGTGTAGATCCCTTCACCTACATCTGTGAGTGAAAGAGGAACCCCCCCTCATCTGGATCTTTGGGTTTAGCCTTTTGGATTTTGGTGGTGGCTACCCTCATAGTGGGTTCTATCTCAATTACCTACTTACCCTTGTTGGTTGCATTTTTTGTTTCTAGCTCAGAATTAGAACATGCATCTGTCTCTGAGTCTCTAATATTGGCCACTAGTGCCTATTTTATGAGACATTCATGTGTGTTGTGAGTGGAGATTTTATGGAACTCATACCATTTTCTAGTGTTCTGATTTGACTTCCTAGCACCCTTGGCTTACGGCTTCGAGGAGTTTCCATGGGAAGTGCCAATTCAGGTGCCCCTTTTATGCTTTGGGTTCGTAGACCCAAATTCTTGCTTCTTTTGCAGGAATTTCTTCTCAATTTTGGTATCATATCGGTATGTTACACCAACTAAGGAGATGTCCAGGAACTCCATTTTTTCTTAAATATATTTGTGCAAAGAATTTTGGCACTTAAAATCTAGATGTTTCTCATAAATTTTTATACCTAAAGCATTGTATGGAAAATATATTTCAGCTACTGCACATATTTATCCCTCTATTTCGGCAATGTAGTACATTTTATGTACTTGTCTTCATAGATCCTAACAGGGTAGTATTGTTCCTTGATGGCATATTCGAAATAATTCCATGTGGGTGTGACTGAGAATAGTGAGGTCTCCCCATTGTCCTTCTCCTCACAGTAGTTTTCGCACCAGTCCTTGGTGTGGAGGGACACATTCAAGAGTGAAAAAGTAATCTTTTCCCTATTGGAAAAATCATAAACATAAAAATATACTTCCAAGATATTTAACCATTTATGTATGAAATATGCATCTATTTGGCCTTCAAATGTGGGAATGTCATAGTTGACTTGTACCTTAAAGGGAGTGGCGCCTCCAGAGTGGTTTTTGTATGAATATTTGTCTTCTGTGGCCATTAAGCAAACAATTCGGGCAAGGTTATCGATCATCGCATTCCTCTGTCTCTCGAGGGCCTCCTTGAGAAATATTTTGATAGGATCTCCCACTCCCTTGTCTTTCTTTTCATCTTCCATGGGATTTCACTTGAGTTTGCGAGGTTGATCTTGCAAGGGTTCAACCAGATCAAGCTCGAACTCCATGTACCCTGAACTCGTCGGGGACATGCAAAAAAAAAAAGAAAAAGGAATACACCACTCTGATACCACTGATCCGAATTTATGTAGGAATGCAAGAGAATAAAAATATAAACATGGACATAGAGATGCAGTAGAAATAAAATTTCATTTCATTAATATCAAAGATTGAAATATGCTTATATATAGAATGGAAATAAACTAGCTTGAGCGATGGTAGCTTATCTCTGAGAAGATATGGGGCAGCGAAATTCCTATGAACTATGTTTCAATGAGGCTCGAGGGCCTACTTACTATTGAGAAACAATGGAAAAACATAAACATCCAAAAACCTAATCTTGGTATATGAAGGGCCAAAACTATGGGCCCTGTTTGGGTAAATTGGTACATCAGCTTCCAAGGGACGTAGCTTTAGCATAAGATCGTTTTTTGATGCACAAAATAACGCGTTAGAAATATTTATCCAAGGACTAAAAATTTTAAGTCAAAATTTTGGGAAATTACTCATGTTGGCCCCAATTTTCCCAAAAAATGTTGTTTAGGGCCTCAAAAAGGCTCCAGAAGTTCAGGACTTGAAAATATGAAAAAAATAGTAAATTGTACTACAATGAAGGAAACTAAAAATTTGGAAGAAACAATGATAGTGGTCCAAGTGGAGTAGGTGGGTGGCCACAAATATCCACTTGCATCACATTTCCAGCCACATATGTTCCCATAGAGCCAACTTATTTTCAATTTTTTTAAGAATCCAATCCGAGTCTAGGCATTCTTATTTTTATGGCTTTAGATAAATCCCAAGTACCTAAATCCCTCATCCATCAAGATCACTTCTACCTCGAATAAGAATGCAGTCTCATGAACTTAATCTTCATCTGCCCTATCTGCAATCAATTCTTATTTCAATTTGTTCATGATGACCCCCAAAGCTTCTCCAACTTTAGAGAGGATTTGGTGTATTATCCTCCATTCAAAAATTTTAGCAACCACTACATATAGGATGTTATCGAAGAGCATTAGGTGAGAGATTATAATATGCCTTATGACCCTACAACCAACAATTGAACCTCGTGCCTTGGATTCACATATCCATATTCTCACACCATTTATGACAAAAATAAATAGCAAGGGAAAGCGTGCACATCCCTGGAAAAGACCCCTTGATATATTGAAGAATTTTGTGAGAAAGCCATTAAAAATCACAACTATTTTAATAGGGGTAATGTGCCAACCCATGAATAAGTCTATATGTTGGTGAGAAAAACTAATTTTGTGTAAGATTAGCTTGATAAAATCCTAGTTAACACGGTCAAATTCCTTTATGACGTCAATTCTCATTAGACATGCCTCCATCCTAAGTGCTTTGATTGAATGTAAATATTCTTAGGAAATCACCAATGCATATTGTATCTATTTTTTAGATAAAAATTAAAATTGTTTTAACCAAATATGAGTGAAGAGCCTTTTCTTAATTCTATTAAAAAATGATAGGTTTAAAATATAGAAATGAATATGGATTACACTTTTTAGGAATGAGGGATAAAATATTGCATTAATAGAACCTGTGATGTAGCCCTTACAACATGATTCTTCATCCATATCTATAATTTTTTTCTCCTTGATGTCGAAGAAAAATAGGAAAATTTCAACCTCCCATCCATCTGGGCCAGGGATTTTTCCTCGATCTAACCTTTCAATACCTATTGTAACTCCTCCCTCGAAATATCTGCATCCATTTGTTCTTTAATCTCCCCATTCACCATATAGGGAAACAAGTTAGTGAAATCGATCTACTTATCTATGTTTAGATCCTTCGTGGCCTAGAAATGATTATTAAAGAAATGTACAACCTCCTTTTGGATATCTCTTTGATCAGAAATTAGATTATTCTCCCCATCTTTAATTTTCCAAATTGAATTGGCCCTTTTTATTTTCAAAACCATGCTATGGAAGTAGCGAGTATTCTTATCCCATTTTTCTACCGAATTTTCTCTTCACTTGAACCTCCACTCGTCCTCTTGTAGCTTCAAAATATTTTTCCTTCTATTTTCTAATTCTAGAAGAATTTTACTTGTATAATCTATAAAAAAATATATGGATTAGTTGGATCATTCAATGTTGCACCTTTCTGATAAATTCTAATTAACTCTTTGGATAAATCCTTTTTCTGCCTCTTGACCCATGAGATTACCTCAGTCTTTAATGTTATCAATTTGGTAGATACAACATCCATTCTATGTGTCAAATGGACCTTTTATGTTTTGGTCCAATTCGATTTGACCAATTGTTCAAAATCATTGTCTTTCAACCACATGTCATTAAACTTGAAGGGTAAGTCTTAAAACCTATTTTCCCCTGTCCATTAAAAGAAAATGGCTTGGTGATTCAAAATATCTGAAGTGGGTCCACGGTGATATATTATTCAATATTTCATGAATAAATGAATGAACAAGGAAATTATCTAGTCTTTTGGCAATTCCCTCAGTACCATATCGGTCCTTCCTCCAAGTTGGACCAACTGGGAAAGGGACAATATCCTTTAGCAATATATGAAAAAAAATATCCTTAAAGTATCCAGAGAGTGGCTCCATTTTACCCCCCCGCCCCATAATTCCTAGACATCCATCATCATATTGATGTCACTAACTATTAGGAGAGATCATATTTGAAACATACCATAGGATTCCAATTTGTCCCAAAATTCTTTGCGACTGGAACATGGAGCATATATATTGAGAATACATAGGTGGTGATAGGATTGCTTGATATAACCCAACCAAATGATTCATGCACAGGATTTGTTATCATTTAGGTAAAAAATCTTGGGATCCCATATAGTCTCCAATGCCATGGATACATCAGAACACATATCACACATACCTCCCATTCTAGATATATTTTAGATAGGAATTCCATTTATTTTTCATTGTCTAATATTGTTTCTTGAATGAGAACAACTGATTGTTTCTTTGATATTATAGTGCTGTAGAGGGATCTCTTTTTGTGGATCAATCCTAGGCCCCTTACATTAATGTACATAATTTTCATTATGTTAGGAAGGTAGTGGGAATATCCCCTCTAAGGACGCATGAAATAGAGCTATCAGCTAGAAAAATAATATCGTTAGAAATAAAAGGATGAAATGGAGGATAATTGGCATCTTCTATGGCCTCCAAGAATAAAGAATTGAGATCTTCATTCTAGCCCCATCACAGGATAATATTTTTTTATAATTAATTCCTTTTTTTTTTGGGTCATCACATTCTTCGTTAATTTTTGTTTCACTATCACTTCTTTCTCTCTAAAGAGATATTTATTTATGTTTAATGGTTCCAAACTACGAGACCCTTCACTTTCCAATATTTCCATATCAATATCCATTGATAGAGGGGACAAATATCTCACAAGAGGAGATCTTAAACGATTTGAAGGTGACAAGTTATACCTAGAAGTCAACATCTTCTCTATGGGTCCATTAAATGTAATAGGAGTTTCCTATATCGATCCCCACTATTGAATACAACTTACATGCTCTATTGAATTTTATGAATATTCTAAGCATGAACAATTTCCTATACATTGAAAATAAGAAATAAAGAAATCATTAGCTGAATTCCACCAATAATGGATAATATTATATATATAGTTTGTTTTTAATATACTTATAAAGTCATAATGATATGCTAATGTCGGGTGGCCTGGAGTTTTCTATCATTATTTCTCTATAGTCCCCATTATTTAATATTCGAAAATTATATATCAATTTTGAATGTACTATATAAATAGTATTTCCCAACAAGAAATGTATTGGTTGGCATTTGTTATCTTAAAATTTTAATATATATCAAAATTATGAATTTATAGAAAACCATACCCATAATTTCAATAACTTAAACTTTAGTGAACAAATCTTGCATAAGAAACATCCATCTTCCATACATATGGTATCTATCGGAGAAGATGAATGAGAAGATATTCCTTTAACATATTCAGTGGAAATGGTGCATTGCTATTGAATCTATTTATCTCTGAAGTTAATGTGAATCATTATCATATAGACGTGAATTTGACACATGCCATAATCCTTAGGTGGAGGAGAAGGGGTTCTATGTATTCTCATTTCAATCTCATTCAATTCAAATCATCTACAATTACATTCAAGACATGTCTCCTTTTGGATCTTGACATGGGGAGTTATTTTTAGTTTCCCTTCCTAGTACATGTATTTGATGAAATCCTAGTTATTTTATGGTATTATGGTTCATCGATTACATGTAATGAAACCTTTACAAGACATGGATATTCTACATTGTAATGTGTCTTAATTGAGATAAGGATTCAATTTTCTAGTTCATTTGGTTGTGCGGGATGGTGGCAATATTGGCTAGTTCAATTCAATGGACTAATATGTTAGTGAGATAAGCATGCTCGTGCTTCATTTCATGGAAAGAAGAGGTTGAAACTAAAGTGGGTGCAAGAGAAATATACGATTTCCAGTTACTTCAAAGTTTCAGTCAAGTTTTCCACAACTCCAGAAGAGAGTGCATGATGTACTATTTCTTAAATTAAAGTCTAAGATATCTCTCATGATCACACTAACACATATTTCATTCTCATTGTATGATGTTTCCATATTCCTATTTTCATGGACAAATGAAATTTATCTATCTATATGAATACGATGAGTGATAATTAAATGAGACAGAAGTTTATGTTTTGGTTGTGGCATAGAAGCACCATGGGTGTGGGTGTGGGTGTGAGGGAGGGAATATATATATATATATATATATATAATTTGAATGATAAAAGACAGAAAGGGGGTTCTTTGATTTGGGTATCAATTTAAAAATATTTTAGTGTATTAAATTTTAAAAATATTTCAAAATAAAGTTGGAAAAAAGTAAAAGAAAAGGCCAAGCCAATTGGTCATTCGATTTTTAAATTATTCCAAAATTTGCAGTGGTTTTATGTTGAGGCCTTTGTCTCTTCTCAACCTACTCAACCTCTACAATGACATTGAAGAAATGAAAAACTATAAACCCCTATCTAGGGCATAATATTTAGAGCTTATAAACTTCCATCTAAAAAAACTTATTTACAAATCTTGAAGGCATGGTTAAAGAACTTGGAGTGCATTTTGGCTTTGATATTAAACTTTGTGTGTGTGTGTGTGTGTGTGTGTGTGTGTGTGTGTGAATTTGTAATTAATATATGTGAAATATTTGAAAATTATTTTAATAATAAATACATATTTATCTTAACCACAGATCTATCAAGTGTCGAAAGGGATCGAAACTTTTAATATGTAATTTTTTTGTAGCATGTAAAATTTGGAAAAAGTTTTGCACGTAAATATATTTAATCCCTCTCACAACTTGTTAAACCCTTAGTTAAGATGGATTTACATCGATTACACATACACACACACATTGTGTAATTTTTAATTTCTTAAATTATATTTTTTAATCCACAAATTGATACAAATCCTTTAATGTATCCTTGAACACTTTAGTTGTGTATTATACACAACTTAAAATTTGAAATTCCAACAAATATTTTCTATATTTTAGAAAAAATCAAGAAAAGAAATTACATGAAAATGATCTAAAGCACAAAATAGTTAGACATCTTGAAATGTTTTAAAAGTGTTTTAATGAAAACAATTTAGTCTTATTAATTATTGTACATACTAGCACAATCATATTTACTAATGTGGTTGATATATGCAGATAGGCATATATCAATCACATGTACATCCACATTAGTAAATGTGGTTGATATGCGACAATAAGTTAAATATAAACCATGTTAATAATTATTAAGTGTGTGAGAGAGATTTAACCTCAAAGCCACATTTACACATGATCAAGCCACATTTATTTGTGAAGGTTAAGAATTATATAATAATAACAACCACATTATTATGTATTCATATGGGTATTATATTAATATTATATTATTTATTAATATAATGTTAGGTTATTATATAATATTATACTAATACATGAGTAGTTATATTAAAAACCAAACATAATTAACACATAGTACAACAAGTGCTACATATTAGTCAAATAAAGATGTTAGTAAATGAAATATTTTAATAAAGATATGCTCAAGTGAAAGCTTAGTTTATCTAAATTAAAGTAAAAAACAATAAAGACATAAAGACTTAATCAACAATTCATATTCTTTTGTCTTTAAAGTTCATAAAACTTGTCAAAGTGTTACCCACAATGGAAAAATATTTGTAACTTTAGTATTAAAATAAGTTGAAACTTCTTGCCTTGAAAAATATATTTTCTGGAATTTAATTCAATAAATTTATTCATTTTATATCTTTAAAATGTTTTGGTAATAATAATAATAATATTTAATAAAAAATAATTTAAATTAAGTACTACAATTATAAACATGTATTTTTTAATGCTTAATAATTTGTGTTAGAAATAGGTTTGACATGCATGCCTATTTTTATACATAGATAAATATTATAGTTATAACATGTATTTGTTAATGTTTATTATTTTCGGTTACAAATATATTTTACATGCATAGTTGGGTAATAATTGTAACATGTTTGATAGTTCATTTTATTAAAAATAAGTTTGTCATATACACTTTTTATTAAGAGTATATATATAAGGGTAATAATAGTAAAAATTATGATGTATAAAAAATAATCTTATTTTTAATATTTTTGTTTTACAATGTTAAATATATTTAGTTTTATTTTCAACTTCACCTTTATTTACATATTTTATTTAAAAAACTTTATTTTATAAAATATATTTTATTTCATTAATAAATTAATAAATTAGCCTTAAAACATATTAAATAAATAATCATTTGATGCTTGTACTTTTTTTTAATTATCATATTAATCATATTTTCTTAAAATTTCTATATATAAACAACAACAATAAAATTTTAAGAGAAAACTTTATTATTATAGTTTTGAAATTTGAAATTCATTTAAACAGTCAAAATCCATAAAAAAAATTAGCAACCAAATTCTACCTTTTAGAAAAATTAAAAGAAAAACTTTGGACAAATTATAATTCAAACTGCACTTTCCTTTTTACAAAATCCAAAAAGTGTTTGTCCACTTCATATTCCATGTTGCACAGTGGCCAATGATAGACAAATGCTCTTAACTATATGCCAACTTTCCAAGTACATCAGAATCAAGCAACCTATGATAACCAAAGTCACCAATTTTGATGATTATTCATAATCCAACGGCAAAGGTTTTAATAGATGTTTTTCATAATCGAATGGACATTCCGGGTTTAGATTAGATATATTAAATTAATATAATTTGATAACAGGAGAAGGTACGTGTTACTGCCTCTCGGAAGAAATATAATTTACATCATTAAAACTTAGACTTGAAATATCCTGTACAAGTCATTAAAATTTGGATATATGTTGTACGTATCATTAAAATTTCATTGTTAATCATCGAATCATGGGCAATAAGAAGTGAAAAATAGCAGCCAATAGATTTAAAAAAAAAAAAAAATTATATAAATAAATAATAAAAATGATCAAAGTTTAATTATGGAAAAATTGGAAAGCTTAATGTTTAATCACATGCTAACCTAGATATAATACCTGCTATGCAACAGGTATAATAATAACATATGCTTATTATTATTATTAATTATTTATCTCTTACCACTATCTTATGGTCAATGAGAGAGAGAATATTTGAATTATTGATAGGACACCTGGGCACGAGCTAAGGACATTTGGAGAAAGCTTTGGAACTAAGAATGGGCATGCACCTATTTGTTCAGTCAAATCGAGCTAAAACAGGCCTTGTCAAAGTTGATCAAACATGATCTTTTATTCAAGAAATCCCTAGGAAATAGGCCAAATTTAGCATTTTATTGGATTTTCTGTGATTGGATGGATGAGCTCGACCAAAATAGATGGGATAAGGATAGACATGGATATTAGATACATTTTATTTAAGTTTGTTTCATATTTTTCTATTTAAGCCAAGAACATTGAAGGCGTGAGTATGTAGAATTTGTATGATTTCATTTTGATATTTCTGAACTTTGGGAGCTAATTGAAGAACGAGTTCTATCTTTCTTTCTATTGTTCTATATGGTGAATTTTTTATTGAGTTTCATTAGCTGAGAAGTACTTTCAGTGTACGAGGCAAGGGTGGAGGGCCCCCACACTGAGCTAAGTTGTCATGAAGCTTACCCATCCATGAAAAAAAAAAGATAGGGAATCCTTAGTTGTTCCCTATGTTCCTCTAAATTAACAATCCATCATTTCTCCTTCACAAAAAAATGGACCTAGGAAACCAACCACATGTCTTTTACTACCTAACTTTGGTAGAATAAATGATCATTGCCTATGTCAACCCCGTTATTGTAGTCACCCATGCATGTCGAGGGAAATTCAAATATTCCTCCCATACTATTACCTTTTCTCAAGATATAACTAATATTTTGACCTCCCTTCCCCTCATGGTGTCAGAACTAGACATCCTTGTTGTAAATAAAACTAGTAATGACCAAACATCTTATGATTTTTTTCTTAGCAGATCACGTGTTCTTACAGTTTTGCAGTTCAATCTAGCAAGAGAACCATACTACAATGATGTTCAACTTAACCCACTTGCGTTCTTTGCTTTTCCTATTACCTATTCAAACAGTTCTAGCATGCTACGCCCTATCACCACCAACTGACTTGCACCCCAATTAGTCCTCTCTAAAAATCTTGATCATGAACTTCCCCAACCAAGCCCGTCTGACCTTCAAACATCCTCTTTCGTTGCAACTCTATAAAATTCTCATATGGAAATTGATGAAATAGTTTCCTACATAGAATCCTTGAATTACACACTGACTCATTCACTTAAATTTCCCATCATTGGTCTCTCTCTGGACAATTAATACAACAAATAGGGCCTCTTCTCCACGGCCTTCCCCACCTTTTTGATCCGCACTCGATCTTCCTTGATTAACCAACCAAGAATTGCAAAATTTGATATGCAAGAATACGCTTTTCATCTAATGCACTACCATGACAATCAAATTTTCCAACATGCTAGATTTCGATATTAGTTATACAACCTTATCATGTGGCATCATAGCCTAGAAATTTTTTTTGTCTTCATTAAAAGGGACCTTGCAAATACCATGCTAGAAAATGTCATAGACCTTCAACGACACCTTCAACGACTTCCACCTTCGACGATTCCATACCAAATTATGTGTTTTGGCTCGTCCTTGCAAGAGAACCATTTGTTTTGGACTAGGGCTAGAGGGGAGCTCAATGACATGATCTTTAAAAGAGGCAACCCTACCTTCTTCTTCACACTAAGTGCAACTGATACCAAATGGAATGACTTTCATATGACCATGCCTCCAAACCCTCCATCCAATGCACATGATCAAACTTGACAGAGAATCCAAAACATTGTTGCAAACCTACATCGAGCATCTTAATACATCCATTTCAGATTGATAATATTCCTAAAATAAGTCCTACAAAAAGGATTCCTTGTAAAGGATTTTCGATGCCGGTATGAATATATCGTTTTTTCCCATCTCTCCTTTATTTACTTTTCCTTCCATGCATCACTCTTACTTATTCTCGTCTTCCTTGCTAAAGTGTGAATGACAACATCAAGGCTCCAAAAATATACATGGTTTCTTGTTGTTCGAAAATTATCCTAATATGGATGCCCTCGACTAGACTAGCGCTACAAACGTCTATGCAGACAAATAATTATTCGATACATACATCATTTCTTGGAACCCTCACCTCCTGCACAACCAGACTCCTAGAATACATTGTTAATCTATACACAAAACTTATCTCCTTGGGAGAAATGAGATATTAGCATCGAATCAGCTCTGATAATATGAGGAGCTTGTGAACTACATCCAAAAGAACACAAATTGCCACGCCTCTACATCCCTTCGAAAAATAAATAACTCTACTACTTGCCTCTATGGAGCTCCAAGGGAAGTGCACAAGACCACTTCACTACACATTGACGGTTATGGTTGGACTCACATACTCTACTGCTAGAAATGACGACAAGCTAAATTTCCACAACTCTCATATGCTTTCAATCTAGAGGGCGAACATTTAATTTCAACCGGTTCTCTCGTGCCATGCTATTTTGAACTACATTGCAAAGTATGCAGAAAAAGCAGAGACGAAGTCCGAAAGCTACCACCAAATGTTCTCACGTCTTGCGCAAATTCCCCCCATAATGCTCCTACTATGTCTTTCATCCGCAAAATCATGACTAAAATAATTTCTGATAGGGACATTTGTGCACAAGAAACATGCCACATGCTCCACAAAATACCAGTAACACAATTGAACCGTTATTTTGTCTCCCCAAATGTTAAAAAAAAAAATTCAAACGTGTTTCATAAGATCTAGATGGGCATCTTCCAACAACACCCTTCATCACCTCATACATTCAAAGACCTCATGCACTTGCGTCATTGCTTCTTATTGAAGTCAAACATTCCTGGTCATTCTCCTCCCATCATAAGATGTCACCATGGAAACACATCTTACCTCCCATGGTTGTATGTGTCATTCCCCATTACACTTCCATTCCAGTCAAATATTCAGAATCCTATCTATACTTTTTTTGGATTGAATGCCTTTTCTACTACCCTTTCCGTAGACTTCCTAACGAAATTGGAGCAATCAACGAGGTAGATTTTTCACATTGGGGAAAAATTAGAAACACGTATTGAGCATGTCATGTTCAACAGGCACCTTTAGAACCAACCCTCTCTGACTCTAAGGATTCCCCACCTAATCATATTCAGCCCCCCAACCATAGACATGGATGAATGGAAATTCTTCTCTCAACTAAAACTAGGTAAGAACATCCTCCTTGATGAGCTTTACATTATTGGCCATCGTGACTTTGATGCAACTAATAATTTGGACAGCTCTTTTATCCCTTGACACTTGAAAGATATTGTGGGAGTTAGTTTAGGGATCTAGAACCTACTTGGATTCTAATCCACTTATAGAAATTTAGGTAAGCCCATGACATATCTGTGTATGCAGAAGTATGTAAGTAGGTGTGAGAGTGAAGAATGAGAGGCCAGTGAGTAGGGCAAGAGTTCTCTTGTAAATATTTTATTTATTAAATAATTATTTCATGAGAGTTTATGTGCATATATTCTTTATGGATTTTTAAGTACTATTGTGCATAAATTATGAAGTCCAGATCCTATGGTAGGTGTTGCATCCATTTTTTGGTATCAGACCACAACATTTGTGAAATTTGTGAAGTCAATGTCTAAGCCTCAGTTTAGTCAAGACGATGACTTTTGCTTTGTTTATTTGGTGAAAGAAGAAAAGTGCCAAAGGGGTAGAGTTGTTATTGTTGAATAATTGAGTGCCAAGGAGATTGAATTCTTTTTAAGAAGCTAGGAAATCCAAGAATAAAAATTTACTCATATATTTGGAGGTTGAATCTATCTATAACTGGAAGGTTGAATTATTCATTTAGAGGTCGAATTATGTTTATCCTTAGAGACCAATATGCGTTAATTTGGAGGCCATTTGTTACCATATTTTGAAAGGCCAGGTTTAGGGTGATTTTGATATTTGGCAGGTTGCGTTTCTTTTTCAGATATCTGAGGGGCCAAGGATATAATCAAGTGTTTAAGTCGATCATTTATATCGTAAAAGCTGAGCGTTATTCTCATTCCAAGCTATCTGTTGTGTGGACGAGTTATTACAAAGCTTGAAGACATTATTTTCCATGCCAATTTCCCTCTTTGGTCAAGTTAGTATTAATATTTTTGCTCGTATATATCGCAATTAGATCCGACTCACACGTATTTCCAAGCATTATTAAAGAAGAGGTTGCATATTCTGTGTTTGGATTGATTTACCATGGATTTTGGGCTTCGTAATGTTTTCAGGGCAAAGTATCCAGCCACCAAGCCCAAGGGAAATACTGGTATGATGCGCAACAAGAATTTACGAGTAATTTCCATGAAACAAAGTCAAACGATAGTCTGGGGAACTGAGCGTTGGAGAGCCGAAGTGGTGGTACGTTGCAACAATTATTTAAAGGTTTTTTGTGTAGCTGTAAGGACGTTTTCTGCATGTGAGAATAATTATATATGTAGAGTTTAATTAATGAAATAGAATTTCATATTCATTGTATTGTCTCTATGTGTGACAATAAATCTTTGATTGTATGAGCATATCTGTTTTGGGGTGAATTTCGCTACCAGAGAGAAATACCAATTTTGCGAGTGCACTATATATTGTAATGAACCATATTTGTGGAGTGACCTCATTCACAAGATCACAAGCGAGCGGATTTTAAATAGTCTCAGGGTTAATCCCATCCCAATTATTGGTCAAGGACTCATTATCTTGAAAGTAGCAGAATCTGAGTCAATGTTTTCTCTAGCTAATGCTTTAATTTTGTGGAAAAAAGTAAAATTTTATAGGATATATATGAGGAAGTCTGATTGATTCAAACACTCATGTATCCAACATGCCTGTAAGAGCTATAGAATGATGAAATAGAGATCGACTTGAAGTATAAAAATCTGAGTGTTATTGTATGGATTGAATCGAGAATTTATTTCCAGCATTGAAGTGACGGTTTGTATTGATAAGAGTGTATGCTATTGATGCATAGAAGAGTGACCTTCAAAATGTGGGCTTACACACTCAAAACTAACTAGGTCTGCATCAGATCATATTAGAACACATAATAAAACTTTTGGAGTCGAGGAACCAGGTCTCAACAAGAAGATGCATCACTATGAAGAGGAGTGGACAGAAATATCACTTTTCAAGGTTATGAGATTTAATGAGTTCTTATAAGGAGAGAGAATAAGTGCTCATTAATTTTGAAGTTCTTATATTGAAGTTGATTTTTATATGGGATAATTAATGTACTAGTATCTAGGTTAATGTAAAATTATATATGTAATGAAGTTAAAAGAGTCTAGTAATTAGTGTCAAGGTCAATTCAAATGTTTTGTTTTTAAGAAATTTTTGATATAGTCAAATTTGAAGAGTTTATGAAATAATTTGATGAAGTCAATTTGTCAATTCAAGTTCTAAAATGGACAAAAGTCCTTACACAAGTGCAAGAGTTTATCAATGCAAAAATTCAAGTTAAGGCCCTTTAATGAAGAGTTCATGTCAAATTAAAAGTCTCAGGTCAAAAGGAAATTTAGAGCCATAGGTCAAAAATTCATTTAATTTTGAGTCATTGAATGTAATGGGTGCATGATCGGTGGATCCCGATGCCTAAAAGTATGATCAATAGAATTTGAAGGGATATTGCAGTTGTTGCAGCAAAGGGAGCAAAGTAAAAACGAGTACTTAGAAAAAAGGTTGAAGTAAAGTGAGCCATTAGTAAAGTTTAGAGGAGATAACTTGGCAAAGTGTTAGTTCGATCGCAACTTATAGTGAACAAGGTGAAGTTCACCAAAGAAGAAGAAGATGAAGATTATTATAGATAGCCATTTACAGAATTGAGAGAAAAGTTACAGAGATTCCATAGAAATTGGAATTAGTGATGAAGAAATTGAGAAGGATTTCGATGAATTAAAGGCACAACTTGATGTATTGATGGAGCTACCATAGATTTAGAAACATGGATCGGTAATAAAGAAGATAGTTGAAAGGGAAATCAAGATATTGAGATAGCAACACAAGCTAAATTTATTTTTAAGGGATGTAGAGAAAACCCAAACGAATGTCTGTATTTGTGAACCACATCAAGGATCATTTCTTGGTGAGAATGATGATTATACGAAAATGGGTTTGACTCCCATAGATGTCAGTACAAAATTTGGCAGATCAACATAAATACTTCAAGGAAAAATCATTTGCTGAGGACTATGTTTTTAAATCTAATATTGGTGTGTGGATGTAGGATATGTTGCTGATATTGAACAACATTTTAACTTTGTGTGAAGTAATGATGAAAAATAAATTTATAAATAAATGAAGCCTAACGATGATAAATATGGAAAAATAATAGAATTTTTTGCTGAATTGGAAAATGATCATCAAATAAATCGGTCAAATGTCAACATGAGAGATATTGCAGCAAAACTAAATTTCTTAAAAGAATGGTTGGACAACCCAAATCTAGAGTATAATGTAAAGGAAATTATGGTGGATTAAAACAAACCTACAAATCATAAAATATGGCACAACGGAAGCATAGATATGGAGAACAAAGTTAAACAAAGAAACAATAATTCATACCAGCCAAAAGACAAGTTTGATACCAAAATTAACGAGGTGAATAAGTTCATGTTGGAATAATATCCGAAGATGTTTATTGAAAAAATAAAAAGCAAGGATGAAAACAAGAAAAATTTTACTATACAAGTATACATCAACAAAGCAGTAGGACCATTACAAGATAAAATTTGGAAACCTAGCAAATTACAAGTTACATGATCCCAATCTTGGTTGAAATGATCCTCTTGCTGCAACTTTGATGATAACTTATGCTATATGTGATGAAATACAATTCTGTCAAAAACCATTTGAGGTATTGAATAGATCTTTCCAGTGATATAAGAAACTTGAAATTTCATGATTTGCGGGGTGAGAAAATGATTCCACAAACTCATAGGACGTGTTGCAACATAGTGTTCTAGACAGGTATAACATCAATTGCTCATATCTATCAAACCGGGAAACCAAATAAAATTCCATAAAAAACCCATCTAAGATAATAAAAAATAATTTCAAATGAGATGTTTTTCACTCTCTAATTTGATCTGTAGAGACCTTGGAACTTGCATGAATTCTAATAAAGATTACTGCAAAAAAATTGAAACTGAAATCTGTTTCAAACCCTCATGGAGCCATAAATTGAATCTCGATTTATGCAAGAATGAATTAAAATACCTATATAAACATAAACATAGAGATGTACCAAAAATAAAACTTCATTTCATTAATATCAAATGAATGAAATATACTTACGGACAGAATGGACATAAACTAGCTAGGGTGATGTTAGCTTATCGCTTAGAAGAGATGTGGTGTCTACATGCCTATGAACTATGTTACAATTAGGCTCAAGGGAATTTCTATTATTGAAAAATAAAAGAAAAACATAAAAAACCAAAACCCTAACTCAAGGACATGTAACACTAAGATATTATGGGCTCTGTTTGGGTTATTTGGACAACTAATTTCTCGGGGTCGTAACTTGGTCATTTTATATTCATTTGGCATGTATGATACCTCATTGGAAATATCTCTTCGAGGACTACGCCATTTAGCAATTCAAAATGGCTCAAGATGTTCACGACACAAAAAAATTAAAAAAAAATAGTAAATAAGAAAATTGATGAAACTGACTAGGTGGAATAGGCGAGTGGCCACCAATATCCACATGGATCATTCCTCCCCTCTTAGAAAGCAATGGTCCATGTTGCATGCAAAGCCTCCATGAGGTAGGGAAACATATTTTGAGCTTGTCCCTTAGTGAACCACTTTCACTAGTGAAGGATTTGACCTGCTTTGAAGTGGGTGTAGCTTGTGTTGGGCTCTAGAGAGGCGCTCCTGCAAATATAACCAACATGTGTTGCCCACCTGGAAGTTTTGTGGCACTCGATGTTGATCCTCACACCGATTTTACTTAGCACTAGATTTCTCTAAGATGTCATGGACTAGTTCGTGGATGTCAGATAGTACATGTATGGATTCTGTTTTTATGGTCACATGAGATATGGAAACATAAGGTAACGACATGCTTGGGGTCAGATCAATGGATTTCTTGACCTCATAGTGTAGAGGAGCCTTTGTGGGTGAGGAGAAAATGTCCTTGTACTTCTCCACAACTTTTTCCATTTTTTGTTTCCGTGTAGGGGATCTCTATTTAGAGGTTGTGGCCATAATCTTCTTCTTTCCCTGTGGGAAAATTGTAAAGAAAAAAAATTTCCCAGTTCAGGAAATAATATTACTCTATTTCTTTGTAGTAATAAAAGAGTTAGTGGGAGATGGTACTACCTCTGGTATCATGTACAACTTATTTTCCAAAGTAATAATTATAGAACGAGGTATATACTCATACACAACATGTCGCTTCCGCAAGTATGGTTGGTTGAATATTACACCAGACACGTCAAGAGGAGAAACATAACACTGTACCTCATCCATGAAGGGCTAAGTGTTGTATGGAAGGCAGCATTGTTGGCTGACACCGAGATCTCTTCCTTGGTGAAGCCATGCAATGGTATATGGTTGCAGGTGTGTTGTGGTCGGTAGGTCGAGACGCTTCATGACATCTACTGAAATGAGGCTCTTTTGTCTTCCTCTATTCATAAGGAATTGCAGTGGAGAACCCTTCACCCACATCTACAAATGGAAGAGGTGCTCCCACTCCTCTGGATGCTTTGGATCCTCCCTTTGAATCTTAATGATGGAAAAAATGGCATTGGGATCCACATCAATGATCTTCTTCCCTTTGACATTCCCCTTGTCTGATTTTGACTTAGAATCAGATCATGCATCTGACTCAGATGCCTTCAGTTTGGCCACCAACAAATGTTTGGTCTGACACTCTCTTGTGTTGTGAGTGCAGCAGTTATGAAATTCATACCACTTCCCCATGTTTCTCTTTGGCTTTGTATTGCTGTTTTGAGTCACCCCACTTTGGATTGTCCGCTTCTTCTGTGGTTCAGGGGCGCCTTTAACTAGATTTAGATTCGTAGATCCAATTTCTTGCAGCTTCTGCTTAAATTTTTGCTCAATCTTGGCAATATATCGATACGTCGTGCCAAGTGAGGTAATTTTAAGGAGCTCCATTTCCTCCCGAATGTATTTGTGCAAGCAGCTTCAATACTTGAATACCAAATGTCTCTTTCAATCTTTAATAACAAAATTTGTGTGCAGGGTATTGAAAAAATTCATCAGCTCTTGCACATCTTGATCCCTTTGCTGCCATAGTGTGTTTCATTGGATGTACTTGTCCTCATAGCTCCCCATGGGGTAATATTATTCCTTGATTTCATCTCAGAATAAATTCCAAGTGGGTACGGTTGAAAACAGAGAGGGTTCCCTCTCGTCGTTTTTCTCACAGTTGGTTTCCCATTAGTCTTTGACATGGGGGCAGCTTTGAAAAGTGGAAAATTAATATTTTCTAGATCAAAGAAATCATGGATCAAAAAACACCCTTCCATCAAATTCAACCATCTATCTACAACATTCACATCTATCTGAACTTCAAATATAGGAATGTTGAAGTTGACTTGTACCTTGGAAGGAGTGGCGCCTCCATAGTGGCTGCTATATGTAGGTGCACCACTGATGGACATTCGTTGAAGGATATGGGAAAATTTATCCATCATCATGTCCCTTTGTTTCTCGAGGGCCTCCTCAAGCAATATTTTGATAGGATCTCCTGCTCTCTTGTCTTTATTTTCTTCCACCATGGGAGGTCGTCGGGTTTTGTGAGGTTGATCTTGCAAAGATTCAACTAAACCGAGCCCTAACTCCTTATACCAAGACCTTGTTGAGAAAATTAAAATAAATATTGAGAAAGAGATGACCTATTTGATACCACTGATCTGGATCTTGTTTGAAATGGACTTCCTGCTGGAACTTTGTTGATAGTTTTTGTTATATGTGATGAAATCAAATTCTTTAAAAGACCCATTTTAGGTATTGAATAGATATTTATAGTGATATAATACACTTGAAATTTCATGACATGTGTGGTGAGAAAATTATTCCAAAACTCATAGGATGTGTGGCAGCACAATGATCCAGAAATGTGTAACATCAATTGCTCATATCTCTCAAACCAGGAAAAAAAATTAGATTCCGTAAAAAAACCATTTTACATAATAAAAAATAATTTCAAATGAGATATTTTTCACTCTCTAATATGATATATGGAGACCATGGAACTTGCATGAATTTTACTAAATATTACTATAAAACATTGAAATTGAAATATGTTTCAAACCCTCATTGAGCCATAACCTTAATCTGGATTTATGCATGAACGAAATAAAATATATAAATAAACATAAGAACATATATGTAATATAAATAAAACCTCATTTCATTAATATCAAATGACTAAACTATACTTATATATATAATGGACATAAACTCACTAGGGCGATGGTACCTTATCTCTTAGAAGAGATGTGGCAACTACATGCCTTTGAACTATGTTACAATGAGGCTAAAGGGAATTTTTATTATTTAACAATAAGAGAAAACCCTAAACAACAAAAACCCTAACCTGAGGATATGTAATTCACCAAGAGTTTATGGGCGCCGTTGGGGTAAGTTGGTCATCCAACTTCCCCAAGTCATAACTTGGTCATAGTAACTTCACTTGGTGCATACGATACCTCATTAGAAATATATATCTAAGGAATATGCTGAATAGGTCCTAAAAATTACTACGGATGTTCAAGACCCAAAAAAAATCTAAAAATAGTAAATAATAAAACTGATGAAACTGACTAGGTGGAATAGGCAGGTGGACACCAATATCCACCTGGATCATTACAACCATTCAATAACAAAAAAAAAATTAATGATCAACAACAAAGTAATTTTTGGATCTAAGAGGTTTTTTATCATCTTACTAATACCAATGGTTTAGAGAGCATAATTTTATTTTACCCAGGGACTCTAATGCAGGTGCATCTAACCTAGGGTTGATTGTTTACTAAGGGAGTTATTTTTCATAAGTCGTGATTTAATTTTTTATTGTATTTTCATATATTTTTAGGAGAGAATGAGAATTATTTTAAATAAGGGAAGGTTCGAGAGCATTATGGAAGACTTGAGAGAATTGTGGATAAGTTAGCTCTTATCTAGGGATAACGGATTGGATGAGAGACTTTATGGATCATAAGAGATGTTGTGGCAGTTATTTTAGGGATATATAACCTACTTCGGTTCTAATCCAGTTGTATAAAAGGTGAGGCCATGAGGCATGTGTGTATGTAGAAGTATGCAAGTAGGTATGAGAGTGAGGAATGAGGGGCCAATGAGAAGGCCAAGAGTTCTCTATAAATATTTTATTCATTAATTAATTATTTCATGAGAGTTTATGTGCATATATTCTTTGTGGATTTTAAATTTCTACTGTGTGTGTAAATTATTAAGTACAAACCCTATGGCTAGTCGCTACTCGTGTTTAGCAAAGGTGTCCAGTGAGATTGCTTGGTTGTTCTGTTGAAAGATCAGAAAGGATACTAGTTTACGAATATCTCCACAACAGTAGTCTCGAAAAAATTGTATTCGATTTGTTCTCAATTTCTCTATAAATCCTTAATCTATGCCTAAATACTGGAATTATAACACGCGAACTTAATTTTAAAAACAATTAATAATTTTTTTATTTTATATTAAAACTATTGAAACAAATATATATATATATATATATATATATATATATATATATATATATATATATATATATATATATATATATATATATATATATATATATATATATATATATATATATATATATATATATATATATATATATATATATATATAAATAATTTTTAAATAATAATATATTATTTTAAAATTATGCTATTTTAATTTGAAAAAATATAGTTAAATTTCTTATAAGGCAGTAAAAAATAAACTAAATTTCATTTCACATATATACACACTAGTATAGATCCATCCACACGAGTAAATATTTTTGGATGTTATATGCAACACATATCTTCTTCATAGATCCCCAAAACCTTAGAAACCCTAAGCCTTTTAAAGGCTTCATTACATTTAATTCATTGTATTTAATAGCACAATCCACTAAAAACATGTTCCCAAAAACAACATTCTGGATATATCAAGTTTTACTCTCTCACAAGTCATATTTACGCTAACATTCCCCCTCACCAAGGAAATGCAGATGCTATCATCCCGTATCACCCATGTTTACTCCAAAACTTTATCACTATGGAAACACATTCCTAGCTAGTTATTATAGGCATATTCTCTTACACATATAGTTTATGAGCTCCATATAAAAAGTAATTTTTTATTTTTTTGAATGTTATTTCTATCTAGCACTTATGTCGTCATTCTTGAACATTTTCACATTTTCTCATGCTAGATTTTCTGCTTAGTAGATCTTGATTTTGTGGTTACATCTCACCCTATTGTACCTCTATTTCCTCTGAGGAAATATACATATATGCAAGTCAAATGTCAGTCATTATTCTCTATGTACCTTTGACCATGAAATACAATCTACAAAAAATTGCAACCATCACCTGCTTCTATAGGACATGATTCCTTCACTCTAATACCACTATTAGAGATAAATAAAATGTGAGAGAAAATAATCATAGAAATGGAAACAAATGAAACACATAAATTTTATCATGGAAAACCCAAAGCTAGGAAAAACCACCTAATAAATCATTTATGCCAAAAATGAAAATTATAATGGAATCTTCATGCACTTAAATAGGCTTTATTACATAAGAATACCATGGGAAAAAAACATGGGTTGTCTAAACATGGAGCCCAAAAAATTCCAATGGTAAATTGACTATGAACGAATGAAGTTTATCTAAAATAACCTAACAATCCCACCCTTAAACTTGACTTTAGGATATTAACCTCATCCTAATATCATTATTTAAGTCCATATAAAATTGTTACCATCCATTGAAATACATGGATAACCAAGTATTGCATCCACCACTTGTATATAATTTGTTTACTAATACATGGTTCATCAACCATCTCACATCTTCAGATCTCATATTCAACCCCTCAAGCTGGCACATAAGTACACCTGCCACCCTCACACGTATTCAAATGGTTCATTCCATAACTTGATCATCCATAACTCCATGCACAACCACACTTCAATGTATAGGTTTGAATAAAAACTCTTACAAAAATCTAACATCAAGCTACCGTATAAGTACATCTATAACCTTTTTACCTATTCAAGTGGTCCAGTCCACAACTTCAGACATCATGTGCTACTATGCTACATGTACACTTGAACAACAAGTCTTACAAAAATTTTGTGGAATAAAGCCTGCCTACAATGGGGATTTACATATCGGACCAAAAAAATTTTGGGTGTTCATAGATAACTTCAAATCTCCAATGAAACTCTAGATCCTTCACCAAGCAACAACATCATTGAATTGATATATATTCTCTCATTCATGTAGCTACTTGGCCACTCTCTCATTGTATATCTAGCCCATTCTTATCCATATCTTGACATGGTCTCCCAACACCATTTTTACTTTTCAAATCCAGAAGATCTCTGACTGGCCTAACTCTCAAAATTGATGATACACATATCCATCAAAGAACCATTAAAACACTTTTATCAAATATTGGTTCTTCGAAAGAAACACCTCAATAGGCACGCTTCTCTTAGTCTTTCTTTATTAACATAATTTTCACTCTTAGGTGCTTTCAAAACGACCAATGGTATTTTCCTCTCATGCATCTTGTAAGAAAATATCTATTATAAGATCAACATCATGAGTGTAGCCATCTAAAATCTAGTAAAGGATGTCTTTCATGATGTTGATGTTGTGGGCTATTAAGTGATCCATAAATTCTGATACCTTGGTTTCCACTAATATCTTGGAAAGTTGTCTTCCTTGGGGATAATATTCTCCTTTTGGCACACAATGGAAATGGATTTAAAATAAGGATCAATTTGTGGGCTATTTCGTCACCCATAACTTCTCATACATTGGTGTACAACCAACAAATTAGAAAAATTCAGAACACTTATTCTACAATGTATAGCCTTCAATGTTTAGCATTCTTTTTATCAGAACTCTGTTGGTACCTTATTAGCCATATAATTTTAGGATACCATATAATTTTGATACTTTCTTTTAATTATATTCCTACACCAACAAAATTCAATCTTGCAACACCTTCGTCGTAGTTAAAGGGCTGCATATTTAAAATTTAATTTTTCAATGCTTGCCAAATTCCTCCAAATCATATGAAGGCTTATTGCTGGAAAAAAGCTTAAACCATCAATACTCTTTAATTCCCCCTCCTTTCATGGTGACAAGTTATGGAATGGAAAGGCCTTACATGATGATTTTTTAAGTTATATCGTTAATTTATTTTTGAGTTAGAGTTACCTAGAAGAAAATTATGATAATTTAGATCTCTAATCATAGTGTAACCTTGCCTCAAAATCATTTCCTCGATGTTATTGGTTGATCCTTGGAATTTGGCATCATTATGGACTTGGTAGAGGGCATACATAGACAAAAAGGATGCATTAAATTAATGAGAGATCGATTTTAATTATTTCTTGCATTGAATTAAGCACACATATTTTATAATTATTTATATATATGATTTATAACAAGGGCTTATGTATTAGAAATTAACAAATCCCTCTTTCTAAATATTTTTTCACCTTACAAATTTGTAATGTGAAATTACTCTGTAGTTTCTTTTGTCTTAGAGTTGGTTTTTATTTTCTTTCGCTCTAATAAATTATTCTTATTGCCTAAAACATTTATTTATGTTAGTATTTACATGATATAGCTATTTTGGAAGATTAATAAATACTTATTAATGATCAAACACCTAGTAATAAAGTAGAGTTGTGTCATCCACCTTTTAAACCAATTTATTTTAAAGGGAGAAATTAAAGTTCTTACTTTTAGGGTGGTCATCCTTAGCCTTTTATATTAGCAATCATGTTTTTCCCTCGCATGACACCAGGCGGTTTTTGTAAAGAGAAGATTTGTGTGACCTATTAGTTATGGTTTTTTTGTCCATTTTCTACTTCACATATTTTATAAGGGAAAACTATAATGGAAAATTTGGCATTAGTCTAGTTTTCTCATTTAAATTTTTTTGGTTACACATTGTTATAGTTTTATTTTTTGGAGTTGAGTTCATAAAATTATTATTTTAGTAATAAATGTAAAAAGTATATTTGAAAATATGGAAAATAAAAAACTTCAAAAGGGAAACAAACATAGGGAGAGAGATAGAGAGAGATGATAGTGTTATAGATTGAACTAAAAATAAATATCAGACCCTTGAGAAAATGTGAAACAAGATCTCATAAACACTCCATTTAGGATACATATGCAGCTTAAGTAAATATTGCATTATTCCCACATGGAAGGAAATAAGTGATACAAAAGTACATGAAATCAGGGAAACATAGACAAGTGAACATTAATATAGATTTTTTCTATAAATAAGAAATTTCAATTGCATGTTTACTATGCAACTAATAAAATTAGAAGCTATAAATGTAGAATAATTTTAAAATTTCAAAGATATATACATGAATATCAAATATAGCACAAATCAAAATATCTATAATTATTAGATATAATTGTTTGTATAATATATACAAGAAATGTGAAAACATGAGACATTAAGCTCTATCTAGACCTATTAAGGAGCAGAGTACTTTGCTACTCACCTGAAACAACACTTGACATAGGGTTAGACTACAAATAAGTTAATTTTATGGTAAAATCTACACACACACACACACACACACATTCAAGTAGAGAAAACAACAGTGTTTTCGACAAACAGACAAGAGTAAAATCCTATAGGTTTATCATTTCAAGTTTTTTATTTTGAGATGAGGAAGCTCAAGGTTAAAACGAAACCTCATATTATTATGAATAAATATTTGTATAGTGGATTGGGAGGTCTATAAATTTTCTTTTCTATCACCACAATTTATGCTAATATAGGTCAGAGGGTTCAAAAAATTCAAGAAAAAACTCAAATTCATTTAAGTTCGGGCAATGAAATTCACTTCCATTGACTTAAAATAAGGGTTCGAAAGGAAATAATTCTTTTACTTGTATATTTTCCCATATTTCATAGACTCGTTGGACATGTTAATTATCCACCAAAAAAAAAATTATCTCCCAACACAGTGGGTTGCAATATTTCTCCTATGTATTACTTTCTCTCCTAATGACCTATATTTATTCCTAATCACCTACTAAATCACTCGATAATTTCTTTTATTCATTTCCATATCAAGGGTAACAATAATGGTGATGGGTATATGTTGGTTGGTTTGTGGTTCTACGAAGGCGGTCAGCCTGTGGCAAACAATATTCTTTATCCCCATGGTGACGATGCTTTAATTTATTAAATGATCTAGGTGGATATTGGTGGCCACACGCCTCCTACATATACTCAATAGTTCTCTACTTTTTTAGTAGTTTTTTTTATTGTTTTTTGCATCCAAAAATTTTGACAAAATTTTATGGCCATAAAGAAAGCTTTTCGACCATTTTGAGAAGGGGCTGGGGGGTATGTGTAACTATGAAATTCCATGGATCTATCAAGATGTTGTAATCCCTGTACAATAAATTCCAATGGTATACTACACAACCCCAACAAATATTGTATACAAAATTTGTTCCCATAGGAAATTCATTTACAAACTAAATACCCGAGCCCTACAAACATTTTAGAATTCCATATTTTAGGATCAAGGTTTTATACCTCGAGGGATATTTATTTATGTTAAAAGGCCATTAGTTCGACCTCTTGCAATAAAATTTTGAGAATTACTGTAGCCATTATTTCTCTCTCTTCAGAGATAAGCTACCACCATCCTAAGAAATTTGTGTTCTAGAATATTTTTCTATTTTATTTATTAATAGAAGTGTGGTTTTTACTATATTACTATGCTCTCTATTATATTTCTATTCTTATTTAATTTATTTTCATTTTTTTTACTATACAAACTATAGCAATGATATAAGAGAAATATGGTCATTTTTATTTCTTAGTGCATGTCCTTGATGAGGTTAAGGTATAGAGAGTTGGACTTTGAGCTAGTTTCACTTGTGAAAAATATATCTCATCAACCCAACAAAACTCCCACTGAAAGATTAAGAAGAGTTGAAAAAGAAGGAGATATTATCAATTTGTTTCCCAATGAATCATTGACACCATAGAGGAATGGGATGATGGATAATATCTCCCATATATTTTATTTCATTGCCAACAATGGTTGAGGAATCTTCAAAAAGTGGTAATGTTAAAGGTGTAACACCCTTCAATGTACAAATTAAATGTGATATCCCCTTATTTAAAGTTCAACTATCTACAATTTCTTTAGAGAAATGTTTAAATATGTTAGTGTTATTACTTTTTGCAAAAGAAATAACAAAAACAAAATCATATTTTTTTCTTTTGAAAGTCGTTCCCCATGTTTGGGATTGGTGGGAAGCTTATTAGAAGAAACAAAATGAAGATGATTCTACGATATGCAATGAAATATCCATTTCTTTATATTTTTTTATACCTACAAGGAGGATCTATGCCCTGTAGGTAACTATGATGAGTAGTACATAAGATGGACAACCTTCAAACATGAGAGCGACTAGATGATGTCATAGTACACCAATATTATCCGTACCTTGTGCACAAATATGGGTATGTTAGACTCTGTGTGGTACAAGGTTTTGAAGTACCATAGTGGCCTACATAGGAACATCCAAATAGAAATAAATTTCTTGTAAATCTCACCATTCTTAGTTTCTTACCAATATGTTGTCAAAATTGAGCAGAAATTGAAGTAGAGGAATAAGTGGAATATAGTGTCTATAAATATAGCACAACAAAAGGACTAAAAAGGAAAATATAACTCATAGAACATGGAATAGACTCTAAGAAGAGACAACCTCAAAACAAATATCCCAACTCAAATGTAAATAAGGTTAATGGGAAGGAAAAGAAGTACACCTGAAAAGTAGTATGATTTCCATCAATTCCCTTGGCACAACGTTGATGAATGACCTCAAAAAATAATTGTTAATTGAGCTTAAAGAAAAAGAAAAAATATATATATTAGATATTGGTTTGAAATAAGATAAAGGAAATAGGATCATTAATGTAGAATCTAATGACACCATCATGACCATGAATATCCAACCAAAAGAGTTATAGGAACCTAAGGAGGAGGAGCATATCTTCCATTCACAAATGCGGGTTTAGGGTACCCCACTCCTTTCATTGTTGACAAAAGGATCCCTAAGAACCTAATCCTAATTGAGGTTATTAAGATATTGAGTTTCCTGGCAATGCCATACCCCCAACCATACACGATTGGTTTGTTAAGGAAAGGACTAGAGGTCAAACCCTTTAAATATGAGATATTATGTGATTTTCCCCACTTTAGTTTTGTGATGTTCCTTTACAAAAACCTTACATGTGGAAAAATCATACTCTTTATGATTCTCATCCATTTAATTCCATTCTTACTCTAGGAGGTGAAATCTACATGGTACTACAGGTAGTTCCAACTTCTACAATTTTCCTTATCTCAATCATACCATTTCAATAGGTAATCCCTTAGGATGAAAATATTTTCCATTTCATGGTTTAGTTATAAATTTAAACGAATGTCATTGCAACCACCACGTCCCTAAATTAGGTCCTCTCTGCACTCTAAAATTAGGTGGATACAATTCTAGAAGCATACAAAGATATATTCGCTTCATTTGTGGCAGTGCCTTTGAAATGTGAGGCCAAACAATAAACTGACTTGATAATTGGTGCTACTTTACCTAATTTTTTAATATATAGATCCTATCTCATGGAGAACTATAAAATAAAATTTTGGATTCATGAAATCATCCAAAAGAGTTACATTATACCAATCTCATCACCTTGCACGATCCCAATTATGTCGATGTGGACGAAGGAAGGTATATGGAGACTATATTGATTATAGGGAAATAAAAGAATCGTAGTCAAGAATAGATATATGATGTCTCAAATTGGGTTTGTTATTGTTTAGATTAAGGGTTTCAAAGTCAAGCTATCACCAAGTTCCAATTCAACAAACCAATGTATGGAAGATAACGTTCAAATATAAAGAAGGGATTTTTAGTTTCTTTTCATACCCTTTGGATTTACTAATGCTCAAGAAACATTCATGATGATGATGGATGATATCATGCAACAATTCAAAAGCTCTTTTGTGGTTGTATATTTGTATGACATCCTCGTCGATAATAGAACTTGTGTGGAACATTTTCAACACATTTAATGGGTCCTAAGAATCATGTGACAACATAATTGTATTCCAATACATAGAAATTATAATTTAGAATTCATGTATTTAAATAGTTGGGATACATCATCAATTAACAGGGGGTGCATGTGGACCCAACCAAGGTCCATGTCATTCGAGATTGACTAGCCTTAATAGATTTAACAAATATGTGTAGCTTTGTGTGCCTTCTAACTTATATGAAAGGTTATTTTTTGGTTTCTCTCATATTTCTTCACCCTTAATTCAAGTAACCATAGGCTGAGCTAAAGTTTTTGTTCCTAGTTCGTGTCATAGCAGAAAGAATTCGAGGATCTGAAATACCACCTCTACACCATACTAGTCCTCACCCTACCATACCTAAAACAACCATTTAATATTTATATAGATGCCTTAAACTATTCTATTAGTGTATTCATCGAATATAAATGACATTTGGTTGCCTATCATTACGTTGATAGGTGTTCTACATTCAAGTATGGAGGCAATGTTGTATTGGTGTAAATGTTTGTAAACATTTAAGATTGACCATTTATATGTCAATATATGTCGACTGAATTAAAAAATAATAAAGTAATACAGTGTCCAGTAAGGGGAAGATGTTGTAGTCTCTATAAAAGAGTCTAAATTTTAAAAGTTGGCTCAATTAACAATAAAAAAATAAAAGTAATAAATATAATAAAATTCAATTTTTTATATTGTAGTTTTTTTGTAGGGAAACTTAGTCCCTCCAACTCAAGTTAGAAATTATGTTTTAGGAAAAATTACATAGATAATTATAACTCACATTTTTCAATGCTAAATTAATCACGATTGATAGGAAAATCATCCTATAGTCTTGCTTTGGAAGAAACTGATAAATTGAGATGTGAACTAAATACGCAAATTTCTTGCTCGTGTAGAAGAACTTTCATAATTTTTGGTGGGTAGTAAATCCTACATAAATGTTGAGGAAAACATAAATAATGGTGGGAAGTAACGCATAGGAATTAATGAAAATATTTTTATGAAAATATTTTGTTAAATTATGGTGGAAAGGAACTAATGGTAAGTACACTATTTATGTGAGTATGAGTTATTTTCAAGGATTTGGTTTTTTGATGGTTTTCCTAAAAATCATGTATGAATGTTGAAACCATATCCATAAAGTATGGCATAAAATATGTAATATAGTTATCCACGTGACACTATATTTTTCAAAGGCTGCAATAAGACCTTCAAGTTATGATCCAATCAAATTTTCAAAAAATAGTTAATTTTTTTTTAATTGAAAAATAAATATTTTTCAAATTTAAACATTATAATTTGTGTTGGCCAATGCTAAAACTAATAGCGATCAATAGAAAAAATTATTTCTGTATTTCAATCCTAAACTAATAGTGATCAATACACAAATCAATTGCGATGGTCCTACCTTAGTAGGGACTAAAAATGATTCAATAATCATATTTAAATTTAGTTACTAAGAACATATACATTTAGTACTTACAATAAAATTACAATATAACAAGGTTGTTAACCATGTATATTCACCCCCATTTTACCATGGATATTATTAACTTTTAACTAGGTTTTCTTAACAATACCATGGTTTATAAATATAACATGCCCAAAAACCATAACTCATTTCATAATAAAAAATTAAAATCTAAAATGTAAGTAATATAGCTACCAATTTGATCAAAATAAATTGGCCTATCTATAATATAGCGTTAACATATTGTTGTTTCTTTAACATGTTATTTATTTATATATTATTATTCGTATAATAATAAAAAATACTAACTATTATTATTCCAATATAATATAGTAATAATAATCTCTATTATAAGTATTATTACATATAGCTTACATCTATTATCGATTACATAGAGTAAAAATTAGCTATCATATGGATGGAGGGGGAGAGAGAGGAAATAAAGAGGGAGAGAGAGGAACGAAGAGAGAGGGGATGGGATAGAGAGAAGGAGAGAGTGGAGCAGAGAGAGAGAGGTAGATGGAGTTGGATGCGGTGAGAGGGAGGAAAGAACATATAAATAAAGCAATAGAGAGAGAGAGAGAGAGAGAGAGAGAGAGAGAGAGAGAGAGAGAGAGAGAAGGTGGGAGAGAGACGGATAGAGATGGATTTGGAGGGGGAGAGAGAGGGAAGAAAGGACAAAAACATAGAGTGATATAAATGAAGAGAGAGAGGGAGTTACAATGGAGAGAGGGAGAGAGGAGATAAGGAGGGGAGAGAGAGATAGAAGTAGAAGAGAGAGAGAGAGAGAGAGAGAGAGAGATAAAATATTACAAATAATAGTCAATTTTGATGAAATAGTACGACAGTACAACTAAAATAGGTTGTACTATTGGAAATGGTAAGAATAATGTAATTTCTTTTAATCAGGTCGATTTCATTGGTATTGTGATGCAATATATGCATATTTTTGTAGTTATCACCTTATTACATGTTCTCCATTATTGCAATGCCTTATCTCCACTGTCGTAATTATGAAAATATTCCGTGTTCCTCACAATACTAAAAAAATCCAATTTTTTACCAATCACTTCTATCCATTGAGCTATTAATGAAAAGGTTGGCAACTTTTTCACTTTTAAACCTTAACTTGGTCAACGATCATTGGAATCATAATGGTACATAACTTGGTAAATATGCTACATTTAATAGATGTTGTGACATTTTTGCTATAACTACAATAGTTCTAAAAGGTTATAAGGTCATTGTGTCATGTGAAAAATGAACACACACACAAACACACAAATATATGTATATATCTCTCTCTCTCTCTCTCTCTCTCTCTCTATATATATATATATATATATATATATATATATATCAATTTAATTACAACGTTTAATAGATATAACACACCAACCAATTTTCTGAAATAATCAACGAATAATTTTTTGCTGGGAAGGCTGTAAAAAAAATTGTAGGGAAAAAATAAAGAGGATGATTGGAGGTGTTATTTCCCTTGTGCTAAATGCAAGGGATTATGTCACATAAGAGTTATAAAAGAAGCATCTAAAATATATTATAGGAGACATGGGAACATTGAAGGGGGACCATAGGAATATCATCCTTTGGTAAGTTATGTCACCATTACACTACAAGGAAGAGACCCTCTAATGGAGGTTATAAAGGAGGTTTTTAGTGTTATAAAATTGGCAAAAATTATCAAAAAACATTTTCTACAACATATGTTTATGGTTACAGAGGTTTTGGTTGAGATTTTAACGGAAATTCAACAAAACTAAAAAATAATTGGCGGTCGGAAGTTATCACAGATGTTTTTCTCATTGGTGTGCTAATCAGGATTTAACGCACCAGTGCGTACCTGTAGTAGGCACCCCGGGGTGGTCGAAGGAGAATGCACTGGGCCGTTAAAGTATAAAACATCATAGAGTATAGTGTTGGTGATACAACGCATGGGGCCATTCTAATTGGTCTTGGGATTTGTACAGCACCCATAGGTCGTATCAACATGCTGGTGCGTAGACTTATAGAAACACACCAGTGCACAGTATCACACAAATGCACCGAGATTTATAATTGGTATTGGTATTCGTGCGGTTTCCATAGGTCGTACAAATGACCTGGTGCGTATAGACACTTAAACGCCCTAGTGCACAGTATCACACAAATGCACCAAGATTTGTAATTGGTATTGGTATTCGTGTGGTGCCTATAGGTCATACAAATGCACTAGTGTGTATAGACACATACAAGCCCCAGTGCATAGTATCACAGAAACGCACCGAGATTTATAATTGGTATCAGTATTTGTGTGGTGCCCATAGGTCGTAAAATGGCATTGGTGTGTATAGACACATAAACACACTGACGCACCATACCGCACAAACGCCTTGACATTTTTAATTGGCTTTGGTATTTGTGCAGTGCCCATAGGTTGTAAAAATGCACCGGTGTGCTTAAGAATACAAACGCACCAGTGTACAGTAGCTGACACGCACCAGTTTTCATTTTGTATTTTTTAGAAACATCGACCTGTGAGAGTGGAATTATTGTGATTCTTTTAAATTAATTATTCATCAAAAGTCGACACATATTATAACAATATTCATATTAATTAAATTTTTATTAATGGATTTGAATGTGATGTTTGGATTAATTTGTTATATCATATCATAATTATTGTGGTTTTTTTAAATTAATTATTCATCAAAAGTCGACACAGATACATCTTGTAACAATATTCATATGAATTAAATTTTTATTAGTGCATTTGATAACGACAATGGAGAACATAATAGAATGAATTGAAACATATTTTATTATACACACACACACACACACACACATATATATATATGAATAAGACATTCTTTGTCATACAAAATGGGATAGTTTTTGGCATCCCTTGGTCTTTCAATTGGGACACTATGTCCATTACATTAAAGAATATGTCTAATTTCACAGAAATATTTCAAAAAATACAACGCCTTGCTTTGATATTCAAACATAGTGATCATCATTCTTTGCTTGAACTACTATCACTGCTAGAGCTACTTCCATGACTTGGGTTATTTTCAGAAATGTTTTTTTCACGGTGTTGATTGTTTTCTTCTTCTTCACCTTCCATCTACAAACATAAAAATAAACTGTAATGAGTGTTTATACATTGGTGAGAATAATGAAAATTGAAATATTAAATAATATACATCAATTTAAATTGAAAATAAATGATGTACCATTGCAACAATTGACTCATAAACTATACACATTCTTTCAAAACCATCTAACATGCCATATTTCAAGATTTCATGTGTTGGCGCAGTTCCATACTTCGTTTCCTACGAGTTTTATACCCCATAAAAAATCATATATTTAATATAAAAGATTTATTTTTTCAATTAATTATAGACGGAGCTAAGTAAAACAAGATCGATAGATGCTTACAAATTCTACAATTAAATTATGATATTCCAACATATACTCACAACCCATATTTAACCCAATTTCGATCAATTCCTCTGATGGTTCTTCATTGTATGTTAGCACCTGTTTGAAGACATTCAATGATGATTTTAGTAAAACAACTTAAAAAATACAAAAATTAAATCCAGTTAAGTTGTTATAAGCAAGTAAAAACTACTTACAAACTTAGATATCAATCCTTTTCTTCCTTGTCGTCCTATTTTATGTGTTGAATGGGTTCCATTTTCTTTTCTTTTCTACAAGAAAACACTTTAAAATTAATATCTAATGCTAAATTGTTTATTTATTTTACATATTGATCGAATAATTTGATGATTACATATTAAATTTGAAGCACATTGTTTTTGAGATGGCTCCTCCCGTGATGCAATTTTGTCCATTTCTTTGACCATTTTCTTGTACACCTTTTTAGACATTCCTACTGGCATATTTCTGATATCAGCTCCTTCATCATTTGAGATTTTCATAATCTTCCTGAAATGTAAGATGACAATAAACTATTTAATTTCTAAATTGATATATGAAAATTAAATATAACAGAAGTGAAATTTATAAATAATTCTAGACAAACATTTAAAGGAATATTACTTTTTCATTCCTTCTTTTTTGTTATTGTATGTTTTTTCTATTAAAAGTCTAACATGTCTCATTGACCAATTCTCTGGAAAGTCTTCCTATAGTTTAGATAAAATTTGGTTCTTGGAATCATTGGATTGGTTTTTGTATTGTAAGTGGAAAGAACGTGTACATTTGTTCCACTAGATCCCTCAAAATTTTGTAAAATATTTGCCCCCTTTCGTTAACCTCTAGCACCACTCTAGATGAGCTAAGGAGCAATTCATTTTCATGTGCATGTTCTATTTTTTTTCTTTTCCTAGAAAAAAATTCCTTTTCTGAGTTGTTGGTCCCTGTAGAACATTAAACAGATGTGAATTAATAGACTTTTTGACACATGTTATCTAATAATTTTAATTATATTATTAATGAAAAATAAAACTAAAAACTCATATTGGATCGATAGTATTTTTTCATTCACCTGATTCATCCTTTTGAAAATTTTCCATCAAGCTTTTACGCTCTTTTGGTCCTAGATCAGAAATAATCTTATCAAGCTTCATCATTTTGTGGCTCTGCATGATACACAATAAACAATATGTATGAGTTAAACTTACATATAGTTGAAAAATAATATTTTTTGTAAATAATTTACAAAGAAATTTTCTTTTTTTCTTTTCATGATGTGTTATCAGTATTTTTGTTACTTGATCTCTTGTTAGTGATTTTTTTATCAATCTCAAACCTGTACCATATCATTCATTAATATATTTATAAATCAATTGTCAAATTTTCAAGTAAAAAAAAAAATCAAGTAACCGGTGCGCCATTCATGGTTAACGCACCAACACCGGTGCATGGGTGTCTCAGAAACACACTGCAAAAAAAGTATAATAGACCGTACAGTGCTCTATGTCAACAAGGAGCTCCGATGCATTGCATGTCAACCACCACACCTATTAACCATGATGAAATAATAAAAATAGTCCAGTGTTAGTTTTGTAGCATAAACCGGTGGCATATGTTACATATGGCGCACCGATAAAAAAAATAGTTTTTTAATTTTTTATCACATTACTTATGCGGTGTGCTTGTACAATACATAGCACTAGTGCGCTAGGTTATGCCAGGCGCACCCATGAAAAAAATCTATTTTTTTTAAATTCACGCAAGGTCCGACATGGATTGGGATCTGACTATGCAAATCGTCCTGTCGGTTGGATGTCTTAGGTATATATTTAGCAATAAAATCCCTATAAATATAAATTGAAAAGCCCTAACTCTGAAATCACAGAAAGAGGGAGAAGAAAGGGCAGAAACAAAAAGAATGTAAGGTTTGTATTTTTTGAAAGTTTTTTTTTTTTTTTAATCGAAACTCAACGTTCGCGATGCGCCATAATGAAATAGCGCACCGGCTAGATATTTTACAAATGGCACACTGAGAATTATTATTATTATTTTTCTATCACAGTACTTGCCAGGTGCACTGGGATAATGGAGTGCACCGGTGCGCTCAGGTACACAGGGTGCAACAAATTTTATTTTTTTTTAAAATTTACGTAAGGGTCGACATGGATTGGGAACTAACTATGCAAGTCATCCCATGGTTTGGATTTATTAGGCTTATATTTAGTAATACAAACCCTATAAATATAAATTGAAAAGCACTAATTCTGAAATCACAGAAAGAGGGAGAAGAAAGGGCAGAAACAAAAAGAATGTAGGGTTTGTTTCTAAAATGGATTCTTTTTGCGAAACAACACGTTCGCGATGTGCCATAATGAAATAGTGCATTGGTGCCATATGTTACATATGGCAGACTAATAAAAACATATTTTTATTTTTATTTTTTATCACTGTACTTTCGCGGTGCGTTGGTATAACAACGTACATTATTGCGCTATGTTACGCAGTGCGCACCGAGGAAAATAAATCTGTTTTTTTTTTTTTTTAATTCATGCTAGCGCCACCATGGATTGGGATCAGACTATGCAATTCATCCCGTTGGTTGGATGTCTTATGACTATAAAAACGATATAAATCTAAATTGAAAAGCCCTAATTCTGAAATTACAGAAAGAGGGAGAAGAAAAAGCAGAAACAAAAAGAATCTAGGGTTTTTTGTTTCTAAAAATGGATTTTTTAAATTTTTTTTTCTGAAAAATGCAGAAAAAGTAAAAGAAACAATAAACTTTGATTTTGTTCTTTACTGCATAAAAACTAAAAAAAAACCAATAAACTTTGATTTTTTCTTTTAGTACAGAAAAAAGTAAAATAAAACAATAAACTTTACTCACATCGTTTGAAATTCTATGGTAGAAGGTTTGAATCACCAGAGATTTGAAATTCTGATTTTCTGAATACTTTTGTTTGAATGTATTTCCCTACTCCACAGTGCTCTTGTGCTCTATTTGCTCCAGGTATGTATCCTGCAAATCTCTGGCTGAATGTTTTTGTAAAAATAGTGAAATAATGAAAAATGTTTAGTACTTAAACAAATGTTTTATGAAATTAGATTTTCGAAAATATTTTGCTGCCCATTTTTCAATTTACCACATTTTTCCACTTAAAGAAAATAGAGTTAATTTTTTTTATTTTCAATTATTTGTCACCGGTGCGTCCACTAATCGAACTACACTGGTGCGTCCGGGTATAAAACAACACTCATGTGCATTACCAAAAATTCATCGGTGTGGTTATCTATACATTATGCACCAAAATTACATTTAGGTGTGTGCACCAAAATTTATTGTTGTTTTGCTCAAATGTAGGGAGAAAATATCATATATTATATGGAATGGATAATTCTTCAAAATCTAGTTCATTCCATAATATTTCTCAAAGTCCATTGAAGAGTTCTCCCTATCTATCTCTAGACGTAATATTTACTTCAGATTTGTTTTACATATTCACTATCTGATTGAATTTATGTTTTTTATCCATGCAGTCAATCATGCACATCTTAATTAAATTTATAATGTATGCAAATTTGCAGGTTCATGCAGATTTAGCATCGAGTTCAAATGCACAAAATATTCAAACTACTTCAAAACATCGAAATTTCTTATCAGGAGCTGCATACTACAAGGCACATTTGGTAGATGAAAATGGACAACTACTTCACCCTGCCAATTGTAACAATATTGCATCTTCTAGCCAAAATCCCGAGATAATGATGGTAATTTTGATTATAATTTTTTGGTATATATATTGATTAATATGTAATTATTTCAACGTCAAACCAATTTATAATCATGAAATATTGTCGACATGGTTACTAATTGATATCATATATTTTGTACTAATCATGTTCAAATATTTTTTTTTAATTATTAGGATTCTAGTGATGATGAATGACCTACCTACCATATTTCGTTTTACCCCACAACAATGTCAAATCGAGAGAAGACTAAATTAAGAGAAAAAATCGGAGAGGAATGCTACCAAGAATGGTTGAATCAACCACCGATTCAATTCCTATTACATCCAGATTCACCAATTAGAAATGACTACAAAAATAGTAGTTCTTTACATGTTGGCAATGGAGGCAATCAAATAGAGGTTGGTATGGATGATTAATTAAGGCATACGACTTCCATGGAGACAATGTTGTTACATGCATTCTAAAACGATGATCAGCTAGGGAATTATGTTCATATCGCTGACACCTTTTTCGAAAACCTTAAATTTGCTTCCACCACCCCTCTCTTTGGACCTACTAGTCAGTCAAAGTCTACCCAGCTGGGGACAAATATGTTACTGTACAACTTGAAAGAAAATTTTGGTTTGTCGAATGCATGTTTCTTAGAACTTTTGAGGTAAGTTACCATAAAGTACTCCCTTATATAAATTTGAAATATAATCAGTACACTGCAATGAACATTACAAATGGTAAATTTTATGAATGTTCATAATTATATCAACATTAATGTACATTGATCAATATATTTTTCCATGATCACCAACTACAGGTTATTCAAAGGTAAGGTTCTTTCGAGTGATAATGTATTGCTCGGTAGTCGTGAAGAGGAAAAGAAATTGTTGAAAATGTTGGGTGTTGAGTACATATCATATCATGCATGTCAAAATCATCGTATTCTATATAGAGGAGAATATGAAGACAAAGAGATGTGTCCTAAATGTGGGCATGATAGGTATGATAAATAAAAATAGAAGGGTAAATCACGTACTGGTGCTCCTTTTAAGATATTAAGGCACATGCCTATAATCCCAAGGATTCAAAAGATCTTTCATTGCAAAGAATTAGTTGTGTTGTATGGATGGCATGTCTCACACAGAAGTGAGTTGGGAGTTCTACGAATGGAAACTGATTTAATAGCCATGAAACATATAGAGGATACATGGCCCAAAGAATTCAAGGATGAGGTACGAAGTCTACGACTCAAAATAGCCATGGATGACGTCAACCCATATTCCCTCTAGAACACCAAATATTCTATTTCATATATAGTAGCGATCAATAAAAATATCCCCCCATGGTTGTGTGTGAAGAATGAACATCTTATGTTGGCTCTCATAGTCCTTGGTAGAAGACAAGTGAAGAATATGGATGTCTACTCACAACTAGTGGTAGATGAATTGAAGTAATTATGGGATGGGATAAATGTATATGATGTATGGGGACCCATCACAGTAGAGAGGATTTTTACGTTGTATGGCATATGTGCCTACAAGACACATGATTATCCAGGCTTAGGAGTTTTCTCTGGTAAATTACATGTTTAATTTATTGATTTGGTTATATACATAACAATAGTCTTTCACATATTAGTTATTTAATTCATTGTAATATTTGTTATGATCTTGATGATATTTTTTAATGGGCCATCCATATTAATTAATGTATAGAAATATAATCTCGCAAGTCTTGTACAAAAGGGTATTTTGGATGTAAATGTTGTGGACCTTCTCTAAAAGCTAGATGGTCCAAGGACCTACGAAAGTCAGTGTATGATTTCTCCAGGGTATTCCTACTAGAAGAACACCCTTATAGAAGAGTAGCGTTTTCTTTCAATGGCAAACGAGAGAGAACATAAAGGCCTCCAATAATGACATCAGCTGAATGGCTTAGAGCATATGAGAGAGAGAAGGAGAAGGAGTTCATAGAAATGTTCGATTCAAATGGGGAGCCCATGTTTGATGATCGAGATTTTTTCAACACCTATGTTGAGAAATTTCCCACTAGGATGAAAAGGAAATCTATATTTTATGACCTCCCATATTGGGAGCATCTTAATATTACATACTTATTATATCCCATGCATATATTTAGAAATGTTTCATATTCTTTATGGAGACACATATCATCGAAACAAGGTGACACATTGGCTATTAGGAAATATCTTATTACTTCAAAAACTAAAAATAAACATTGGCAAAGACTGTTGGGTGTAGGAATTACACTTAAGAAAACTCCTCAACGCTTAATTTGTCAACCCGGGGGATCTGTAAACTTAGAGATGAAGCATAGGAAATGCCAAAGATGATATGAATCTTCCTAATATAAATCCCTACTTTCTTTAAAGGAAATATTTCTGAATCAAATTAAAAAGAGAAAAAAAAAGGCAACTTGAACCATCAAAATAATCTAAGACTGGAAGAAGGAAGAATACATTTGCACGAGGGAATTAAAACGAAAGGCAATCACTCTAGCTAATTATTGTTTAACTATATAGTGTGTGTTTTTCTTTACCAGAGACACTAGCATTCTCATCAGATGGGCCCTTAAACCCACTCCTTTAGATATTTCCTTCTTGCCCTAATCTGTCTTGCACTTTCACAGTTTGTTTGCACTAGTACAGGAATAGAGATTTATGCAGAAGGTATAAATGGTGTCTTTACTAAAATATTTTTACTTCATGCAAGGGCTTGAACTTTTCCACATTCAAAGCACTCAGATCCTGTGGCAAGAAATTAGTTCTTGCACTGGATCAGAGCTTCCTACACTTAGAATTTAATTATTAAAATGGGTGCTTAATTATTGCAAGTGCTATTATACTATTAAATAAAATTGCACACATAAAAATTGAATGTTTCTGATCTTAATAGAGTGCAGGAATAAAGAAACAATCAATATACATTTATCATGTCATAAGCATTTAATGAAAGAAATAAGATTGTGGGAAGTAGACTAAGAAGGCTTGCTGCATCACACCAATGTGTACTGGTGCAGGTTCATTTCTCCTGCTTTGACCAGGCGGGGAAAACCAATCAAACAGAATTGCAGAAAAGGAGATATCACACCAACGTGCACTAGTGTAGGGTTATTTATCCTACTTGGACCAGGCAGAGGAAAGCCAATCTCAAATCAAGTGTAGGAAAGGAAATTATAGGAAAATGAAATTTATCTACTTCACACAATGGATCCTCTTTCACTCAGACATGAATGCACGTTCTTAAAATTAAATCACACTTGACAATGTAAACACAAACTACAGGAAAATGAGAAATGGGGTAAACATGCTAGGTTGGCTGTGCCCTAGCTAATCAGTGTGTTTCCCTTTTAAATAAAAAAGTTGCTCAGTACCTTAATCAATTCATCATCTCAAATACAGAAATGAAATTTGTGAAACATGAGGTGGATCTCCCTTTTATTAATTCATTAAGGCAAGTACATACATTAATACATCATCCAGCCTAGATTCAGGCGATAATAAAATACAACAACCTGTAACTGCCTCTCTGGCTGTGTCTCTATTCTATTCTGCTATCCAAACTTACCCTAATTCCTATTTACATTCTACATTATATAGATATTTAGCCGAAGGCCAAAATAGATCATTCAACCAATTACATAACCAAACGCAGAATTTAGCTTTTCGGCCTTCAAAATTAGACAGTTAGAAAAATTGGCCGTAGCCAATATCCAGCTTTCGTCCTTCATAGATTCGGTCTTGGCTACCTTTGGGTTGATCTTGATGTCATGGCTAAAGCTGCTCAAAATGAGGCGGTGATCAAGGAGGTTCAGATCTGCTTCAAGGATTTGTTGTGCTGGTAACAGTGCAAGATATGATCCTGCACTAGGATCAACGGTCACGGTACGTACTCTAGCTACCAAATAAACATTGGAGATATCAATAAGTTACAAAGAGTGATTAATATTAATAAATCATGTAAAAAATATTTAATTAATTCTAAGTTGAATTAAAAATATGAAAAATAAATTTTATATGAAATATGTCACCATGCTTGGACTAGTGCAAGATGAGGGTGTATGAAAGAGGTAAAACAATGATAAATGGTTATGATTTAGGAAGGGGAAAATGGAAAAATGAGAGCAAATTAAGGGGCTAAAATCCTCCCATCCCTAAGCTTTTTTGTGTCCTCACAAAAATCTTTACCTTTGCAAAAAACCTTCAAAACTTTGAGCATTCTAGCTCAATCCTGCTCTGACATACTGACATTAGCCTACAATGTTTCAGACTTCTTCTTTCAGATTTTCTTTAGTTTCTTTGTCACCTTCCTAAATCTCTTGAAAAATCGTGCAGCTCGATATTTCCAAACTCTAACTTCTCCTTTCTTTTTTTGGATCTCCACAGTTAAGTCTTCTTTACTCTATTCTTTATCCTATTGCGCTTTAGCTATGAGTTGTTCTAAGTTCTACACTTGAAGCTCTAGTTCAACTATTTGAGCAGCAGGAGTTACCAAATATTCTTCTTCTTCTGTCTCTACAGGGGTTGTGTCTTCCTTAGGGACCTCAGTATCCCTCATGGTTTAAGCAAATGCTTCTTCCTTTTCTTCCTCTTTTTCTTCTTCTGGTTCTTCTTCTTGCACTAGTGCAGAAGGGGATTCAATGTCCTGTGGGGAATTTGATTGTTTTCCTGCACCAGATTCTTCATTCTTTTTCTGGGACCATTTAATGAAATCGGCTAATAGAGTGTCATCTTCGACCTCTACAAATTTTGCTACATCTGCAAGGACTAACAGGTTGTCTTCTTTGGGGGTTTGTGCATGTATTGGTGGCATAGAAGGAGTCTCTTCAACAGGTGCACTAGTCTTATTCTTATTTGGAGATGGGGCCCTTTCTTCTATTGATTTTTCATGTCATTTCCTTTTTGCACCAATGCAAGAAGGACTCCCCTTTACGTTCTTACTCGGACCCTTGCTTGTGCCGGCGGGGTCTTTTGTCTCCTTCCGAGTAGTTGTCTTTTTATGTAGCTATTTTAATAGAGCCTCCCAGGTCATGCATTTAACTTCTAATTGTTTCTAGACCAAAATATTTATTAGGCCGTGGTGATATAACTTCTTGTCGGCCTGGTCTGCCTGTCCACCCCGCACACCCTTAGCCATTTTTTCCAAGCTCTTAAGTAAAAAATGGGGGAAATTAATCCTCCACCAAGCATGACGGCCAACTTCAAAATGCTGCAACATCCTAAAATGGTACACAAAATTGGGGGAGTACCTTCCCTCACATGTTACGAATTTCTGTAGGATGAAAAGTAGGTCCCGCCACTGTCCCAATAAGGCACTACGCGTAATTCCTTTCTTCCAATCTACCTTCATCTTATTTTCGATGAAAAAACGCTGCCATCACTTCCTTTCTAGTTTCTGATTTTTAAACCACTGCTCACTAGTATTTTCCAAGCCTGTCACTGCTGCTATAAACTCTTCTGTAACCTCAAATTTTAGAGGCCCAATTTTTACTTGACCACTTTTGAAACTTCTGGAAAACTATAGGGCCACTTCACTATTATGCCCATCAAAATTTTTCAAGAATTGAAGAAAGCCCAAGTCTCGCAATAGTGCAAGACTATTGTGATACTCAATAGTTTGTTCTACCCTACTGAAAGATAAAGGTTCGCTTCGAACAGGTGGAATCATTGCTTAACAGTTATGAACAATCAACAATTTACATGAAACACCAGGAAATTAGTTCTTATAGACAGGGATCCAACCATCTACCATCCCTTCCATCTTATCACCCGTTCATTCCACTAAAATAGTCATGGATGTGTGACATCTTTGACATTGTGTCAGACTGGTACTTGCGACAGCGTTTTAACGTCTAGGTGATGTAATAATTACGAGTAAACGACATCTAGGATTATGGTGGAAGGGGGCAATTATATCCAAGCAACGGTTAAACAATTCCGCACTCCTTCATAATTCAAAAAATAACTTTAGCATTCATCAAAAGATGATCATTATTCTTAACTTAAAAACACCTTATACTTTAAATAATTTTCTCCTAGTTAATATGATAGCACAAGTACTCATCGACTAAGTGAAAGGACTTCTTATAGACTTTCATGATGACCACTTTCTTATGACATATGCTAAAGAACAAATTGTACTATGTTTCTGACAGGGTGCATGCTTACACCGGTCTGCTTGCACCACTTAAACTATGATATTATTTTGGTACCATTCTTATTGAACTTATTATATATGATGACATGCTTGCAGTAGTGCAAGCATAATATCTAAAAAAAGAACATGGAATTTAAGTAAAATATAGGCTAGACTTCCAACATGGCTTCCTCAACTTATACTAGAAATTTTCTTCACCATTTCTTGATGCTTTAGAGCATATCCTTTTTCTCTTTCTGCGCGAGATCCTGCAATGAATTCATGAGGGAACAAAGAAGTGGGAAAAGGGAAATTTTAGAATGGGAAGGAATTCTATTACAGGGATTCCAAGTATAATACCACAAGAGGGGATAAACAGAAGTAGGATAGGGAAAAAAAATAAACAGTAAAGTGGGTTTTTTACAAAACAGACAGGGTAAATTCAGAAGAATATGGGAAGGTTAATCATTTTGGGATTGAAGAAGAAAACTAAGGGAATATTATGAAATTGGAATATGAATAAAGGAAGAAAATTTTCTAGAAGGTCTTCCTACAAGCATAATATCTAAAAAAAGAACATGGAATTTAAGTAAAATATAGGCTAGACTTCCAACATGGCTTCCTCAACTTATACTAGAAATTTTCTTCACCATTTCTTGATGCTTTAGAGCATATCCTTTTTCTCTTTCTGCGCGAGATCCTGCAATGAATTCATGAGGGAACAAAGAAGTGGGAAAAGGGAAATTTTAGAATGGGAAGGAATTCTATTACAGGGATTCCAAGTATAATACCACAAGAGGGGATAAACAGAAGTAGGATAGGGAAAAAAAATAAACAGTAAAGTGGGTTTTTTACAAAACAGACAGGGTAAATTCAGAAGAATATGGGAAGGTTAATCATTTTGGGATTGAAGAAGAAAACTAAGGGAATATTATGAAATTGGAATATGAATAAAGGAAGAAAATTTTCTAGAAGGTCTTCCTGCACTGGTGCAAGAAAAATAACTACAGCGAGAATTAAGCGTTACTTCAACAAAAATATCCATCCTAATTACCCCAATTGTATAAAGGTTGGTTCTGTTGAACTTGTTTTTACTTGGTGGTTGCTAGCATATCTAAAGATCAAGAAAAATTCTCTTTTTATTAGAAATTTTTTATCTTCCTACCAACAAGCTGGTTTTCAGGTTGATCCTTCTGCAATCATGTCAGCGAACTGATTTTCATAATTACAGGAAAATATTTTTTCTTTACTTTTTATTTAAATTTTTTTTTTGTATTTATTTATTTATTTATTAGTTTTTTTTTTTTTTTAAGAAGAAGAAGAATTCATGTTTTCAAAAGGTTGGTATTACCATTCACCAATACCATCCCGAATTGCTATTGGACTTGTTGTGTAAAATCTTTCCTGGCAAGTGGCTGAAATACTTCTTTAATCTGTGTCCATTTCCGAAGAATACTGAATTTTTTCGATCAATAGTTTTAAGCTCTACTTCTCCATTCTCGAATACTCAGATCACTTCATAAGGTTCCATCCAACGTGTATGGAATTTCCCTTTAAAATTTTTAAATCTAGAATCATAAAGGAGCACCCAATCATCTGGTTTGAATTGCTTTTTCTGAATAGACTTGTCATGCCACCTTTTGCGTTGCTGCTAAATTAGTATGTTTTGTTGAACAACATCCCTACGAAATTCATCTAACTCATTTAATTGTATAAGACACTGTTGTTGTGCCTCAGAGAGATTTATTCCTAATTGAACTGTAGTTCTGAAAGTTTTGATCTGAAATTCAATTGGTAATAGAACCTGTTTTCCATATACTAGTTCATATGGTGTATGTCTCGTGTTATTTCTCCAAGTGGTTCTGTATGCCCACAAAGCTTCTGGTAATATTTCAGCCTAATCTTTCCAATGCATATTTAATGTCTTTGTAAGAATGGAATCGATCACCTTTTTTGTGGATTCCACTTGGCCATTTGCTTGCAGGTGATATGGCGTGGATTTCCTATGCCAGATCTTGTATTGCTCCATCACACTTTGTATCAGATTAGAAATAAACCTCGAACCATTGTTAGAAAAAATTTCTCTAGGCACACCAAATCTATTTAATATTTTAGTAAAAAGAAAATAAACAACAAATTTTTCTGTATCAAAGGAAATAGCTTTAGCTTCTACCCATTTTGTAAAAAAATCTGTACAAATCAAAATATTATTTTCACTTAATGATGTTGGATTTATTGGCCCTATAAAATCAATAGCACATTTTTCAAATGGCTCAATCATAACTTGGGGGCATAAAAGCATTTCATTGGTTTGATTAGGTTGTCCCACTCATTCACAGCTATCACATCGCCTGACATATTGTTTCACATCCTTAAACAAGGAAGGCCAAAAATAACCAGCATACAATACTTTATATGCAGTCCACTTATCAGCGAAGTGGCCTCCACAAGGTTCATCATGAACATATTTCAATATGTCAAACACTTCCTCCTCTCTTACAAATCTATAGATAATCAAATCTAGACCAGTGTAAAAGAGATCTCCTTGAATCCAGGAGTATGGAACACTTTTCATGAGCGGACAACTGGGGTGGTGTTTTCCCGGTAACCAAGTAATTAGAAATGTCAGCAAAGCACGACAAATATTTTGACATAGAAAAAAGATGTTTATCCAGAAAATCATCATTAACAGGAGTTGCTTCACCAGGATTATCTAATCTAGAAAGAAAATTTGCTACAACATTAGATTATCCTGGTCTATCAACAATAGTAACATTAAATTCCTGCAACAATAAAAACCACCTAGTCACACTACCGCTAGTCAATGGTTTTTTCATCAAATATTTAATCACGGAATGATCAGTGTGTACAAATACTTCATATCCTGTAATATAGTGCCTGAACTTATTAATTGCAAAAATTACAGCTAAAAACTCTTTCTTTGTAACTGTATAATTTAATTCAGCAGAAGACAAATTCTTACTAATATAATAAATAGCATAGGATTTCTTATTTTCCTCCTATCCTAAAGCTGTGCCAATAGCCAAATCTGAAGCATCAGAGGAAATGTGTAAAGGCAGGGACTAGTTAGGACCTCTCAAAATTGGTGCATGTACTAACTTTTCCTTCAATGTTGCAGAAGACTATTGGCAAGCTGTGGACCAATAAAATTCACTATCCTTAGCTAGAAGTCGGAAAAGAGGGGCAGCTATCTTAGAAAATTTTTCAATGAATATTCTATAGTAACCAACATGTCCTAAAAAAGCTCTTACTTCCCTTTGAGTTTTGGGTGCAGGAAGATGCAAAATGATTTCAATCTTTGCTAGATCAACCTGGATACCTTTACCAGAAATCAAATGGCCAAGTACCACTCCCGCTTTGCACATTAATATGCATTTCTTGTCACTCAAGGCGAGATGGGCTTCCTGGCAACGGAGAAGTATTTTCTCTAGATTTTTTAGAGCTTCCTGAAAAGAATCACCAAACACAGGAATATTCTTCCATATAAATTTCTACAAACTCTAGATCAGCAAAAATGGCCCGGACTGCCCTTTGAAAGGTAGCCAGGGGATTACATAAACCAAAGGGAAGCACTTTATAAGAAAATCTACCCCATGGACATGTAAAATTAGTTTTATCCTGATCTTTGAGTGTAATCTGTATCTGGTTATAGCCACTGAAGCCATCCAAAAAGGAAAAATATTTCTTTCCTCCAAGGGTATCAAGCACCTGGTCAATGAAAGGGAGAGGGAAGTAATCTTTGACAGTGGCTTTGTTTAATTCTTGATAATCAATACAAATACGCCAACTTCCATCTTTCTTAGGTATCAGCACTAATGGAGAGACCCACTGACTGTCGGAAATAGGATAGATAAAACTGACATCCAAGAGTTTCTGTACTTCTTCCTTCACAATATATCTTACAGCTGGATTCATTCGCCTTTCAGGTAGTCGGACAGGTTGAGTTCCTTCCTAAATATAGATATTATGTGTACAAGTTTCAGGAGGAATACCCTTCATATCTTCATATCCCCAAGAAAAGGCACTAAGATGGTTTTGCAACAAATTCACAAGCTGCTCCTGCTGAGATGAGTCCAAATATGAACTAATATGCAAGAATTTACCAGGGATAATCTCAACAAAAGTAGTATCAGGCTCAAGAGTACTCAAGGGAGTGGTCAAATTCAGCGATACAAAAGAATGAGAATCATGATTATCTTGAGAATCTAGGCTGAAAATCTGGCTCAATGGCTCAAAGTTAGGCATAGTGTCTAGATTATTCAGGAAATATTGAATCTCATCTTCTTGCGAAGACGTAGTATAATGATGGATAAGGGAAATGGGCTACGTGTTGAATCTTTAATTAAACTGAGAGGGAGGGGGGGGGGGGTGAATTAGTTTAATACATACATAAGCCTTTTAAAATTTTCACCAAACTTATTTACAGCTTAATATGTGAACAATCTTAAAATGTTGCAGCCAATATTAAATTAATGTGACACCATACTTATGTTGAGAGTAGCAAACAATTACGCAGATTGAAAGAATCACATCAACACATAAGAAACACACATAGACATAGAAGATGTAAGTGGAAACCCGTAAAGGGATAAAACCACATCTTATTATTGTTGTGATACAAAGGCAAGCTCCAATTCCCTCTCACCACTGTTTTTTTGCAGGCACCAACCTACAGGAGGCTCCAACCTCAGTTAGTTACAACTGATAGCTATCAAGCTGCAAATTGATAGGGAAGCTCCAACTTCCTCAATTTATCAAACTGAATGTTCTCTGATTTACCTCAGATATCAGCTCTATTATGTAGCTTCTCTTTATGCTCTTCTTTTATTAATCTTATCTACCTCACATTTTTATATTCTGCCTTCCCCGGATTTACTCTCTCTAACCTCTCTATGCATATCAAGATGATATTACTTATAGAGAATTTATGATGACTATTTGTATTCCTCTAGGAATTCGAAATGGATATTCATACCTCTTGGTCTTCATCCTTCTCATCTCTTTTCAGCTCACTCAAAAAAAATGTAATTGTAGGTGCTTATTTTAATATTACAGTGGGATATTTTCTCTCTTCCAGAGACTTGCCAATGCATCACAACAATATAAATCAATTAAAATATTTACACTCAATTACAATGAAAAATTCCATCTCACTCATTTAGCCTCTTGGCTAGCTGGACATTTGTCTTTTCTTTGATTGTGTTTGTCCCTTTCTTTCCTCTGTATGCCTTTCTTTTTATGGTTGCTGCGTAACTCCTGTATTTATGTAACTGCCGACATTAAATCTGGGAAAATTCCAACCCTTTACACAACAAGTGTCTTGTTGATGTGGTGAGTTCCGCAAGTGGAACATATATACACCACGGCCTTGTTTTATGGCCCGATGCAATTGCACCTATCGCATACGTATTATATTAATAATCGCCCTTCCACCTTAAGCCGAGGCCCGTGGGTCCATTATAATAATTCACATTATGTACTGGCCATTTTATATTTATATATTGTGATCAAATGTTGTAAAACCTTAGATAGTCCTTTGGTCTTATATAATGATCCAATCCACAATAAATCAAATCACAGACTCTAATATATGAAAGAATCGGGCCCCACAGTGATCATTTGAATCTAATGTTTGTTTCTCTGATGTGATATGATCATTCCAATTGTGATTCATCGCAATTGAAATCTTTAATATATTGATCCGATGCCCTGCTCCTTCTCCGATGCGATTGATCACTGTTGCGATTTCTCCGATTACGATTGATCACTGTTGCAATTTCTCCAATTGCGATTGATCACTGTTGCAATTTCTCCGATTGTGATTATTCACTGTTATGATGAAACTTCAAATATATATCAGTCGTGGTTTATAAACCCATCAGGTCTGGTCTTCAATCGCAATCCCAAGTCTTTTAATATATTGCTCTGATGCTCTGATTTTGTCCAATGTGATTGACACCTTTGCGATTGATCGCAATTGCATCCTTCAATGGTATGTTCCGACACATATCAATTATGTTTAATAAACCCATCAGGTCTAGGCTTCCAATCACAATCAAAAATATTTGTTGCATGTTCCGCTGCTTTTATATTCTCCAATTCGATTGGGTGAGGGTCCCTCCATATAAGGCTTTGAAACCTTTGGCTCTTTGTCCATTAAAGCACTCCATTACAAATTTATATATATATATATCCTCTTGCTTGGGTTTTGATTCTCGGAATAAAGTTATATATATATATATATATATATATATATATATATATATATATATATATATAAAACTCCCAGCTGGGTAATTCTCGGAATTAAGGTACATATATATATATATATATATATATATATATATATCCACCGGCTTGGACGATTCTCATAATATATATATATGCATACATTGCTGCTTGGGATATGATTCCCGGAATAAGATTTTATATTATATGTAACGCCCGGCTGGGTAACGATCCCCGGAATGAGATTTATATATATATTTACTTTGATGTTCCAATATTTAGTGTATCTTCCGGCAGGGGTAGTGTTTCTCGGAGTTTTTTTTGTGTATCCTTCTGCCTGGGGTAGCGATTCTCGGAATTTTTGGCTTTGCCTATGCTTGTGATAATGGCTCCGCCTCTGCCTCTGCCTCTGATAACCTGCTGTGATAACGGCTCTACCTCTGCTTGTGATAATGGCTCTGCCTCTACCTCTGGCTCTGATAACCTGTTGTGATAATGGCTCTACCTCTGCTTTTGCTGTACATATTACCTACTACTGTTCTTTTCCTATCTTTGCATATGATGCCTTCTTTGTCTGTCTCTATATTTGTTGCCTCCATTGCCATTAATGACAATATTTCCAACAGTCTCCCCCTTTGGCATTGATGGCAATACACTTTCTCTGTGGCAATAAATTTTCTCTATTTTCCTGCTCTTCCTCTTGTTGCTTGCTCTTCCTCCCCCTTTGACATCAATAGCAAGGGGTTCAAATTCTTAGTGTAGCTTCTATTCTTAGATCCTGTGATTTTATCCTTTTTCAATATTTCGTGTATTTTCTCTCTCTGGAATTTTCTGATTTTGTACGCTATTGCTTCAACTGTTGGATTAGATTTACATCGGGTTCACTACTTTTCTGTGTTCGGTTCACGTCGGGTTCACTACTCTTCTGCTGCACCACTAAACCTTTTATGTTGAATGTATTCTTGTTGTTATCCTTTTGATCTTGAGGACCTGTTTTCATGCTTCCCTTGCTGGTTGATCTCCCCCTGAGAATGATATGTTCGTTTTTGTTATCCCATTGAAACTGTTCTTTCTCTTCATATTAGAGAGTAGCATCTACAGATACTACCCCTAGTCTGTCTCTCAAATATTCAAATGGTTCTCTGGCAAGCAGTTTAGTAAATATATCTGTTGTCTGTTCTTTTTTTGGTACATACTCCAGTTTTACTATCTTCTGAGCCACTTGTTCTTGGAGAAAATGATAATTAGGATATGTTTAGTTTTTTAGTGAAGCACAAGATTTTTAGATATACTTATAGCACTTGTATTATCATATTTGATTGAGATAGGTTCATCAATGCTTACCTTCATGTCTTGGAGGGTTTGCTTCATCCACATGACTTGTGTACAACATGTTGTTGCTGCTATATATTTTTCTTCTGTTGTAGACATAGAGATATATGTTTGTTTCTTGCTTAACCATGCCACCAGACTTTCTCCTAGATAGAAATCACCTCCACTAGTGCTTTTCCTGTCATCCACACAGCTGGCCCAATCTGCATCTGTGTATGCTGTCAAAGTGAAGAATACCAAAGTCCATATTGTGCTATTCCTTGTAGGTATCTAAATATTCTTTTGACTGCAAGAAGGTGATTTTGTTTCGGTGCTACTTGATATCTAGCAACTAGTCCTACTGCTAGCATGATTTCTGGTCTTGATGTTGTCAAATACAGTAGGCTTCCTATCATGGATCTGTAGAGTTATTGATCTATATCTACAGACCCATCATCAGCACACAGCTTTCATCCCGTGATCATGGGAGTTGACACAGGTTTGCAGTCCTCCATTTTGAATTTTTTCAACATTTCTTTTAAGTATTTTTCCTATGAGATGAATGTGCCTGTGTTCGTTTGTTGTATTTAAAGTCCTAAGTAGAAACTGAGTTCTCCAATCATAGACATCTAAAATTCTGATTTCATCTCCTCAGCAAACCCTTTTACAGGTTCATCTCTGTTGCTTAAAAACATAATGTGATCAACATATACTACAACAGTCAGGAGTTCATTTTCATGGGCTTTTATGTATAGATTTTTGTCTACTCCACCTCTCTTAAAGCCTTGTTTTTGCAAATATTTATCTAGTCTTGAGTACCAAGCACGGGGAGCCTGTTTCAATCCATGTAGAGCCTTCTTCAGTTTTCACACATAGTCTTCTTTGTCTATTAAAGAGAAACCTTCCGGTTGTTCCATGTAGACTTATTCTTCTAGATATCCATTCAGAAATGAAGATTTCACATCCATTTGATATAATTTGAATTTTGGTAGCAAGCAAAGGCTGGAAACATTCTAATGGCTTCCATTCAGGCTACAGGGGAAAATGTTTCATCGTAATCAAGTCCTTTGATTTGTGAGTATCCTTTGCAGACCAGTTTGGCTTTATTCCTGATTACTTGTCCTTGCTCATTCATTTTATTTTTGAAGACCCATTTTGAGCCTATGACATTTTTCTCAGTGGGTCTAGGAAATAATTCCCAGGTATTGTTTTTCTCAATTTGGTCCAATTCTTCATTCATAGCATTTACCCAAGACTTGTCCTTGATGGCTTCTTCAAATTTCTTTGGCTCTATTTGTGACAACATGGCTATGTAGACCTCTTCAGTTTGTTCTGTTAGCTGCCTTATTGTTTGGACCCCTACTCTCTTGTCTCCAATGATCTGATCTTCAGGATGGTTATTCTGAGCATATCTTAAAGGAGCTTTAGAACTCAGCTCTGTATCTTCTATTGTCTTGCTTGTTTCCTCATCATCCTGGTTTTCTTCTTCATGGTTGTCTGATGGACTACAGCAGTCTGTATCTCTTGTATTGTTTGGAAGTTCTTCATCAAATCTCACATCAATGCTTTCTACTATTTTTCAAAGAGTCTTTTTGTAGCACCTGTACCCTTTACTTTTGGATGCATATCCTAGAAATATCCCTTCATCTGCTCTAGCATCAAATTTTCCAAGATTTTCATCATTATTCTTTATGTAACACTTTCTTCCAAAGATTCTAAAATGTTTGATTGAAGCTGGTTTCCCATGCCAAAGTTTATAGGGAGTCTTGTCACTACTTGGCCTTAAGTGAGCTTTATTAAGGATATGCACTGTTGTGTGCACTGCTTCTGCCCAAAAGGCTTGAGCAATATTATTCTCTTGCATCATGGCTCTGGAAATTTGTTGAACAAATTTATTTTGTCTCTCTGCTACTCCATTCTGCTGAGGTGTCCCTGCAATAGTAAATTTTTGTTTTATGCCATGTTCATTGCATAGGTCTGCAAAGTCATAATCAGTGAATTCACCTCCTCTGTCTGATCTGATGCATTTCAGCTTGCATCCTGTCTAATTTTCTGCCAATGCTTTAAATATTTTGAATTTGTCCAGAGCTTCCGATTTATTCTTCAGAAAATAAACCCATGTCATTCTGGAGAAATCATCTATTATCAGCATGAAGTAGGATTCTCCACTTGGTGTTTTAGTTCTTGCAGGTCCACACAGGTCCATGTTCACAAGCTGCAGTGGTCTTCTTCTTCACAACTCCTCTTTGGCCTTAAAGGATGTGCGAGTCTGTTTACCCAATTGACGAGATTTGCATATGGTATTAGAAGGCCTCTTTATTTCTGGCATGTCTCTGACAGCTTTCTTCTTGCTTAGTATGATGATGTGATCGAAGCTGATATGTCCCAATATTTTATGCCATAACCATGACTCCTCAGTTTGCTAAGATGGCATGCTTCATCTTCCTCTTTCAAAATGTAAGCATTACTCTCTGTTCAAACTCCTTTGAGCAGAGTCTTACCTTTGGTGCTTGATCTGGCTTCAAAATCTTGTTATCTAAAAAGAACTTCACAACCTTTGTCACACATTTGACTGACACTTAGTAAATTTTCTTTCAGCCCATCTACAAATAGTACATCTTGGGCCTTTCCTCTGCCATTGTCTATGCTGACTGAGCCTTTTCCCTTGATCTTACCTGATTTATCATTTCCAAAAGTAACATTGCCAGATTTCTTTTCATCAAGAGTTATAATCTTGCTTCTGTCTCCTGTCATGTGTTTAGAGAAACCACTGTCCAAATACCATTGAATTTTCAAATCTTGAGCAGTTAGAGCCAAGTCACATTTATTCACCTTCTTTATCCACTGGAGGCACCCTTTTGTTTGGTATCTTTTGTGAGGTGATAAATTACATCTTCTTAGAGGACATTTGGAAGTTATATGTCCAACTTGATTGCATACACAACATTTGATCATAATGTTCGTAGAATTATGAGTATGAACAGAATTTATTTGATTCATAAACTTCCTTGAGCTGTTAAACATCAATATTTGTCCATACTTTCTACACTCAATGCTTTTATGACCAAATTCCTTACAATAAAAATAGTAACCATAGAAACTATTTACATACATGATGTAAGGTTGTCTCTTCCATTTGTTTGCTTGAGGTAGTCTCTTCAATGTTTGCATCTTTTGCTAGTTTGAATTACTCCTCCTTGTATGACAATACGCAACAATGTGTCCCAGCTTGTGGTAAGCATAACAGGTGGCATTCCTCATAGGAGGGAAGAATCTCCTTTGATGGTTTCCAAAATTTACATACTCAGGGGTCTTAGTATTTATTACATTCTTTCCTACTAGTGGTTTCTTCTGATCTTTGTCTTCCTTATTACAGGGTTCTTCTTTTGTAGGAATTGTTTGAGCTGCTTCATCATTCTCCTTTGCTTTTACAAAAATAATCTCTCTGTTAACCTTTTCTTTGCCTTTGCTTGATTCTCCTTCATAGCCTATTCCCATTTTTATCATGGGAGATCTTTGAGCTACCAGAATTTCATTCAACTTACTAGAGCTTGTTGTTTGAGAAGAATTTATAACCACTTTCCTTTGAGAATTTTCTAATTTCTTCCTGAGACATACTACTTCTTCTTCCAGCTTCTCTTGTTCTTCAGTTTTCTCCTTGATTTTCTTAAGTAACATGTCCTCTATCTTCTTGGCTTCTTCAAGCTCTATCTTTAGCTTCTTTAAGACTTTTGAATTTTGTTCTTATCATACATACTTGAGGAGAATGTCCCTTTGTTTTCTTCACTTCAGTTTGAGTCTGTAAATCTCCTCCAGAGCACTTCTTAGCTCCCCCTCAAGGTCAACTTCCCCTTCTTCGTCATCTTCTAGCAGGAGTCCTTCAAGTTCTTCTATGGCCATCAATAAGAATTCAGAAGTTCCTTCTTCACTTGAGGGTTCATCTGAATCTTCAGATGTACTGCTGCCTTGTTGAGCACAGAAGGATTTTCTACTGAACTTCTTTCCTTTCTGCCAGTTCTTTGATTTATTTTTCTCTAACTCTTGAGCTTGATTCCTTACTTTCTTATGACACTTAGCAGCGTAGTGTCCATCTCTTCCACAGTTAAAGCATTTGAAAGGAATTTTACCTTTGTATTTACCTGAGCCTCTATCTAATTTCTTGAAAAAATTTGCCTCTTCTTCATCCGAGCAAGAGCATATGTCTCCATCTTCTTATTTCTTCTTTTCTATTTTAAAGGTTTCCTCCCTTGTACTTGGCTTCTTCTGTGGGAGCCTCATCTCATATGCTGTTAGATTTCCAAGTAGCTGGTTCATGGTTAAGGTCTCCAAATTAGTTGTTTCTTCTATTGCAGACACCTTGGGATTAAACCTGCATGGAAGAGATCTTATAATATTTTGCACAATTATACTTTTTGGCATGTTTTCTCCAACATCTTTCATATTGTTAACAATTTCTGCAACTTTTAGGAAGAAACTGACAATGTCTTCATCATCATTCATTTTCAAGTTCTCAAACTAGGCTCTATAAACTTGAAGTTTGGCAGTCTTTACTTTCTTGTCCCCCTCATGGATGTTCTCCAGAGTATCCCACATTTCTTTGGCAGTGTCTTTGTGCATTACTTTGATAAACTCTGCTTCACATAATCCATTCAGGATGGCATTCATGGCTTTTGCGTTAGCCACAAAATCTTGTTTTGTTTCTTTCTCTGTGTCAGTTGCCTTTGGGGCATATCCTAATTCCACAGCAGCCCAGACTTCTATTCCTAGAGACATTATGTATGTCCTCATTCTGATTTTCCAGAAGGCATAATTTTCACCAGTAAATAAAGGGGCTTTATTGGTTGAGCATCCTTCTTTACTAGCCATATTGGGAACCTAGGATCTCCTTTCAGTTGTTAGAATTGTACAAAGGAACCCGCTCTGATACCAATTGTTGAATATTTAATTAAACTAAGAGGGGGGGGGGTGAATCAGTTTAATACATAAATAAGCCTTTTAAAATTTTCACCAAACTTATTTACTGCTTACTATGTGAACAGTCTCAAAATGTTGCAGCTAATATTAAATTAATGTGACACCATACTTATGTTGAGAGCAGCAAACAATTAAGCAGATTGAAAGAATCACATCAACACATAAGAAACACAGATAGAGATAGCAGATGTAAGTGGAAACCCATAAAGGGAGAAAAACACATCTTATTATTGTCGTGATGCAAAGGCAAGCTCCAACTCCCTCTCACCACTATTTTTCTATAGGCACCAACCTAGAGGAGGCTCCAACCTTAGTCAGATACAACTGACAGCTATCAAGCTACAACTTCATAGGGAAGCTCCAACTTCCTCAATTTATCAAACTGAATGCTTGCTGATTTACCTCAGATATCAGCGTTATTCTGTAGCTTCTCTTTCTGCTCTTCTTTTCTTAATCTTCTCTGCCTCACACTTCTATATTATGCCTTCTCCAGATTTACTCTCTCTAACCTCTCTATGCATATCAAGATGATATAACTTATAGAGAATTTCTGATGATTGTTTGTATTCCTCTAGGAATTCGAAATGGATAGTCATACCTCTTGTTCTTTAGCCTTCTCATCTCTTTTTAGCTCACTCAAAAAAAATGTAATTGTAGGTGCTTATTTTAATATTACAGTGGGATATTTTATCTCTTCCGGAGACTTGCCAATGCATCACAACCATATAAATCAATTAAAATATTTACACTCGATTACAATGAAAAATTATAGCTCACTCATTCAGCCTCTTGGCTAGCTGCGCATTTGTCTTTTATTTGACTGTGTTTGTCCCTTTCTTTCCTCTGTATGCCTTTCTGTTTATGGCTGATGCGTAACTCCTATATTTATGTAACTTCTGACATTAAATCTGGGCGAATTCCAACACTTTACACAGCAAGTGTCTTGTTGATGTGGTGAGTTCCACAAGCGGAACATATATACACCATGACCTTGTTTTATGGCCCGATGCGATTGCACCTATCGCATACATATTATATTAATAATCGCCCTTCCACCTTAAGCCAAGGCCCGTGGGTCCATTATAATAAGTCACATTATGTACTGGCCACTTTATATTTATATATTGCGATCAAATGTTGTAAAACCTTAGATAGTCCTTTGGTCTTATATAATGATCCAATCCACAATAAATCAAATCACAGACTCTAATATATGAAAGGATCGGGCCCCACAGTGATCATTTGAATCTAATGTTTGTTTCTCCGATGCGATATGATCATTTCAATTGCGATTCATCGCAATTGAAATCTTTAATATATTGATCCGATGCCCTGCTCCTTCTCCGATGTGATTGATCACTGTTGCGATTTCTCCCATTGCGATTGATCATTGTTGCGATTTCTCTGATTACGATTGATCACTGTTGCGATTTCTTCGATTGCGATTATTCACTGTTATGAAAAACCTTCAAATATATATCATTCATGGTTTATAAACCCATCGGGTCTAGTCTTCAATCGCAATCGCAAGTATTTTAATATATTGCTTTGATGCTCTGCTTTTGTCCGATGCGATCGACACCTTTGCGATTGATCGCAATCGCCTCCTTCAATGGTATGTTCCGACACATATCAATTATGTTTTATAAACCCATCAGGTCCAGGATTCCAATCGCAATCGCAACTCTTTGTTGCATGTTCCGCTGCTCTTATATTCTCGGATGTGATTGAGTGAGGATACCTCCATATAAGGCTTTGAAACCTTTGGCTCTTTGTCCATTAAAGCGCTCCATTAGAAATTTATATATATATATCCTCTGGCTTGGGTTTTTATTCTCAGAATAAAGTTATATATATATATATAACTCCCAGCTGGGTAATTCTCGGAATTAAGGTATATATATATATATATATATCCTCTGGCTTGGACGATTCTTGTAATTTTATATATATGCATACATTTTCGGTTGGGTTATGATTCTCGGAATAAGATTTTATATTATATGTAACGCCCGACTGGGTAATGATCCCCGGAATGAGATTTATATATATATTTACTTTGCTGCTCCAATATTTAGTGTATCTTCCAGCGGGGGTATCGTTTCTCGGAATTTGTTTGTGTATCCTTCCGCTTAGGGTGGCGATTCTCGGAATTTTCTACTCTAGCTCTGCCTCTAATAACCTGCTGTGATAACGGCTCTATCTCTTCTTGTGATAATGGCTCTGCCTCTGCCTCTGACTCTGATAACCTGCTGTGATAACGGCTCTGCCTCTACTTTCGCTGTACATATTACCTGCTGTTGTTCTTTGCCTATCTTTGCATCTGTTGCCTTCTTTTTCTGTCTTTGTATTTGCTACCTCCATTGCCATTAATGACAATATTTACAACACTAAGTCTCCTCATCACTGCTTTGATCCAACCATAAAGTATCTTGGGGTATAAGGTAGCTTTCATCCTAGAATCTCCATGCGAAATATACATATCACTGGAATGACATCCAATATATGTATCGGCCGTAGCATGCCATGATAGACCCAAGATCAAGGGATGTCCTCCTACTAGGTTGTTTGGCTAAAGCACAATGAAATCAGTAGGATATTCCCAAGAATATAATGAGATGATCACATCATCCAATACTCCTTCTGGCTTAATTTTAGATCTATCTGCTAATTCAAGCACAATAGGAGTAGAGAAAAGATGAGATAACCAAAGTTGATCCATGGTTTTCTTAGTCATGACATTAATGGCTGCCCCCAGGTCTATAATAACATTAGTGACAAGGAAATTATGAATCTGAACTGAGACAAAAGGGTTTCCGAGATTAATATTTTTTTCCATAGACACACATCCCATCATCATCTCTGCTGCCCTACCAACAAATTGAATGGTTTGGGGTTCCAATCTCTTCCTCCCGGGTTTCTTGAGACAAATCTCCTTAATAATATTGGTACAAATTGGATCTCTTTAATGGCTTGAAGCAAAGGTATCTTAATGAAAATATTCTGAAGCTCAGATGCCAAACTAGTCTTAGAAATAGGCTCACTTTTTTCCATTACTAGCCTCTCTGGGAAGGGAGGCTGGTTGGAAGAAGATGACAAGGATTCAGAGGGTAAGGGCTACTTAGTCACATCTTTTGGAGAATGGTTAATATTTTACTCTTCTCCTTTCTCTTCAACAATCACTATAGATTACTTCTGATTTTATGATGTTACAGTCCTTCCCAATCTTAATTGAATATCATGAATCCCAACTGGAATAGACTAGTAATCGAATGGTAAAGGTGGGTTTGTTACATAGATCATTTGCACTGTTTTATTATTGTTAGGATTGGGCATAGGTTGAGTAGGCAATTGAGGAGGTCGAAAGGGTGGAGGTAAAGGCAATGGTGGAGTAGACTGACTCAGAAGTTGAGGCATTGAATAAGGTGTAGGCGTAGATGGATATGACTGCATAGGTGGCTGGTAGGAGTATGAAGAATGATTTGGCCCTCTCCAACCTTGTTGCCATGGTTGAGAAGGTTGCCCATGCTGATGTTGATTACTATACTACCACTACTGATTAGTGTTAGGATAAGAATATGCGTGTGAATTATAAACGAAATAGTGTGGAGAAAATTCAGGAGCCATAGTTTCACCTACCTGAGGCCAATTCCTTCTTGCTCCCATAGCATACTAGTATTCATTATGGATATGACTGCATAGGTGGCTGGTAGGAGTATGAAGAATGATTTGGCCCTCTCCAACCTTGTTGCCATGGTTGAGAAGGTTTCCCATGCTGATGTTGATTACTATACTACCACTACTGATTAGTGTTAGGATAAGAATATGCATGTGAATTATAAACGAAATAGTGTGGAGAAAATTCAGGAGCCATAGTTTCACCTACCTGAGGCCAATTCCTTCTTGCTCCCATATCATACTAGTATTCATCTTCAGGATGTCCCCCTGTAAATACAGCTTTAAGTCCTGGTATAGAGGGACATATTTCTATGACATGGTCTTCTGAACAAATAGCACACTTATTAGTTTCTTTTAAATTAAGAGGAGACTCTTTAGGAGCATTCTTGTCTTTACATTTATGACAAAAGATACATAATGACTCTTGTTCCTTCATGAGTTTTTGCTGAAATTTTAAAGAGTCTAACTGTTTGGTAACAGTATTGATTATATCAATTTTCATGTTTTCCATTTTATTTTCTAGTCCAATAATCATAGCATCAGTAGATTCAGTTTTTCTATTTTTATTCTGAGTTCCTCTACCGGATCTATACATATTTCTTGAAAATTTTGTGCATAAGTCACAAATTTGTTCAAAATTTTGCTAAGAAATATCACCTTGTCCTAGCAGATTTAAATTATTTCTAGCATTATCTGTAAGTCCTCTTAATAACAAGGTTCTAATAGTACTTGGATCAAACTTAAGTTTCGACCTTTGTAAAATATACAGAAACCTTTCTAGGTAATCCTCAAGATTTTAATCATTATCCTGTATGATTATAAAAATCTCATCTGCATGTCCCGAGTTTTGAAATATTCTTGATATTTAGACAAAAACACTCTCTTCATCTGATCCCAAGAGGTTATAGTGTTTCCTCCTAACCCCATAAACCAGCGTAGAGCTGAGTCCTTGAGAGTAATAGGAAATAATCTTAACTTCTGAGTGTCAGTTGAATAATCATAACTTCTACATAGAATATCAAACTCGAATAGAAAGGAGTCAGGATCTTCATGAACTTTACCATGGAAATGAGGGAGAGTTGATGGCCGAATATTCTTCATTTGTGCCACAGTATCAGGATCCACAATTGGAAAAAAAAAAAAGTGGATTCTTCTTCACTTGCCTTGTTTTCACCAGTCCTTTCAAAATTATCTTCATGGTCCACCATTGTTTCCCTTTTACTTATACCGCTCTCAACAGGATGAACCATACCTGAGCTATTGTCACTAGATTCCAGGTGAATTTTTTCTGCGTGATGAGTTCGAATTGGATTGGGATTCTTGCTTATAGAAGGATACCCAATATGAGAATTTTTTTCAAAATTATTTTGGCCCTTAGTGGGCTTTGAACCCTTACCTTTTCTAGGCATTCATTTCAAAAAAAAAAAGGAAAGAAAAATAAAAAACAACTTCTAGTAAGAAATGCTGTCAGAAATCAATTAACACTGTTAAAATTCCTTCAAAGAAGCTTTTCCAAACAATGCTGCGAAAGTAAAGGAAAAATTACCTCTATTGTATAATCAGAAAATTCTTACCAAATGAAATCACCTCCCCGGCAATGGCGCCAAAATGTTGGGTGAAGGAATTACGCTTAAGTAAACTCCTCAACAATTAATTTTTCAACCTGGGGCATCCGTAAACTTAGAGACGAAGGACAGGAAATTCCAGAGATGGTGTGAATCTTCCTAATATAAATCCCTACTTTCTTTAAAGGAAAGATTGCAAAATAAAATTAAAAAGAGAAAGAAAAAGGCAACTTAAAACATCAAAATAATCTAAGACTGGAACAAGGAAGAATGCATTTGCAAGAGGGAACTAAAGAGAAAAGGAAATCATTCTAGAAAATTGTTGTTTAAATACTGAGTTTGTGTTTTTCTTTAGCAGAGACACTAGCAGTCTCATCAGATGGGCCCTTAAGCCTGCTCCTTTAGAGATTTCCTTTTTGCCCTAATCTAACCTGCACTTTCACAATATGCTTGCACTAGTGCAGGAACAGAGATTTATGCAGTAGGTATAAATGGTGTCTTTACTAAAGGATTTTTACTTCATGCAAATGCTTGAAATTTTCCAGGTTCAAAGCACTCAGATCCCGTGGCAAGAAAATAGTTCTTGCATTGAATCAGAGCTTCCTGCACTTAGCATGTAATTCTTAAAATGAGTGCTTAATTATTTCAAGTGCTATTATACTGTTAAATCAAATTGCACACATAAAAATTGAATGTTTTCTATCTTAAAAAAGTGCAGGAATAAAGAAACAATCAATATATATTTATGTTGTCATAAGAATTTAATGAAAGAAAGAAGATTGTGGGAAGTAGACTAAGAAGGCTTACTATGTGACACCAACGTGTACTAGTGCAGGTTCATTTGTCCTGCTTGGACCAAGTGGGGAAAACCAATCAAACAGAATTGTAGAAAAGGAGATATCACACCAACGTGCACTGGTGCAAGGTTAATTCTCCTGCTTGGACCAGGCGGAGGAAAACCTATCTAAAATCAAGTGTAGGAAAGGAAATTGTAGGAAAAGTAAATTTATCTACTTCACACGCTTTCACTCAGACAAGAATTCATGTGCTTAAAATTAAATAACACTTGAAAATGTAAACACAAATTATAGGAAAACAAGAAATGGGGTAAACGTGCTAGGTTGGCTGGGCCCTAGCCAACCAACACATTTCCCTTTTAAATAAAAACGTTACTCATTACCTTAATCAATTCATCAACTCAAATACAGAAATGCAATTTGTGAAACATGAGGCGAAGCTCCCTTTTATTAATTCACTGAGGCAAGTACATACATTAATATATCGTCTAGCCCAGATTCGGGCGATAACAAAATACAACAACCTATTACCGCCTCTCTAGCTGTGTCTCTGTTCTCTTCTGCTATTGAAACTTCCCCTTAGTCCTATTTACATTCTACATTATATAGATCTTTAGCCAAAGGAAAAAATAGATCATTCAACCGATTACATAACCAAACACAATATTTAGCTTTTTGGTCTTCAAAATTAGACAGCTAGAAAAACTGGCCGAAGCCAATCTCCAACTTTCGTCCTTCGCAGATTCGGTCTCGACTTCCTTTGAGTCGATCTTACTGTCGTGGCTGAAGCTCCTCAAAACTAGGCAATGATCAAGGAGGTTTGGATCTGCTGCAAGTATTTTTTATGCTGGCAACGGTGCAAGATCCGATCCTGCACTAGGATCAGTGGTCACTGTAAGTACTCTAACTACCAAATAAACAATGGAGATATGGATAATTTACAAAGTGTGATTAAAAGTAAGAAATCATGTAATAAATAATTAATTAATGCTAAGTTGAATTAAAAATATAAAAAATAAAGTTTATACAAAATATGTCATCGTGCTTGGACTGGTGCAAGATGAGGGTGCATAAAAGAGGTAAAACAACAGTAAATGGTCAGGATTTAGGAAGGGGAAAATGGTAAAAAGAGAGAAAATTAGGGGACTAACAAAGACGATTAGAAAGTATGTGATCAAAGGAAGGCACTGGTCCCTCTAATTCATTATTTTCCAAAGAAGGCGATGTCCCATGGATTTGAAAAAAACATGATATATCTCTGGCAAAGGAAGTTATAATGGATGTGAGGGTGCCAACATCATATGGGTCTTCACTATAGCGCTGCTTCACCGTGGATGGCCATTTTTTGGGGTTGAAATCGCATGACCATTTGAATCTTCTAAGAGTACGTATAATGTCAAAAGCATGATTTTATTATTCGTTGTATTAATAAATTTTATCCCATGTGGGGGTCATAAAACATAACTAATTTTGCATATTATTGCACAATTTTATAACTTTGCAATGTCATTATCCTTTATTCATGCATAGGTGTGTGAAACATGAATTCCCTCAAGACCTAGGACGTGCCATATCTAAATTATTTGCGTTTGTACGTTGGATCACATCAAAGGAGATTCATGTGGCTAGCATTCCACGGTGGCATCAAGAGATAGTTGAGATTGTTTGTATGTTTGAGAAGGAACTGCCGATGTGTTTCATGGATGTACAGGCTCATATTATAATCCACCTAGTAGATGAGGTTGAATTAGTTGGGTTGGTTTCCTGTCATTGGACGTTCTTCTTAGAAAGGTACATGAAGAAATTAAAAGGTTTTATTTGACAAAGGGAAAAACTCGAGGGGTCTATGGTAGAGGGGTACATATCGTATGAGTCTTTTTATTATTCCATTGAGTACATCAAGTAGATCGACAATAGACCAGGAGTGGTGATTTGGGACGATGAAAGGGATGAAGACAAAAGAGAAGGGGAGTTGCTCCAAACGAGTGGAAAAAAGTGCTTAATAAAGAGTAAGTGACTTCTAATTTTTCAAATTTACAGAAGGTAATTAATATTCATGTTGAAATTTGATATAATGTATATTTTTATCTCTAATTACTATATAATGTTGGTTTTATTTCATCAGTGAATGCAGAAATTGAAGCAATCAACAAATTCGTTCTTTACAATTCTGAAGCAACACAACCGTGGGTCGCATTGTACGAACAAAATGGGATGAAATGGGATAGTGACAGGAAAGAATTCAGATGGTTGAATGGTAGAAGTGTGCCTTATCCTGATCATATAAAATAAAATATGCCAAAAATATTCCCCAGCAGTTGGGTTGCTGACTAAGTCAGAGAGAAATATGGTTCTACGGGTCGTTACCCGTGTGCTGAAGACGATGTGCTAAACCTAGGGATTAGGTGCAGCAAATAGGTAGTAATATTTTTAATTTATATGTAAATTTGAAACTTATATTAAGACATCTACATTTCATATTTTAACTGTTGGGTTATTATAAGACACATGACACTATGAATTTTTTAACTTTTTTATAATAGGTGCATTTATTCCCATCTATGTCGGCATATGGACACCATTTTCACATAGAAAATGCCAATGATGGAAACATCACAAAAGACTGTGGAGTGGAAGCCGAGTTAAATAAATCTAGTCGATCTAGCCACCATGATCGAAACCTAGTACAAAGGATGTTAGGTTATGTCGGAAAGATACAAGAGATCATTGAAGTGAATTTATCTTCTTTCCAATGTGTTATTTTTAGGTGCAAGTGGTGGGACACCTTTGATTGGAATATTGTAAAGGAATATCACGATAGTAGGATAATATGTATCAACTCTAGAGAGATGTGGGATGAAGCTATGTAGCCCTATGTTTTCCCTAAACACTGCAAGCAGCTGTTTTTTTACCTAGATGTGTTGGATAGGGATTGGTGGTTCATATTGACACATGACCCTAGATCAAAACATATTTTTGAGAACAATAGTGTTATCATGCCATGCGAGCTAGAAGATAATGAGGGTGATCATGAGAACCGATTGTGATATGGTACATGTGTTATTTCATCAATATTTATACTTTTTAAGATGAGTTTTTCAAAATATTATAATATGTATTTTGAATTAATTGGTAATTTTCATTGTGTTAATGTTAAAATCAATAATTCACATGATAATTATTTGCAATTATGTTGATCTCAAAAACAATAGCGTACTGTATAAATTATTTCTTTTTTTTGTATCTAAGATCATAATAAAATAATGATAATTCTAAAGTACATGAATTTATTTGCATTATTTTCTAAACTTTATTATGTTACATTAAATCATATTATTGTAGATTTATTATTTGACAATCATTTAAAATTGAAAAGTTTAAGAATTTAAAAATTTTAATAAATTCATTTCACATTAATACAATTAAAATTACATTTACAATTACAATTACAATTAAATTTTACAACTTCACATACAATTACAATTACAATTTTAGAATTTTACATACAATTATAATTTTACAATTATAATCAATTCATAGCAATACAATTAAAATTTTACAAATATTTTACATACAATTACAATTACAATTACAATTACAATTAAAATTTTACAATTTCATGTACAATTACAATTACAACTGCAATTTTAGAATTTTACATATATACAATTACAATTTTACAAATTAAAAAATTACAATTACAATTACAGGTTTACAAATTTACATATATACCATTACAATTACAATTTTAGAATTTTACATAGAATTAGAATTACAAATATTACAATTTTATAGTATCACGGTCATTTAGTATTAAATTAATTAATAAACATCACGTACATGATAACCATCATACAAACGTCATATTTGACTAAAAAACACATTCAAAATCAGTAACATCATCGTGATCATGATCATTTAACAAAAAACAAATAGCATTATATATTAACATATTCATCACAACACAAACGTAAAATATACATCTCATGTCAAATAACTCATGCTATCATCACATACACATTAAATGCGCATAACTAACATGAATTAACAATATACACATCATGATGATCACCAACATGTAAATTAAGTACAATAGCAGCATGAACATACAATACATGGACCATATATATATATATAACTGAATAATGTTAAAAATATACAACTGTAATATAAATGTCATGGATCAGCTGGTGGTAGTACAACATCAATATCAGTACTAGTGGAGGCCTGCTCAGTCAATGATGCAACCTTGAGAGTTGACGGTCCAGCCTACTCATAATCATGACTACTGATGGATGCTGCAGGCTGCTGACTAGATGTGGCCAATGGTTCAATCTCATCTCCATGATGACCATTGTTGGATGCTAGTGGAGGCTCATGTTCATTTGAAGTGGCACGAGATGAACTATCATGAGATGAAGTGTCGCTGCTCGTGGACTTTCCATCACCTACTACATCACGACCATGCCTATAACATTCAACAGTCCTCGTTAGTCATGTAAAAGTTGTCGTAACTCCTATGACATGCCGCATCAGGCTATACATGTCACGTGGCATACCTCTCCACATCTGTAATAGCCTATCATTGGAATTTATGTCTCTGTAATGAGTGGGCCTGATGCCCGCCTCGACAATCAATGCACGGAGTTGGTCACCCAACTCCATCTGGTATCTAGCATCATGTTGAAAACGCCTAGCACCGGCCTCCTAATGATCCTTGGCATTTGGCATGCCTTAATCATCATCAGGATCCACACCTAGATCATGTGCTACTGGTGCCGAAATCTCCTCACCATAAAAAGAGCCAATGTCTGCAAAATATATACAAGTACACAACAATAATTAGATTATTTCATTACACAATTTAATAAAAGAAAGTTAAAGAACATGCTAGAATAAATTTAAATATATAAAACAATAATATTACCTCTATCATATGGTGGCTCATCATCTATGAAGAGGATTTTGGCACACCCTTGCCAATCTAAACCTGCATAAGGACAGGGGACCATAACGAAGGGATGCTCATCAACACTGGCTAGCAACTCTAGTGCATCTTGTGATATCCTCACGAAAAACTCAGTGTCACTCCTCTTGGGCATAATCTACCCGCACATGTGCATATGTGCCTCAAATGTCATCCTACCATTTTTTCCGAAGAAAAGTAGGCCTCGTCTCTAGAAACCTCTCAAAAAATAAACAAGAAATCTCTCAAGAAAAAGGGAATTTCACCCTCCCTTATGCATGAGCACAACATCTGTCTAAGGTTGTACAAAACTGCCACAAAAAAATGGCAGACCACCTCACAAGTCATGGCTCCTGTACTATAGAATCGACATAATATAGAAGCGGGAAACTAATGCATTGCTCGTCACTAGTGTTGTGCGAAATGGTTGAAATGATAAGTGAGAGACACTCCACCTCCTCCCTACCAAATGCACCAATACGTAATTGGCCACCATCAACCTAAAACTCTACAGGAGACAATACATTTTCTCCAATGTATCTCTGTGAGTAAACTAACTGAATCCCTGTTACACCGCAAGCCGGAACCTCTAGGAATGAGGGAAAATCCACCCCTCTCCTTGATAGCCCTGTAATGAAGTATATATCCTTCTTAGTGGGCATGTACCACCATTTGATACCAACTCAAAAAGCCTATTTCTGGGCACTACACCTTCGGATAAGATGTCTAAAAGCAAACAATGGCCCTTTAGGGAAGTAGCCTCCTCAAAGAACTTGAGGAGGCCTACTTGCCTTAGGTGCCCTTGTGTAGCTATTGTAATAGGGCAAGGGTATGCATCTCTCTCCCTCTCTCGTGCCTCTCATAGGCGAACCATGTTATACTTCTCTGCTTGTTGTTTCTGTTGTTCCCCCTCTTCTCTCCTTTCACGTCTCTCAATGATTGACATATTAAACACAAATTTTTTATTAAATGAGACATGGATTTATAAATATACATATATAATATTTTTTTGAAAACAAAATAAAAAAAAAGTTGGTGCGCCGAAAACAGAGTCACGCACCAGTACCGGTGCATCTTTCTATGGAGCGTACTGGCCTCGGTGCACCTAATAATATTAAGCACCCCAATGATGGTGCTCCAGAAGAATTTATAGTTCACCGTTCACTATGTACGGTGTCAGGAGGGTAGTGTGCTGACGAAACTCTATGCCTCTGTGCATATAATTTATTCAGTGGACCAAACCTCCTGTGATCGTGACATAGTAAATGATGTGGCCTTTTACAAGGCCGCACCGTAGACCAAGGTGAAATACGAAAATTCATGCACTGGAAAAAAATAGTTGCCTTGGGACTTCTATTTTGGTCAACGCACCGTGTCACAAATATTCCACTAGGTCAAGAGTCTGGTTAGATAACTAACCGCACCATACTTTAAAAAAAAAAAAGTAACATGTTGCACCATCGGTACCGCCCCAGAACTAGTGCGGATACTGTTCAAACCGATTTACCAGGCCACATCGTTGACAATGTGGAATAGCGGCAACATGGTGCATTGATAAAATTACCATCCACAGGGAAAATAATTTAGTCAATGCACCATGTTGCCGCTATTCCACATTGTCAATGGTGCGACCTGGTAAATGACTGCACCACAATTTTTAAAATTTTTTAAAATAACACGGTGCACCTATCGATACCACCCTGGAACTAGCATGGATATCGTTAGCACTGGTTGTGGTGCGGCATGTAAATTTACAAGCATCACCACAAGCTAGTGTGAGTTGAACGGCTCGAGCGTACTGTGCGACAAAAAAGATATTTTTCCTTTTAAATGGTTAATTTTAAGGTTATTTGAAATTCTAATCAACTAGAAGGCTTAATTATCGAAAAACAAGAAAAATACATGTACATTTGCTTGTCAAGGAGGCATATTGGCTGTAGAATTTGCAAAATAAAACTTTTCCACCGTTTTGCAAAATTCAAGCTAGAGATTGGTGGGAAATGCACAGCAGCAGTGCGTGCAATGAGTGCAATGGGAGCACTGATGTCAGGGAAGCTCAGACAAGGATAAATTTCACCGATGCTTAAGAGCTCTGTAGCACTAAAAAAAGTGAAAAATGTAGTTTTTTGGCCGTATTTTTTTTTTTAACCCTATTCTGGTGTGCGGGATTTTATAGGAACACTGGTGCATTTGCTTCATTCTGCACTGGGTGGTTTCTCTTTTAGTGTACTTTTTATGAGGCACCCGTGTGGATGGCTTTTAAAGCACCGATGTGATATAGTAATACAACACACAGACAGGGTGTGTACGAAGCGCACAGTGTCTTGTGTGCCAATGTTTTGTGCAGTGTTTTGGCCCTAATTTTTTTTATTTAACCCCCTTCTGGTGCGCAAGGTTCTATGGACGTACCAGTGCATTTTTTTCATTCTGCATCTAACGGTTTCTGTTTTCGCACACTTTTTATGAGGCACTAGTGCGGATTCTTTGTAACGCACCGCGGCGCTACAGTAATAAAATGCACCGGGTGGGTGTGTACGGAGTGTATGGTGTCGAGTGTGCCAATGTTTTGTGTAGTTTTTTTGCCGTAATTTTTTTTTATTTAATCATGTTCTAGTGTGTGGTGTTTATGGGCGCACTAGTGCATTTTCATCATTCTGCACTGGGTGGTTTCTGTTTTCGTGCGCTTTTTATGAGGCATCGGTGCGGATTCTGTGTAAAGCACCGGGGCACTACAGTAATAAAATACATCAAGCAAGTGTGTAAGGAGCCCACATTGTTTGTTGTTCCAATGTTTTTTGCAGTTTTTTGGCCGTAAATTTTTTGTATTTAACCTTGTTCTGGTGCATGAGTTTTATGGGAGCATTATTTTGTTTTCTTCATTCTACACCAAGCGGTTTCTTTTTTTGCATGCTTTTTATGAGGCACCGGTGTAAATGTGTTGTAAAGGCCCGGTGTGCTAAAAATATGAAACGGATCGGGTGAGTGTGTATGGAGTACACAGTGTCTGATGTGCCAGTGTTTTGTGCGCACCGATGCTTTCTCATGTTGAATGCAGTTGTGCGTTTTATGGTGATAAGCGCACCGTATGAAATACATCCGCAAACACCTGTACCTGCCAACCTCCTCTAGTAACCTCCACTAGAAATAGATTTCTGGGGTATTTTTATAAGGGGTTCCTCAAAAACATCCGCTAGAGGGTATTTTCCTTGTGGTGTTATTTATTGTGTTTATATTAATTGTATTTGTAAAATTTTATATCGTTATAATATTTGTTATGCAGACTCATGTTGCATGAGTGTTTGTAATTATAAATTCAATCTCCTCCCCTAGGTATCCAAATGTGAAAAGTAGTAGTAGAAATGATGTTATACAAGTTGATTAGTAAGGAGTGAATATGTAAGATCATGTTAATAATACTATGGAAGAATATGACAATATTAACATGGTTCAAGATGAAAATATAGATGAATTGATCCAATACTTTTTCTCTCGATTGGTCAATGCTCAAGATGAGGACAATGGTGATATTCTTGATGAACCTATACTATAAAAGGAAACGACACCACTTTATGAAGGCTCGAGAGAAAATATTTTCTCTGATACATTATTGATGGTGAAATTAAAGGTTTTGAATGGTTTTTCAAACACTTGAATGACACCAGTCCTAAGGTGTGTAATATATTTCATCACATAATATACATAAAGGTTTATTTTGTTCCTTTTTTATATATTAATTAATGTGTAAAATAAAAATGCAATATTTACAGTTAATATTCATTAGATTAGGTTAAATTTTCTTACCATTGTTGAATATTTAACCTCAGATATATCGAGTTTTATATTCCATTTTGAAATAAATTGGAATGGAGTATCAAGCTATAAATACATGTCCTAATAATCATATTATATACTATGGACAACATAAATTGAAAAGAAAATCCTACAATGTAGAGCAATATATATCAAACCAATCAAATAACAAAAAATGTTCATCAAAAGGTTCTTCATCACATTCCCATAATTCCACATTTGAAACAATTTTTTAGGTGTGAAAGCATTGCACGATTTATGGATTACCATGCATGAACAGAAGTGGAGATCATTTTCTTTGAATGCCTGCAGATGGTTATGTATTTAGGGAAATGGAGGAAAAATGTTCGCATTTTAAAGTTGAACTAATAATATTAGGCTTTCATTAGTAGCTAATGATGTTAATCCATTTAGAGATTTCACTTATATTTAACGTCAATAAAAACAAAGAACATAATGTTGACAATGATTGTTCCACATTTTTGTTTACAATAATTTTTAGAATGTAACATTTTCATTTGTCTTGTTTGTTTCATAATATATTTTTTATTTATTTACTTATATATACATATCATGGTAGTTATTATGTGTAATTTAAAATAATTAGGTAAGTACCAATTTAAATATATGAATATATATATTGAGCCTCTTATCAACGAGTTCTTAAATTTATGCATTGGAATAACTATGTAAGACGTATGTAAACCAATAAGGTAGATGCAATTTCAATTCTATGGAATAATTGTATCGACAATTCATTACCTAAACCTGCAAAAAAATGCTTTCCAAAACTTGGAAGTCAACTTTTCATCCTTTTCTGACACAATATTCCACAGACACCATGCAATATGACCGCATCCTTGATGAATAGTTGTGCTACATCATTCTATGAGATTCCTACATCATTGCTATTCAAAACCTGCAAAATGAGACCCTCGAAGCTCTGGAGAGTCTATGTTGTCTTCTAAGGTGCTCTCACAACCACCTCCGAACTTTAGAGGCCCACGTGGACCATATTAACTACCACATGCAAAATGAGAACAGATCTTGGCAACTCCTCTGGCAGGTCCCCTACACCCTCCCCCATGATGAAAATATCATTTTCATTGTTTTGTAATTTTTTGCAGATAATAACCAAGAGCATCGTATCCCTTCGCAAGCAACCATGTCTTTATAGGAATTTCATGCCTTCTGGGTTGCCTAAATTTAATAAAACTATGTTGCCTTCTACTATAACTTTTGATATGATAATGTAAACTACACTTTGACCAACAAAAATAAAATGTGTAAACATTTTAATTTAAGATAAAGCTATTGTTTGGTGGTGTTATAAATTATTTTATTTTATGGAAACTACTAGACCCTATTCATTCTCTCTTTTTTTCTTTCACCTTCTAACTTTCATCATAGAATTTAAGTTTTATATTATAAAAAAAATAAAATATATTTAAAAAACTCATTTACATACTTTGGTTATTATTTAAATATGAATCCATATGAATGAAATTTTGTTACGTGTTTTATCAAAATGTACATATGTTGAATTTATATATCAAACTTTTTAACATTAATAATAATAATATAGATAATTTTAAATAAATTTATAATATTCTTAATTCTTATAATTTTCTAAATTTTAACAACTCAAAATTTATGAAAAAATAAGTGTGTTATGGAACCTTAACCCTTACCACATAATTTACAAACTATTCTTTTATAAAAACAAAAAAACGATATATGAAGTGGAAAAACTGGCTATATATTCATTATCATTCTTATGAACAAAAAAATAATGGTGGGAAGTAACTCCCTGCAAGTATATATTTATTTACATTTTGTTCCTATTTTCCTTTTATGAAAACAATTGCTTAAATTAAGGTGGGAGTAACCAAGGGTAAATATATTATTTAAATGAGTATGAACTATTTTCAAGTATTTTAATTCTGGGTGGTTTATCTCAATAATGAAAATCCTAACAAAAGACCATGCACAAATATCTAAAAATAATGGCATAAATAATGCAACTATAATTATGGAAGTAAAATATGAGACATATATCCACATGGAATTGTATTGTGCAAAGGCTACAATAAGGCCTTCAAGTTATAGTCTAATCAAATGTTTGGTAAATAATTTTTAATAATATTGAAAAATATATATTTGTTTTTGAAAGTTGAGCATTATAATTAGCATTAGTCAATGTTAAAATAATAGTGGTGAACAAGCAAATAGATTATTAAGATTATTAGACTCCTTCATTGGTAGGGAATAATAATGATTGATTTGCAAATCCAATCAAATAGTATTTCCTAGGGGAAGGAACTAATAAATTCAAATGTAAAGTGGACAAAATAATTGTTTCATTTGGTAGGTATTAACACATAGTAAGTCTTAAATTTTATAGTTTTACTTCTATATAAGTGCCCAGGAAAACATAAATAGTGGTGGGAAGTAACTCACTGGTAAGTATATTTATTTACATATGATTCCTATCCACTTTTATAGAAGTAAAACTAATGGAAAATGTAACTTTTATAGGAAGTAACTAATGGAAAATGTGTTATTTACATGAGTATGGGCTATTTTCGATGAATCGCTATATAAATTTCTAAAATCATGTAAGGATATTGAAATCATATGCATAAATTATCGAATAAAATAGGAAAATGTGTTATTTACATGAGTATGGGCTATTTTAGATGAATCACAATATAAATTTCTAAAATCATGCATGGATATTAAAATCATATGGATAAATTATGTAATAAAATATGTGAGGCAGTTATCCACATGTCACTATAATGTGAAAAGGCTCGAATAAGACCTTCAATTTATCATAAATATTCATAAATTATTACATAAAATATGTTACACAGTTATTGACATGTCATTATACTGAACTAAGACCTTCAAATTGCGATACAATCAAATGTTTGAAAAATGTTTTTTTAAATAATCTGAAAAATATAAATTTGTTTTTAAAAGTTAAAGATTTTGATTTGTATTGGTTAATGCTAAATTAAATTATTTTCTATATTCATTCCCTAGCAATTACTAATAAGTGTTTTGATTCTTATTACTCCTACCCAGACACGACTCTAGCAATCAATTTTCTTATTGATCACTATTAGTTTTTTTATTGAACATGAAAAATTATAATGTTTAACTTGATAATTAATTAAAGTAATTTTTATTTTAATTAAAAAAAATGTTAGCATTTTGTTGGCTTAAAAATTTGTATGTCTTATTTTAGGTTTATGACATTTGTACCATGTTTCCCATGGAATTCACTCACCATGAGAACTCTTCAATTTTCCAAGGAATTACCAATTTTCATGGGATATTGTGATCTAATTAAAAAAATTGGTAAATGTTAATACATATATGAGTTTATATTCTTATCTTGAAAATTCTAATATTCCATATTTTTAAACATAATCATACCAAAGGTCATTATTTTTTTAATATAACAAAAATCATATTTCTTTCACATCAATCATGAGGCCAACGACTTAAATCAAAGAAATGATATAAAGGATGGGGTCATCCACTTGGGTTCTCTTGTTCTCAAATCTCTTGTTGTGCTTCATGGTTTTCTCTATAAAAATATCCATGATTGTAATATCTCTCATTTACAAAAGATTTTTTTTTTTTTTTCTACATAGGATTCAAATATTGACTGCCTCAATTTAACCACTTCTACTTCTATTTTTAAATTATCGTTTTTCCACCATTTAAACACTACTAGAAATTACCATTTCTTTTTGCCAACGATATATATACAGATTTCCACATAATGATCTTATTTCACTACACTCTTACTTACTTAATTTATTTTATTCTTTTAAACACTTGGAGATTATTAAAATCTCAAATTCCTAAATATGATCCTTAATGCTACTTTCCACTTGGTCCCCTAAGTTATAGAAAATTAGGATATGTATATGAATGCATATTCATAAACATTCATCTTATCAATTATCTATATATCCCACTTAACATATGTACTCACTAAACATATACATATAACCCCTTTTTAATTTAGATATATAAATATACCACTTTCTACATAGTCTTCCATTTAACTAGTTAACACCCTAACCATCCATAGGAGGTAAATCTTATATACCTATATTTTATACAATTTACATAAAGTTATTAAGTGATTTAATTCTTGTTCCACTTGATTATGTTATCGCTTCCGAAGGATCCCAACGAACGTTAAAGCTATGCCACCAACTCTTAAATCATCATTCTTATACAAATGACACCTCCCATAGTGGTTGACCTATTAACTTCGAAGTCAAATTGGTACGTACTCATCGTTTGTATGCCCAAGAGACTTTATGGCTAAACAGAACTTTCACCCGATGCCTTTAATAAGCCTGGCTATGGCCCATGTGACTTGGTACCACAAATTTTAATTCAAGTTGGATTTACGATCTCTCTCAAGATTTGATTTTCAATGGGTTTGAGGAGATCTCAGTACCCATCACCAAAACGTTTCTCCTCTCTTGAGCACCCAACAAGTATAAATTAGGATGTTTTCCTGAAGGTATGGTTTGCATATCATTTTAATCCTTTGTTTCATTCATTTCTTTAGCTCCTACATTTTTGAGTTGTTGTTTTGTGTTCCAATATGATGTTTGAGGATCCGAGATCGAATGGGAGAAAGCTAATAGAGGTTCCTCTTCAATCCTGGACCTTGTCATTATTTTGTCACGGCAAGTGCTATTCATCCTCGCTCACAATTTTCGTTGATTCTAATGTCATGTATGTGTGAAGCTTGTTTGGATTCATACACTCCTGTTCTCTGAGTAAATTCGAATGGTTGTAGAATAATATCGAAATTCTTAGTGAAATGTGTATGAAATTTAATTCAATATTCAATTCATATTACATGATGGTTTTTTTTATTTTTTTTATTTTGTTAGTGTTTTTGTTCCGCGTTATTTCATTTACTTAAGATAAAATTCTCAGTTTCGTTCTCGATTGAGTCGTTTCGACCCAATGACTTCTCATAGCCTTTTTTTTCTTAAAACCGAAACCATGGCTCATGTTTTCTGGTTTTTTGTTTCTCTCTTGGTTGCATATGGGGAAATGTTCCCAGTTGCAAATTTAACCCATCTCATCGAGGGAAATACGATGCAACTCGAATGACAGTCTCGGCTTCTATAAAGCTCAAGAAATATCGAATTTAATTCTCTGCTCAACGGTTAGAGGTATAACCTTCTTTAGACCCATTCATTCATGTTTATACATAGTGTGTTTCTTGTTTAATATACTCTGCAAGATATTTTAATTTGATTTCATGTTGGGTCAACGTACACACTATGGAGATCATCATATGTTTTACAATCGTAAGGTATAATGGTAATTACATTTTGTGAAATGATTAAAATCCTTCCTCTTATTTCTTTCATATTCTAAACCCACCAAATTTCTCCCGATTCTAAATTTTGGTTATTCTCTATGTGTAGGTATCTTTTGTTTGGTGTTTCATTCCAGTTTACATTGCCAACGATTTTCATCTAGCAATGTTATTCCAACTAACCGCGTGCTAATTTCTTTCACAAGTTCGTTATCAGTATTCCGGTCTTGATTCAAAAATGCAATCATGTTTCTGCATTTTGCTGATGTGTCCATTTAACCTTTCTACTATTAGAACAATAGTAGCCCAGCTACAGAGTTTACTTGAAACTTATTTTCATATGTATAATGACATTGTGAGTTTATCCCCCAAATCTGAATTGTGTAATTTTATTTACTTTAGTTCTTATTTAATCATTTTTTCTCTCTGGTTCCATAACCTAAGGCGAGTCCAATTTTGACTCTTGGATTAATTTAGGTACACAGGCATATGGATTCGAACTACTTTAGTTATAATCTCTCTTCATTACCCAATAGTTTTACTTCTGATATTATGGGATATTAATATAAATAGTGGCCACAGATAGCTCATAGCAATTTTATACCCACACACACACACACCCGCACACAGATATATATATATATATATATATATATATATATATATATATATATATATATATATATAAACATATTTGTGCAGCTTCTATCATACATATATGTTGAGTATTGGTTTATTGCAGTCTATACATTTTATAGTTGCAGATTTAAAATATGCACTTCTTTTCTCCTGTTTATTTATGGTTTTCGGTATACTAAAATTTTCTGCTATGGCATGGTTTTAACTCTCTTAAAATAATAACGAGTCTAAAATCCTCTTTAACTTTTTTCATTATAATATTTATCACAGTTATGGAAAATTTTGCACTAGTCTCCAACTAGCAGTATACTTCCATCGAAACAAATCCTATTTCATAAGGTTTTGCATAAAAAAATGTTTCGTATTTCTGCTTACATGAAATTCTTCAGAATCTTAGTTCAACTTCACTATTTCTGCTAATAAAATTTATGTTTCTGTATATAACAATGATTCTTTACTTTCACTCATTGTTGTATACTTTTATAGATAATTATAATGAAATAGGATAGACATAAACAGCTGTGAACAGATTTATAACATATTATGATAGGGTTGCTTATGTATATCAGCTTCGATTTATTTCATGTCAGTACATAATATTTTTCTTTTTGCATACATAACCCTATATCATACTTTTACTGTAAAATGTTATTTAAATCTAAATATTCACAAGAGATGTTTATATTCAATGCTGTTAGATACCAGTCCATTTTTTTATTTTCTTCTGCATATAATGTCATTTTAAATTAGCTCTCTTAACCTCATATTGAAATCTGTGCTCAAATTTAGAGATTCTGGTGGTTAGAACTAAATCTATTCCTACCCATACAACTATACCGGTTTGGAATTACTCTGGTAACCAAATTGGTTAAATGTATGGCTTCACTTCGACAATTTGGCAACCATAAACAATTTAATTTTGAAAGATTTCTACAATACTCAACTGCAATAAATTTTATCCAAACAAGTGTGACATTGTAATTAATTAATTCAGTACACGTATTGTAGCATCAATAAAATTTTAACAGAACATATTAGTTAGGCATGCATACCAACTTCTCTGACTAGTTCCTCCCAACCTTAGAGTTCTATCTCCGTAACTCACACCCGAACTAATACCTTTGCTTCCAGTGATAGACAACCCTTTGTCTATCTTGGAGTAGCTTATTTAAGCAGTGCTTTCCCAATCCTATTTCTAATTTTTGCATCCAGAAATTTCATGATGCTTTCTTCCTGTTTTGCCTAGGCTTTCGCTCAGTGAGTTACATTAAATCTGTCTTTTCCACTTTTCCAGCTTTTCTTTCTCTTCCCAATTACTTTCCTCTTCATTGGGGAAATTAGATATTTCTCTCTAAATCTAATTTTTTAGTAAGATTCCTTCCAAGGTTTTCTGGAAGGTTTGAGAAAGTCTAACCTTATCCATATCCTCATGGATCTGGGTTTAAGATATGAATTCTCATTCTAGTCATTTTACACACATAACTATTCCATTTATATTTATTAATAAATAAAATAAATCCACACATTTTTTATCCATTGGGGTCCACTTCCCCTTTTGATTTGTTTAAATGTTAAGTTAAAAAAGCATAGCAACTTGGGGTGTTACATATTCCCGCTCTAAAACAAACATCATCCTCGGTGTTGAAAAAATAAACTTAAACAATTCACTGTATAAATAGTGATTGGTATTTTTCCATCATTTCAGTTTCTTGTTCCTAAGTAGCCTTTTTAGCAATAAAGTGCTTCCATTTCACTATTACTGTGGCTATTGTCCGATTTTGAAGTTCAATTTCTTCCTGCTCCAAGATTTCAAGGGGCTATGGAAGGAATTCCCCTTCTAGTTCCACCTGGATCACATTCCAATCAATAACGTGAGTAGCATCATGTACATATTTTTTTAACAAAGAACATGAAACACATCATGAAACTTAATATGAATAGGTAAGGCTAATTTATACGCCACTGGTCCTACTCTTTCCAACACTTCAAATAGTCCACAATATCGTGGAGCTAATTTTGCACAACTACCAGTGTGCAAAGTGCTCTTTTTAGGCTTAATCCTCAGATATACATGATCACCTACCCTAAACTCTCAGTGAACTCTCTTTTTGTCTGCATAACTTTTCTGTCGATCTTGAGCTATCTTGATATTTTTTTGAATCTATTTTACAATTTTCTCCATCTGTTGCAAAGCGTCTAGGCCAAGTACTAATTTATCCTCAGGTTGACTCCAGCTTAAAGGAGTGTGACACTTTCAACCATAAAGTGCTTCAATGGACTCATCTTTATGGAATTTTGATAGCTGTTGTTATAGGAAAATTCTACTAAATGTAAATAATCTTCCCATTTGGTTGGCCTATCCATCAAATATATTCTTAACATATCTTCCAGAATTTGATTTGTCCTTTCTATTTGACCATTCGTTTGAGGGTGATAGGTAGTAATAAAGTTCAATTTAGTACCCATGCCTCTAAACATACTCCTACAAAAGGCTGCAGTGAACTTTGCGTCTCTATTTGAAATGATCATTTTAGCAACCCCGTGTAGCCTTATGATCTCTTTCATGAACGCATTTGCTACTTGGGTTATTCCAAAGGTAGTTTGAATAGGTATAAAATGAGCAGCCATAGTCAAAGTATTCACTACTACCATCACAAAGTCATGCTAATATTTGGTTCTTGGTAAATCAGTTATAAATTTCATAGAAGCAGTTTCCCATTTCCATTCTGAAATCAGTAAAGAATTTAACAATCTAGCTAGATGTTGATGTTCAACTTTGACTTGTTGACATTCAATGCATTTGGCCAAGTAACTTGCTACATCCTTTTTCATTCCAGGCCAAAATAAATTCTTTTTCAAAGCTGTGAGAAATTTCTGGTATCTAGGATGTCCAGAATAAGGCTTTTGTGATATTCATCTAGAATATCCTTCTTTAAAGAGTCTACATTAGGGATGTACAATCTATCTCTATAAAAAATCAACCCCTTCTGATTTTGTGTATACCCTTTCATTTCCTTTTTCATCATTTGATTCTGAAGTTTTTCATATTTTTGGTCTTGATCCACTACTCTTTGCACCAGTCCCTCCAAATTAAAGTTGACACTACTCCCAATGTTACTTATTCCTTACCAAGAATTTCTTCTTAAGGCATCTGCAATTTTTTTCTCTTTTCCCTTGATATGTTCTATTTCAATATCAAACTCACTAAAAAAAAACAGCCACCTAGCTTGTCTAGCATTCAGGTCTGGTTGAGTGAAGAAATACTTTAGACTAATGTGATCTGTCATCAGCACAAATTTCTTTCCTAAAAGATAGTGTCTCCACATCTTGAGACCGTGTATTACAACAGCTAACTCAAGATCATAAACATTGTAATTATGTTCATGTTTCTTAAGTTTTCTAGATTCATAAGCTATAAAATAATTTTCTTGTAACAATACTCCCTCTAATCCTTCTCCACAAGCATTTGTCCATACTACAAACTCCTTATTTGGATCCGCAATCTTAAGAATAGGTGTTGTAGTAAGTTTCATTTTTAATTGGTCGAAACTATTCTGGCATTTTTCAATCCATTCAAACTTTACTCCTTCCCTTTGGAATGAATTTATGGGATAGGCTAACACTGAAAATCTTTCTACAAACCTTGTGTAGTATCCCGCAATTCCCATAAAGGATCTTACTGATGATACATCAGTAGGTACAGGCCACTCTTTAATTTCTTTTATCTTTTCGAGATCTACAATCAACTCTTGTTCTGATATTATATGCCCCAAGTATTGAATTTTATCCTTAAAAAACTCACATTTACTAAAAATAACATATAACCGATTTACTTTGAGAGTCTGCAACACAATTCTAAGGTGTTCTTGATGCTCTTCTTCACTTTTTGAATAGATTAAAATGTCATCAATAAATACTAGTACAAACTTGTCTAAGTATTTATTCAAGACACTATTCATTAAACACATAAAAGTGGCGCGTGCATTAGTCAACCCAAATGGTAGAACCACAAATTCATAGTGTCCATATCGGGTTCTAAATGTTGTCTTGCTAATATGTTCATCTTTAATCCTTAACTGATGGTAACCAGTCCTTAAATAAATCTTGCAAAACACAGTTTGCCCTCTAACTTGATCAAAAAGGTCGTCTATCTTGGGTAATGGATATATGTTTTTGATTTTCAGTTTGTTTAATTGACGGTATTAAATACACATCTAGAAGGTACCATATTTCTTTTTCATAAATAGCACCGGTGCTCCCCAAGGAGATACACTCAGTCTGATGTAACCTCTATCCAACAACTCTTGTAGTGCATTTTTAACTAGGTGCTCATTCTGTAAGGGGCTCTTGAAACTGGATTTTCCCCAAAAGCTAAATCAACTGAAAATTTGATTTCTCTCTTGGGGGGAAGATGAGGGATTTCATTTGGGAAAACATCTTTAAATTCTCTTATCACTGGTAATGTTTCTAGCCTATTTGCTTCTGTTTGCTGTCCTAACTCTTCTACATGTACAAAATACACCTAATACCATTTTATAGTAATTCTCTTTAACTGAAGGGATGAGATTTTGCTCACAGATATGGGTTTAGGCTTCCCTTTGATTATTACAGGTTTTACCTCCTTATCAATGCAATGTAAGGTCTTGTTTAAGCAATTCATCATAGATTTTTGTTTTTCTAACCAGTCTGTCCCTATCATGACATCAAAAGATCCTAATGGAAGAATGTTTCAATTTAATTCTATTTGATATCCATGTAGATTAATGGTTGTTTGAGGTAACTTGTGAGTTAGTTTTTGTTTTGTATCAGTGGGTAACTGTACTAGCCAAGAATGCTGAAACTTCTCCGACTTTAATTTTCATCTTTCTACCATTTGAGGACTGACATAACTCAAAGATGCACCTAGATCTATTAAAACTATAATAGATTTGTCAAAAATCATACCTTACGTCTCGACCATGGTGGATTGATGTTCTTCTTCACGATATTCTAAGGCAACACTTATTTTGGGGATGTTCCTGGCTACATCATTTACTGTAGTGGTCTCACGCAATACTTGTATTGTTTGGATATTTATGTGTGGACAGTCCCTCAACAAATGAGGTTCTCCAAAACCCCAACACTTCACAGGTTCCTTAATTTTAATATTCCCTTCCCTCTTATTATTTCCATTCATTGTTTTGGACCCAGTTTGAGATTGGGCACTCTGATTTTCACCCATTTTACTAAATTTCTTTTTCTGGTGGTTCCTACCAAAGTTTTTCAAATAGGCTGGTTTACGTTTCTTTCCACTAAAATCACCTTTGTTTGACCAACTCTTTCCTTGATCTGTCTTACCCCTGAATTGTTGGTAGCATAGTATGGCCTTCCTCACTACTTCATCCATTGTTTTTGGATTATCGAACTCTATTTTTTGCTTCTAAATAGTAGGCAAAAAATTCAGAAATCTTTGTACCTTTTCCTTCTCCTCTCTGATATAAGGTACATATCGTAATAGATTTGTGAACTTGGTGACCAACTCATCGATGGTGAGTTGTCCCAACCTATGTTCATTGAACTCTTTTGCCTTTTCATCATAGTAGCATTCGTTCAAATATCGGTTTTTGAACATGACTTGAAATCCTTCCAAGTCACTATTTTCTCGTCAATGACATGGACCATTTTTGTTTCCCCCCACCACAAGGTAGCCTTACCTTACAGCTGATAAATATCCAATCTGGCTCTTAAGTTACTTTCGTATTCGTAAACTTGAAAGTACTTTATCATATTCAGAAGCCATGCCTCAGCATCTTCTTCTTTCTCTCTGCCATAGGAGGGAGGTTTTATTTTCCAGAATTCACCTTGTAATTCCTTCTTTTGTCTAGTGTGCTATATAGTGACATCATCTTCCTCAGAATATTCTAAGAAATTAACTCTTCCCTTCCTCTTCCTTCCAGAACCTTCACCCTCTTGGATGTTCTGCGAAGTCAATTCCCTTATAAGTTTGTCTTGCTCCTCACTGGAAAAAGATAGCCTATCATTGTGGCTTTTAAGTTGTGCCATTTCTCATTGCATTCTATGCAACATAGCCATCAATGGAGCATTTGGATCTGTCGTGTTTTCTCCACCACCCAGATCTAAATACAGCTCATCCCCTTCATTCATGTTCCACAGTTGTATTCTTCAGTACTATTCACTGTACAGGAAAAATAACATTAGAAAGATTTAAAATTCATCAAATTTTATAGCAGCATATATTTTCTGTGTGAGCACATACTTTGCCCACTGTTTTAGCTAATGCTTTGATACCATTTGTAATATCTCTCATTCATAAAAGAAATTTTTTTTTTCTACATAAGATTCATATATTGACTACCACAATTTAACCACTTCTACTTCTATTTCTAAATTATTGTTTTGCCACCGTTTAAACACTATCAAAAATTACCATTTCTATTTGCCAAGAATGTATATACAGATTGCCGCATAATGACCTTATTCCACTACACTCTTACTTATTTAATTTATTTTATTCTCTTAAACCCTTGGAGATTATTAAAATCTCAAATTCTTAAATATGATCCTTAATGCTACTTTCCACTTGGTACCCTAAGTTATAGACAATTAGGATATGTATATGAATGCATATTCATAAACATTCATCTTATCAATTATCTATATATCCCAGTTAACATATGTACTCACTAAACATATACATATAACCCCTTTTTAATTTAGATATATAAATATACGACTTTCTACATAGTCTTCCATTTAACTAGTTAACACCCTAACCATCCATAGGAGGTAAATCTTATATACCTATATTTTATACGATTTACATGGAGTTATTAAGGTTTTTAATTCTCTTTCCACTTGATTATGTTGTCGCTTCCCAAGGATCCCAAAAAATGTTAAAGCTATGCCACCAACTCTTAAATCATCATTATTATACGAATGACACCTCCCATTGTTGTTGAACTATTAACTTCGAAGTCAATTTGGTATGTACTCATCGTTTGTATTCCTAGGAGACTTTATGGCTAAAAATAACTTTCACCCAATGCCTTTAATAATTCTGGCTATGGCCCATGTGACTTGGTACCACAGATTTTAATTCAATTCGGATTTATGATCTCTCTTGGGATTTGATTTTCAATGGGTTCTATGAGATCTCAGTACCCATCTCCGAAACATTTCTCCTGTCTTGAGCACCCAACACGTGGATGGTAGGATGTTTGCCTGAAGTTAGGGTTTCCATATCGTTTTAATCCATTTTTTCATTCATTTATTTAGCTCCTACATTTTTGAGTTGTCATTTTTTGTTCCAAGATGATGTTCGGGGATCCGAGATCGACTGAGAGAAAGCTAACAGTGGTTCCTCTTCAATCCTGGACCTTGTCATTATTTGGTCACGGAAAGTACTATTCATCCTCACCCACAATTTTGGTTGATTCCAATGTCATGTATGCTTGAAGCTTGTTTGGATTCATACACTCATGTTCTCTGAGTAAATTCGAATGGCTATAGAATAATATAGAAATTCTTAGTGAACTGTGTATGAAATTTAATTCAATCTTGAGTTCACATTACGTGATGGTTTTTTTTTTCTTTTGTAAGCATTTTTGTTTCGCATAAGTTCATTTACTTAAGATAAAATGTTGAGTTTCATTCTGGATTGAGTCGTTTCAACCCAATCACTTCTCGTAGCCTCTGTTTTCTTAAAACCGAAACCCTAGCTCATGTTTTTTGGTTTTTGTTTTCTCTCTTGGTTGCATATGGGGAAATGTTCCCAGTTGCAAAGTTAACCCTTCTCATCAAGGGAACTACGATGCAACTCGAATGCCAGTCTCAAGTTCCATGAAGCTCAAGAAATATCGAATTTAATTCTCTACTCAACGGTTAGAGGTATAACCTTCTTTATACCCATTCTTCCCTGTTTATACAAAGTACGTTTCTTGTTTAATATACTCTGCAACATATTTTGGGTCAACATACAGGCTATGGAGATCATCATACGTTTTACAATCGTAAGGTATAATGGTAATTACAATTTGTGAAATTATTACAATCCTTCTTCTTATTTCTTTCGTATTGTAAACCCGCAAAATTTCTCCAGATTCTAAATTTTGGTTATTCCCTATGTGCAGGTATCGTTTGTTTGGGGTTTCGTTCCAGTTTACATTGCAAAAAAATTTCATCTAGCAATGTTAATCCAACTAACCACGTGCTAATTTCTTGCACAGGTTCATTATCAATATTCCTGTCTTGATTCGAAAATGGAATCCTATTTCTGCATTCTGCCAATGTGTCCATTTAACCTTTCTACTATTAGAACAATAGTAGCTCAGCTACAGAGTTTACTTGAAACTTATTTTCATATGTATAAAGACATTCTGAGTTTATCCCCCAAATCCGAACTGTGTAATTTTATTTAATTTAGTTATTATTTAATTATTTTTTCTCTTTGGTTCCATAACCTCAGGCGAGTCAAATTTTGACTCTTGGATTAATTTAGCTACGTAAGCATATGGATTTGAACTACTTTAGTTATAATATTTCTTCATTACTCAGTAGTTTTACTTCTGATATTATGGCATATTAATATAAATAATGGCCACAGATAGCTCAGAGTAGTTTTATATATATATATATATATATATATATATATATATATATATTTGTGCAGCTTTGATCATACATATATGTTCAGTATTGGTTTATTGCATTCTATACATTTTATAGTTGCAGATTTAAAATATGCACTTCTTTTCTCCTATTTATTTATGGTTTTCGGTATACTGAAATTTTCCACTATGGCATGGTTTTAACTCTCTTAAAAGAATAACCAATCTAAAAGCCTCTTTAACTTTTTGCATTATAATGTTTATCACAATTATGGAAAATTTTTCACTAGTCTCTAACTAACAGTATACTTCCATCGAAACAAATCTTGTTTCATAAGGTTTTGCATAAAAATTGTTTCCTATTTCTCCTTATATGAAATTCTTCAGAATCTCAATTCAACTTCATTATTTCCGCTAATAAAATTTATGTTTCTATATATAACAATTATTCTTTACTTTCACTCATTCTTGTATACTTTTATAGATAATTATAATGAAATAAGACAGACATAGACAACTCGCAACATATTTATAACATATTATGACAGTGTTGCTTATGTATATTAGCTTCGATTTATTTCATATCAGTACATAATATTTTTCCTTTTGCATACATAACCCTATATCATAATTTTACTGCAAAATGTTATTTAAATCTAAATCTTCACAATAGATGTTTATATTCAATGTTGTTAGATAATATTCCATTTTTTTTATTTTCTTCTACATATAAAGTCTTTTTCGATTCGCTCTCTTAACCTCAGATTTAAATTTGTGCTCATATTTAGAGATTCTAGTGGTTCGAACTGAACCGATTCCTACCCATACAACCATACCATTTTGGAATTACTCTGGTAACCAATTCGGTTAAATGTATGGCTTCACTTCGAAAATTTGGCAACCATTAACAATTTAATTTTAAAATATTTCTACAACACTCAACTGTAATAACTTTTATCCAAATAGGCATGACATTCTACTTAGTTAATTCAATACACGTATTGTAGCATCAATAAAATTTTATCAGAACATACTAGTTAGGCATGCATACCAAATTCTCTTACTAGTTCCTCCCAACCTTAAATTTCTATCTCCATAACTCACACCTGAGCTGAGGCCTTTGCTTCCAGTGATAGGTAACCCTTTTTCTATCCTAGAGTAGCTTATTTAAGCACTGCCTTCGCAAGCCTGTTTCTGATTTCTGCGTCCAGAAATTTTAGGATGCTTTATTCCTATTTTGCCTAGGCTTTCCCTCAATGAGGTACTTTAAAGTTGTATTTTTATATTTTCAACTTTTCTTCCTCTTCCCAATTACTTTCCTCTTCATTGGGGAAATTATATATTTCTCTCCAAATCTAATTTTTTACGAAGATTCCTTCCAAGGTTTTTTGGAAGGTTTGGGAAAGTCTAGCCTTATCCATATCCTCATTGATCTAGGTTTAATATCCCCATTTTCATTCCAGTCATTGTACACACATAACTATTCCATTTATTTTTATTAATAAATAAAATAAATCCACACATTTTTTCTCCATTGGGGTCCACTTCCCCTCTAAATTTGTTCAAATGTTAAGTTAAAAAGCATAGAAACTTGGGGTGTTACAATGATGGGGATATAGGAGACTGAAGAGGACATATCAGCGACATTGGGCCATTTTACATTGAAACTAGTGTCTTAGTTCATTCTATGGGAAAAAGGATTCAAACTATGCCAAGTATCATTTAATTGTGGCGAGAGGCCAATTCTATAGCCCAGTATTACCCCGATGTGTATGTATGTCAGAAGCCAAAAAAAAAAATGTCGGCTTGAACAATAGCTTACATAAACATATAAATGAACAATTAAAAATTTATTAAAAATAAATTTAAACGATATAAACTTAAAATATGAACAGTATACTAACACTCAAAAAAGAGATATGGTGAATAAATAAAATATGGTAAATACGTAAAAATATAAATCAATCATAGGTATGGTACATAAATAAAACCAATTTTTATATTTACTCAATAAACCACTTTATATTTACAATAACTCAAAAACAGGTTTTATTTAGGTGTAGCTTGTGTGACAAATTATTATTAATACTGTGGGCGAAATACCATGGGACAAATTATTAATAATACCATGGGCCAAATAATATATTTATAAAATAGGTATGGTAAATAAGTAAATATAAAAGAGGTATAAAGAGGTAATGTAAATAAATAAAAATATATCAAATACAATTAGAAATTAGGATCTAATTATATATGAAGTATAAGTGTCAAATACCATGGACCAAATTATTATTAATACCATGCAAAAAAAAACATTATCAACCCTAAAATTAATATTAAAATATTAATATTATTAAATTTAATATGTTTAGATTAATATAATATTAAATTTATTATATTGTAATATATATTAATATATAATGATATATGATAGAGGTGGAGAAATAGGGGGAGTGACAAGGGATATATGGAGATAAAGTGAAGGAGAAGGGAGAAGAGGAATGAAGAGAGAGAGACTGAGAAGAGTGAGAGAGTTAGAGAAGGGTAAGAGAGGGAGAGGGAGACACAAAGATGGAGGTGGGAGAGAGATAAGGAGAGAGGGAGGGAGAAGGAGGGTGGATTGGAGGGTAGAGAGTTAGAGAGAGAGAAAGAAGGGGGAAGGGAGAGGGAGGTAGGGGAGAAAGGGATAGAGAGAAAGGATGAGAGGTGGAGGAGAGAAGGAGGGATAGAGAGATGGAGCTGGAGGTGGAGCGAGGAAAGGAAGAAGAAATACATAGAGAGGGAGTGACAAGGGAGAGATGGAAGAGAGTGTGTATGCTTATGGGTGGGATAAAGATACATTGGAGTGATGGAGAAAAAGGGGAGAGAAAGAGAAAGGAGGAGTGATGGAGACAAGGGGGGAGAGAAGGATAAAGGGATAGAAATAATAAGATAGTTGGAGAGTGAGGTAGAGTGATGGGGAAGAGAGAGGATTGGAGGACAGAGAGAGAGAGAAAGAAAGACAGTTGAGGGGTCAAACAGAAGGAGGTGAGAGAGGAATGATGAGAGAGAGGAAGAGAGTGATGTGGGGAGAGAGGATTGTAGGAGAGAGAGAGAGAGAGATGGGGGAAGATAGAGGGAGGCAGGAGATAAAGGGAGAGAGAGGAAGGAAAATGGATGGGACCTGAAAGAGAGGAGGAGAGAGGGAGGGATAGAAATATCGATTTGGATGGGGAGAGAGGGAGTGATTGAGAAATGGAGAGAGAGAGAGGTGGGGGAGGAGAAAGGGAGGTAGGAGAGAAAGGGGGAGAGAGTAAGGAAAGGAGAGTGGACTTTAAAGAGAGGAGGAGAGAGGGGAGGAGAGACGGAGGGATATAAATATGGATTTTGAGGGGGAGACAGGTAGGGATTGAGAGAAGGAGCTGGACGAGGAGAGAGGGAAGGAAGAATAAATACATAGAGAGTGAGTAGTGGAGAGAGAGGGGGAGTGACAAGGGAGAGATGAAGAGAGAGTGTGTATGTTTTTGGGTGAGATAAAGAGACAAATAAGGAGATATGGAGAGAAGGGGGTAGAGAAGGAGAGAGAGAGGCATATGGTAACAAAGTTGGAAGGCGACGATGGAGAGAGAGAGGGGGGTAGAGAAAGGAAGAGAGAGAGAGTGAAGAGAGGTAGGGAAATAGATATGAAGATGGAGAGGGAGAGAGGGGGAGGTAAGAATAAAGATGTAGAGGGTGAAAGGTGGAAAGAGAGAGAGGGGGAGTGATAAAGAAGATGGAGAGAGAGGGAGTGATAAAGAATATGGAGAGAGAGGGAGAAAGGGTAGCACGAAGGAAGAGAGATAGAATTGAGAGAGAGAGAGAGAGAGGAAGAGAGAGAGAGAGGAGGAGGAGGAGGAGGAGGGAGTGATAGATAGATAGATAGATTGGAGAAAGAGAGTTTATGTTTTGGAGTTGATATAGAGAGATAGAATGAGATATAGATGTAGATGTAAGGTGAAGAGAAAAAAAATATAGATGGAGAGAAGGAGGGAGGGACAAGGAAATTGATAGATATGGAATGAGAGAGAGTGTGTGTATGGTGGGATGAGATAAAGAGAAAAATAAGGAGAGACGGATGGATAGAGAGATATATATGGGCGAGAGAGGGAAGAAGGTTTCTTGCAGTAGATGCATTGATTTCAGTGTAGATGGTGATTTATAATCCTATTTGATTTCTTGCACTAGATGAATTGATCTTGGTGTAGATGTTGATTTCTAATGATATTTGATTACTTAAAATAGATGGATTGATTTTAATGTAGATAATTTCTAATCCTATTTGATTGCTTGCACTAAATGCATTAATTTCAATGTAGATGATGATTTCTAATCCTATTTGATTGATTTCAATCGATGCATTAATTTTAATGTAGATTTTAATTTTTGGTTATATTTGATTTCTTTCACTAGATGAATTGATTTCAATGTAGATTATTTTTAATCCTATTTGATTGCTTTCACTGAATGGATTGATTTCAATGTAGATGGTGATTTCTAATCTTATTTGATTTCTTTCACTAAATGCCTTGATTTCAGTGTAGATGGTGATTTATAATCTTATTTGATTGCTTGCACTAGATGCATTAATTTCAATGTCGATGTTGATTTATAATTATATTTGATTGCTTGCACTAAATTCATTGATTTAAATGTAGATGATTTAACTAAATGCATTGATATAAATTTAGATGATTTATAATCCTATTTGATTCCTTGCACTAAATGCATATATTTCAGTGTAATGGTGATTTCTAATCCTATCTGATTGCATGCACTAGATGCATTGATTTAAGTGTAAATGTTGGTTTTAAATCCTATTTTCCTACTTGCACTAGCCTCATTTATTTGAGTGTAGATGTTGATTTCTAATCATATTTCATTACTTGCATTAGATGCATTGATTTTAGTGTAGATGTTTTTTTCTATTATTATTTGATTTCTTGCATTAGTTGCATTGATTTCACTGTATATGTTGATTTCTAATTTGATGTAATTGGATGTATGATGGTACATTAATTTTAAAGTCATTGGATTAGTAGTGTGTGTGCAATGATTTCAGTGTAGGCACAAAAAATTATTCATAATTTACATTGATTTTTGTGTGATAGTAATTCAACCTATTAATATTGGAGAGCAAGAGAGACGAGGTATGATGTTTACTACAACAGCTCGAGCTAAATATTTAAATTATTTATGATTCCAACTGTCCTTTTCAAATAATCAATATGAAAAAATGACAAAACTAACATGGGTGAAAATAAGAATAGTAGAATAAAATAGTTTGAAATCGATCACAATGAAGACTATTCGTAATTGACTACGTTCTTATTATTCACAGTTTCTATCATTCAATATTATTACATTTTCACTTTGCATTCAAAATTTTATTTCATCATTATTAATTAAAGTTATTTTACAATATTTATCATCTCAACAAACTGAGGCAACTAATCAAATTTAAAATTAAAATGACTCAATAAATCCTAGACATATTTAACATATTTAAAATGGTTATGGTAATATTAGATGTATTTACATATTATTGATAAAATTAAGCATATGTTCCTCATATTATCGATAGATTTTCTTTGGTCGCACATGACTGAAACCAGCCTAGATCCATCTTAACTCCTGATCTATCAAGCGCCGAGAGGGATCAAATCTCTCGAGCTGAAAACTTTTCCTCAAGTTTTGCACTCAAAAAGGAGGTTTTCACCTCGAGAGATTTGATCTCTCTCGGCGCTTGATAGATCCGGAGTTAAGATGGATCTAGGCTGGTTTAAAAAAAATTAAGTGATACTTCTCATAAGTATTTGAATTATGAAATGAAACTGTATAGAATTATGCAAGAACTAAAAGAGTGGATACATTCATTCTAGGGAAAGAGGCTTTATTTTTTCATATACATCATGGCTTCAAATCTTTAAAAATATTTGTTAGACTGCACTTTTCATTGCCACAACATTTCTTTGATTTTAATTTTATTCGTAGATTTTTAATTCTTTCCTTTAAGGTTTCACGGTCATAATTTAATTTTGAATAGTTTTGTTCTCTTATTTCATAATTTTTTATTCATAATTCTTAAATAGTTTAACATTTCGTCGGATTAGATAACATGCGTAGCCCGGGGGAGGGTGGGTATAAATATGAAGTGGGTATACACTCTACTTGCAGTATGTCCTCTCTGAACATTGATGCAACATATAGAATACATTAACAATAGAAGGACGATATTCATCCATATCGGGAAGAAGGTGTAGAGCTGATGCCTAGAGAGGGCACCAATCGGTATGTCAGCATCTTCCCATCAATTATTCTTTATTGAAAATCCAATATCATGACTTTGAAGATACACCCCAATTATTTATTTCTTTTATGCATTTAGGAAAAAAATAAAATCATGTAGCTGAAGATCTCAAATACACACTAAAAAACAAATGAAAAAGAAAAGGAAAGATCTTTCAGAACACAAATACAACAGAAACTTGAGAAACAAAATGGAAAATAAACAAAAATATCTACATACAAAAATAAATTAAAATAACTTGGCCAAAAACAAACACGTGAGGAAAACAAAAACTAAAAAAGAAAAAGAAACATCATTAAAACATAAACACAGCATAAATCCAACAAATAAAATGGAAAATCACCAAACTATTTGCACCGAAAATAAAATAAAATCATTCGACTGAAACATTAAAATGGGAATGGAATAAAAAATGAAAACGAAATATCAGTCATAACACAAATACAATTGAACATCGAGAAAGAAAATGAGAAATCAACTGGCATGTCCATGTTGCAGATCAATCAAACAAGCCCAAACATGATAAGATGAAGTTGCGACTGTGCTTCCAAAAATAAATTTTATAAGCGCTCCATTTCGAATGGTTACTATTCTATTTAAATTATTTTTAAGGTTTTAAATGTATTTTTAGGTTTTCGGATGCTCGGTTTTTCCCTAATTTCAAAACCACTCCCATCAACCTACAAAATATTTCAAAATACGACGTGTTGGAATTACCATATGTAAGTTCCTTTATCGAATTACACTATGGTGATTATATTTTGAAAGTTCATTTTGTTTATTTCCAAACGTATAAGTTCCTTTGGTTTCGTTCTAAATGTATATTGAGTTAGACTACTGACAATTACTGGTTTAAAAGCATTAATACCACGGATGCCAATTTTTTTGTAATGAACCTCCATCTATACAACCAATTTTTTTTCTTCTATTATGAACTTGTATATCAATCAAAGTTTACAAATATCATTATACTTTGATTTAAATCTTACATTTTCATAGTTGATACCAATTTAATGATAGTACTAGCTACTTTTTTGTTTAATGCGTGGTTGTCATGATTAAGGTGGCTTGCTACATATCAATGTTGGGTTTAGTTTATTTGACATTGACTCCTTCTTTAATGTTGTTGGATGGGATTATTTACCTTTATAAGGTCAACATTTCGGTTTGTGGTTCATGTTTAAAATCATGTTTACGCGTAAGATCATTTACAAGTTTACGTATATATATAGAGTCCATGTGATAGTTATTTTATCTTCGTTCCTAGACATAGATGCATATAGTTGGGGTTCATAGTTCGCCTAGACATAGTTATTTTACCTTCTCTAACCATGTTTTTCTCCCTTTTGCTAACTCTCTTCCATACCTCAACACTTGGGATTTGTTCTTCTCACCTCAGGTTTCATTGAGAAGGGTATGTATGGCAGAATTTGGTTCGAGTGCTTCAATGGTCATAAGCCATGTATTCGAACACATGTTACGTTCACAAGGCTGATTGTAGTTGTTGACACCTAAGCCTAAGGGATTTGGAGAAATTGTAAATTAATGTAAATAGAAAATAAGGAAGTCGAAGAGAGACTCGGAAATGAATCCCAAGAGTCTCACCCCCATGCATATATTCATATGCATCCTTAAGTAATTCATTTGGTATTTTTGGTGGAATTACCTCATGGTCTGACATGGTATCAGAGCCATCTCTATTCATGACATTACCACCCTTGTAACTCCCTTCTGCTCTTGGAAAACCTACCTTTTTTCCTCCTCCTCAGAGAAATATCACTGCCCAGTGAAAAATCTGCCCTCTCCCTTTCTCAGCACTTGCAAAATGCATGGTTCAATTGGTTCTCACTTGATCCATAAAAAAATTTGGCATCTACCTGTACGTTCCAGCCTCAGTGCTTGACCCTCAACCCTCTCATTGTGCGCTGACCTCCTAAAGTTCCTATGCACCTCCGATAGTGCCTACATTATACGTTGATTAATAAACTCCACACAGTCAATTTTATCTCAGTTTCCTCCTCTTCGACCTTCTGGTACTTCACAATTTCATTGTATCCATCACGTTGTATTCGAACAATTCTCCCATTATGCTTCTCCCATGTTGTATTCACTACCTCGCATTACAGTCAACACTGCCATAATATCGTGATGCAGAAGCATGGTGTTACTTGCTATAAAAAGGCTTAGAGTATGTTCTGGAACCTACTGAAATTTTTATAATCCCAACACATCTCCCTCTATAGCTGCTCATCAAATCCAACTCCCCACCTATGGCACCACTCCACCAGCCCCTCTTTGTGCCTCCCTCCTTTCTGCATCGGTCTCTCTCTGGTGTCCTAACTCCTCACCTGTGGCACCATTCTGTTGGCCCCTCTTCGTGCCTCCCTCCTTGTTGCATCGACCTCCCTCCATTGGCCCGACTCCCTGCCCGTGGCACCACTCTACTAGCGCCTACCACCTCCCTCCCATTGGCCCCTTCCACTCTGCCAGCCCCTACCACCTCCATTGGCCCCTCCACACTCCTCTTATTGGGCCACTCCCCTCTTCTCAGACCTAACACCTCCCTAGTTAGTACCTCCCCCAATTGTCAAACTCCACAGTTAAACCCTGCTCAAGATAATACCTCCCCCAAATATTACCTTTGATTTAATTTTTTTAGGAAATATTCTTATACATAATTTTTTTAAGTGTAGAATTCTATTTTAGCATCATAATTCATTTTTTTATAGTGGAATAAAGGCTCTTTTTTTTTACAAAATGCATTCACTCATATCCATTGTGGGATTCATTCTCTCAGTAAAAGTTAACTATTTTGAATGGTTAAGGAATATTAAAACACACTCATTTTTAAAGAGTTGTGCAAAGGAATTTGTGAATGAGGGAGATCAAATGCATCTAAAAAGCCTACATTAGAAAAGTATATCGCCATTTAGGAAAAAAAAATAGCAAGGCATATGCCTTGATTCTAGCATATGTAAATGAAAAGGTGAGTCTCCATATTAAACCATTTTCAAATGCCTATGAAGCCTTGAAAAAATTGAAAGAACTCTATGAATCACATTTAGAACTTGAAGTTGTTCAGTTAATGATTAAACTATTCATCCTTGAATTGAAAAAAGATGACCCTATTTCTTTAGTATCATAAGTAAGATCTAACATGCATGCCATTAAAAACAATGGTTTTGAAATTGACATATCTCTCATATATTATGTCAAGGAATTTCATCCCACTTACTCACAATCTCTTGAGTCATTACAAAAAAGTGAAAACCTCAAGGAAATTGCCTTTGACTTCCTTGAGAGAAATTTTTTAGAAAGAGAGAAGGATCTTGGAAAGAAGAAAACCCCCCAGCCTTTTAAAGAAGTTGTATGTTTTTCACATAGAGAGATGAATCAGGATCAATATTATTCTAGAGGGAGAGGTGGCTGAAGAGTATGAGGAAGAGGAAATTTTAGAGGTAGGGGGGTAGATAAGCTCAAAGTGAAAAAATTGATCTTCATTGCATATGCTACAATAGAGGTTGTCATGATGCATCGACATGCAATCTGCCTTGGGAAAGAATTAAGAAGGAAATAAATGAAGCCAAATGTAGGACTCATGAAAAACGAAAAGATAAAGCACCTGAATCTACTCATTATGTTGTAGCACATTATAATATAGGAGTAACTGAATACTTGTTTGATGCTTCACTTGGTTCTTAGAGAAAGGATTGGTTGCCAGATTCAAGAGCAATGTGTCACAAGATTTTTAGAAAATATTTTTTGAATAATTTACTAAAAATGTTGATGGAGTAGTATACTTTGCAAACAAATATAAACTCACACCATTAGGGCTTAGCACAATCAAGCTTATGTTGCCTCATCTTCCAGACCTTGTTCTACATGAGGTTCTATACTCTTGAAGCATAAAAGGTATCTTTTAAACACCTATTTATCTCACATTAATTATCAATCCGGGAGCGAATTTTTATTTCAAGAGTTTACTCTATCTGAGATTGCAATTAACTAAGAGTAATGTTGTGAAAGATGTAGTACAGTATACTAGATACAAGAGTAAACAGATGCTTGTAATGAAATCTAATTACAGGAACAGAAATGGAAATGCTCTGGAATCTTAACTACTCATTCTGCAAAACATCAATCAGGGATATAGTAACAATAACTCATTCCCTTAGAAATCGATGCAACTGAAATCACACTAAGGCAAGATAATCAATCTGGGGACTAGGAAGTAGTAACCAATGTCCTCTATAGTGGATGGTCCTATTCTTTAGACAATCAAAGTGGAATCAAACTTGAACTACTTACTGATGAAAATAATTGAAAATAACTACTTCTAATAACAAGAGTCGGAAAGAAACAACAACTTCTAATTCCTATGTGTATAGAGCAACTGTAAACAATCACTCTGCTAATCTGAAGTTATGAATCAGAAATGAACAGTAAACCGGAATGGAACAGAAAACATTAAGTGACCAGCAATTCTGAACTTAAGACAATCAAGCAACTAATCTTCTTAACACTTCAATCATGTCGACATCCAACACTACGAAACAGTCAATCAGAATGAACCATAAACCAATGGAACAACAACTGGAATTAAGTATCGAATAAAAAAGCTTTTAGGAAATATAGCAAGATGAATAAGACCGTAAATACGATTCTTGCTAAGATAGAATAGCAGTGCAATTCATTAATACTCACAGCAAATCCGAGTTCAATCCAACAGCAATCAAACAACTCTGTAATCGTAATGCAATCATCACACAACAATAAGCGAAGGGTAGAAATACAAAAAACAGAGTAATTCCACCAGGGCTAGGTGCTCAGCACCATTGAAACACTGTTGGGTTACTTCAGCACTTGAAAGATGAAATGAAACACGCCTTTATATTAATCATACATAAAGTATTACAGAGTTCACTCTCTGAAGCTGAGAGTCAAGAAAACATAATATTACAAAAGAAATGTTTGAATCCAAGAATCTCTGATCCCTTAATCACTAAAGGCGTTGCCTTATATATCAGACTCTGACAGAAGGATCATGAGGGATTCACTTCCCTTTTTTTAGTTATCACATGATTTACTTTGACCGAAGGCCAGCTGTCTCCTACCTCTTCTTAGCGATGCATTCGGATTTCCTTGTTGTTGGTAGGATTTTCTCTAACGCTGGAGGAATAGCAGTTGCATTTATCTCAGCCTCACCTCTGATATAGTTGTTCACCTCATCTAATTCTTGTTTTTGGCAACAAAAAGCAATGGGGCTTCAAAACCTACACCCTAGCCAAAATGGTCCTTCTTTCAAAATGAGGTGGCTATAGGAAACCAAGCGGTCTGCATCTAATCCAAAGTTTTTATAGTTAAATGGTTCTCTATTTTGAACATTTCGATTGGAAATTTCCCATCGGACCTTAGCTGCTATGTAAGCCTAGTTTCTAACAGATAGAAATTATTCTATCCAATTCAAGACAATTGATTTATGGATAGGCCCCAATGCTTGGATAACACCTTCCTTTGTCATCAAATTCTTCTGCCTAGCCCATAGTTGTAATGGGTTCTTAGGTTCACTCCTAACCCATAGAGCTAATTCATTTTCCTGCCTTTGAAAAACATTATAGGCTTTAAGCCACTTTAACTGATTAACAATAAAGGAAATAAATTCTTGGTATTGAATATCACCCACAGAAGGGGTAGGATTTGTCTCACTATCATTTTCCAATATGAGATTATGCAAATAAAACTCACACAAGAGGCATTGTATCTTTACCCCATAGAGCTTGCATCATGTTACAAAATCATCTATAGTTTTTAGCTCTATAGATTTTCCTACCCTAACTGCCTTAATCTTTAGCTGTAAATATCTTTCTAATAAAAATAAAGCGTAGTTCCTGGCAGGGCATCTACAAGCTAACACATCAGTGTACAATGAGCAGACAGTGTCCATTCAATTCTGGGATAATTTTAATTGATTCATTAACTTTTCATCTTTCTCCTTTGCCCTTCGACACTTCTCGTGGGCTTCAGCCTCTGCTTCATGGATGGCCTTCATTTGCTCTGTAACTCCTAATATCTTCTCCTAGGGATAGTGTCTTCTTCCAATTTTTCTCTTTCCAATCGAGCCTGCGCCAACTCCTCTTGGATTCTGGCCAATGTAGGGTCACTAAAAGTATTCTAACTACTAGCTTGCATGTTTTCACTTGAATTGGGTCCCTCTGGAACAAATTATTCTGGAACAACTACTTGCTTTTCCGTATCTCCATGCCTAGGCTCAGCCATAGCTTCTGTAACTTGGGGGTTCAATTTAGTGGCCACTTTCCTCTTTTTCGAAGCTCGCTTTGTGGCTATGCTTCTTCTCTTTGGAGCTCGCTTGGGCATTTGTTTCATTCTAAGAACCCTAATGGTTTTCCTCAGTTGTTCCACAAGTCTGTGAAGCTTCATTCGTCCCCTCTGAAGCTTTTTAATCTCAGTTACTTTCTTCCTTTTTCTTAATGGAATGGTTGTTCCTTTTTCTGGACCTACTTACTCAACAGGATTTTGGTCCTCATCAGTCGTGCCTTCAATTGGGCTCGCTTCTCTGTTTTCTTCTTGGGGTTCTTCTTCAAGATTCATATGCTTTTGGCTAAATTCTTCGGGAGTTATACCCTCAACTGACTCTACAATTCCCTAAGAATTTTCAGGTTGGGATACTGCTTTAGTGTTCTCCTTTTCTTGTTCATGGTTTTCAGGGGAAGCAACCCTAACTGACTCCATCATTTCGTTAGGATTTGCTATTTCCTTCATCATTTCTTCAGTCGTTTCTTTGTTGACAACAGAGTGCTCCTGCAATTGGTTGATATCAATATTAAGGTCCAGAGGGCTATGAGGCTGCCCATAGTCACTCATATTGGCCAGAATTTGGGCCAATTGGTCTTCTTGTAAAGGAATTTAGGGTGAACTTGCAGTAGTGTTTTTGGGAGGCTCTGTTCCTTCTCTTTCACTGCTGTGATTATCTTCATCCTCCTCATAGGTATGGTAGCTACCTTCTTCCTCATCCAAGTAACAAATTTATCCCTCAATTTATTCTTTTTCATTATTCTCTTCTTCTGCACTAGTTTGTTTCTCACCACTGGTGTGGTCTCTCATTTCTTCTTCATCCGCATAGCGAATTTCTCCCTCAATTTCTTCTTCACCATTATGAGGACTTCCTCCTTCCACTTGTGGAGGTTGTTCATCCTTCGAGCTAGGAAATTCAAAGGGTTGGCTACTGCTACCTGGAAACCTTTCTATCATTCCCCTACTTCTTTTGGAACAGGAGGACTATCTATGACTTGATGGCTCAGCTACTAAGCTAGCCATTTTTTTCTGTTTTGGGGTAGGTAAAGCTAGTCCTCCATCAATCGAGAATATCAACTCCTCCCAACTGGTCTATTGTTGGGAGAGACTATGATTCACTATTAATCTGATTAGGCAATGGTGGCTTACCACCATGTCTGTGTGCCGAGATTTTCTTATACTATGGGAAATATCATGCAGTAAGGAATTTAAAAATGCAGGCAAATTTACAATGCATTTCTAGTTTAATATTGCCAATAATTTAAGGTGGCAAGGTCTTACCACATCTTTCCTTCCATAGCATGTTATATAGGCCTGTACTATCTTGGCCAATTCCCTCCATGGTTATCCCAATGATGCTGGCTAAACTCCTTTGCCTTTCATGACCAATGTCTGTCCATCATCCTGGAAAATATTCATGGCCTCTTGAAGCTTGACCTTTTTCTGAGTCCATATGGTTCCTTGCACTGGTAGACCAGACACCTCTGCAATTATTTCATCTGTTACAACTATCTGTCTTCCTCTAACCATGGAGTATTCTTCCTGCAAATTTTGTAAAAACTCGGTGGCCACTGTTTCATGGGGATGTTGCAGCCTCGTGAAATATGTGATTCATCCCAATTTCTCCAGAATCTCTCGTGCAACATCAAAAACAACTAGCACCTATGGCTCACTACGAATTGGTCATCCTCCCATCATCTTTGCACACAGTTACTTCTTTCCAAACACATAGTGATTGTAATGGAATAGCACAACACGGTGAATTGGAATAATATTGTTAAGTTTTTGTTATTCCCTAGAATGTATGGATTTGATTTGCATATAGGTAAAAAAATGTAGGGATTTGACCTGCATGCAGAGATTAAGAGACATACGTGCCCCCCTGGAGGATGATAGGTTTTCCTTGACCATCAATTAAGAGAGGAAAGTACTTCACAACAGTTGTACAGCAGGAAAAAGCAGTCATAATTATGATACAATCAATCAAATTATAGCATTTACTGAAATCGATGCGTGTGATAAATCGTAAATAGATATAGAAATGTTTTGTAATGATTTAAAGATAAGGATAAGGGATAGCTTAAGATGAACATAAGTACAGATGCGTTATTAGCCACTCAAACTAATGTGATCGATTTGTGATGATTTTAATGTATAATAGGTTCGAAATCAAGGATTAAGGATTCATACTTTCATTTGATATTTAGATAGATATAGGAAAAATGGTTTAATATTACTATTGATGTATACAAATGTGACTCCAATACCATCTGCAGAGCTCTTTTTCCCACAAGTGTCCATAACCTTGAAAAATTTGCTTTCCCATCTTTAGAACCATTGTCCTTTATTTATACTCAGGAAGTGCTTGTTAAATGTCATAATGGAGGCCATTGTGCTGGCTTGGTGACAAGATAAATCACAATACCATTCACCGGGAGGACGTGAAAAGTGGGCAGGCTGGCTCATGATGAGACCTCGTGTTCCAAGGACTTCTTAGTTTTTTCTTTTAGTTGTCCATTGGACCATATCCCTGGTGCGGTAGCCATGATGGGAATTCCACTTCACTTGTCTCCTTATGATCATGGTAGGCTAGCTCTTGATGAAACCCCCTATCCCCCATCTGCCAAGTCATAAAATTATTAGTGAAATATATAAATATTTTTTCTTTTTCATATAGCACTTTCCTACTTATATATAAAGGATGGATGAGCACTCCTTAAGAGTAGGGATGGTGGAAGAAGTCTAAACATCTCAATAGAAAATAATATGCCCTTATTCCCACTCCATAAGTAAAAATCAAATAAAGTTATAAAATTTGGGGAAGAACCAACATGATAAGAATAATCGATCATATTAATTCTAGTTATAGTAAGACAGCAAAGTCATGTTATTGATTATGTCCCTTTTTCCTTTCTCTTATCATTACCAAACAATTTTTTAAAAAATGACAATTTATTTTAATTTGGTGATTCCCGTAAGCTTTAATTTGTATGATTTTGTGTAAATAGTATATTTTCCTTTAGAAGAGTCATCAGAAATCCTCAAAATGCTGGTTTAGAACAAAAAATAATCCACTCAAAAGGTGTTGTTCCTTTAAAAGGGAACAACAAAAATAATCTGCGGAAATGCTATTCCTTCCGAAAGGAACAACAAAGAGAATCTGTGAAACTGTTGTTCCTTCCAAAAGGAACAACAAAGAGAATCTATGAAACTATTGTTCCTTTTTGAAAGGAACATCAAAACAATTTGTGAAATAGTGAAAAAAAACAACACAACTGTTATTCCTTTCAAAAGGAACAACAAAAACACTCTCAGCAAAGATGTTGTTCTTTTTTAAAGGAACAACAAAAATGTTGTTACTTTAGAAAGGAACAGAAAAAACTCAAAATAAATGAAATAAACAGAGTTTTGAAAAAAACCAGAATTCCATGAAACAAAAAATAAAAATAAATGAAAAATCCCTATGTACAAATTTGAAAGAAAAGAAATGATTTAATAAATGGGTGCCGAGGAGGAGTTATCCCCTTCAGCCAGAATTTTCATGGTAGAATCTTCCTATAATTTTTGGTAGAAGGATTCTTGAGTAAGAGGTTTATGATATAATCGTACTCAATGACCGTTTAATTTAAAGGAATATCCATATCCATCAATGGCGGTTAATGTAATAGTGCCATTATCATGCACTTTTTGGATTTCATAAGGTCCGAGCCATCGTGTCTGGAGTTTCCCTGGAAAATCCTGAAACCTAGAATCATATAGGAGCGCTCAATCTCCTTCATGGAAGATCTTTTTTTTGATAAGGGTGTCATGCCATTTTTCTCTCTGTTGTTGAATTAATGCTATGTGCTGAAGAGCAGAGAGCCTAATTTCATCTAACTCATTAATTTTCTGTAGTCTTTTGGCCTGGGCTTCATTTAAATCTAGACCCACCTTTTGGGATGTCCTTAATGTCTGAACTTCAAACTCTATTAGAAAGATGGGATCTTTTCCAAATACCAATTGATACGGTGAATGTCCCGTAGTGGCTCTCCATGTTGTTCGGTATGCCCACAAGGCTTCTAGCAGCCTGTAGGCCCAGTCATGTCTGTGTCAGGAAACAGTTTTTGTCAATATGGATTCAATTACTTTGTTCATGCTCTCTACTTGGCTGTTTGCCTCTGGGTGGTATGGGGTTGTCATCTTGTGCTGAACATGGTAATTATGTAATGTCTCAGCTAGTTTATTACCCACAAACTAAGGTCCTCCATCTATTATTATGTCCCTCGGGAGGCCATATCGCACAAATATTTGGAAAAGAAATTGAATTACAGAGTCCTCTGTAGCTTTTGAAAGTGTCTCTGCTTCAACCCATTTAGGGACATACTCAGTTGGAACTAAGATGTATGTTTTTTGGTTTGATGGGGAGCTAATAGGGCCAACAAAATCGAGTGCGCCCAGCGTTCAAATGGTTCAATTCCTAGTTGAGGGTTGAAAGGAATTTCATCAGACTGCCAAGGGTGACCTGCCCTTTGGTAGCTATCACATGTCTGCACAAATTTTTTAGCATATTTAAAAATGGTAGGCCAATAATAACCTATCCGTAAAATTTTATGGGCAGTGCTATTATCTACAAAATGTCTGTCACACAGCCCATCATGGCATGCTTTCAAAATATCAAATACCTTGTCCTCCCGGACACATATCCTTATTTGCATATCTGATCTTGCATGAAACAGGTAGCCTCGAATCCAATAAAATTGGGTGCTACGCTGTATTATCTGCTTTCGTTCATTAAGGGTTAGATGTTTAGGTAATTTACCTATTGCCAAATAATTTTCTATATCGACATACCATGGGGTTCTGACAGTAACAGTGAACAAATGTTCATCTGGGAAGTGGTCTTAAACTGCTTCTGTATCTGTTGTCTTTGGCATTCTTGAAAGAAAATCAGCTACAGGGTTCTCCTTTCCAGGTCGATCTTTGATTGTAATGTCGAATTCCTGCAATAAAATCAACCATCTTGTCACTCTTCCATTTGTAACAGGTTTGTTTTCTAAAAAATTAATGGAAAAGTGATCAGTACATATTACTACAGGATACCCAGTTATATAATGTCTAAACTTATTTACAGCATGTACTACAGCTAAGAATTCTTTCTTAGTCACAGTATAATTTAGTTCAGCAGGGGATAGATTTTTGCTAATATAATAGATTGCATATTTTTTTTTGTCTTCCTCCTACCCAAGCACGTCTGCAATCGCTGTGTCTGAGGCATCAGATGAAATTTGGAATGGCAATTTCCAATTTGGTCCCCTCAGCATTGTGGCTGTTGAGACAAGATTTTTCAGGTTGTTGAAGGCATTGTCACATTTATTTGTCCAAATAAAATAAATGTTCCCAGTTAGTGCATATAAAGGTGCAACTATTCCAGAATAATGTTCTATAAATCTCCTATAATAACCATAAAATCCAAGAAAGCTAAGTACCTTTGTTTGTGTGGTGGGTGTGGGTATTAACAAAATTATTTGAATTTTGGCTGGATCCACCTGAATTCCAGCTGCTGAAATATAGTGCCCTAAGATAACTCCTTCATTCATAATCATATGACACTTTTCATGGCTTAAACAAAGCCTAGTGTCAATACATCTTTGCAACACCTTTTCTAAATTCTCTAATGCTGGCTCAGAATCATCTCCTTAAGGTGTGAATTCATCCATATATACTTCGAGCCCTTCATTTATTCAATATGGAAAGATGCTAAGAATGGCTCTTTGAAATGTAGTAGGGGCATTGCATAGGCCAAAGGGTAACGCTCGGTAGGCAAATGTCCCACAAGGACAGGTAAAAGTAGTTTTGTCTTGGTCTTCAAGGGAAATCTGGATTTGATTGTACCCACTGAAGCCATCGACGAGGGAAAATAATTTCTTTCCTGCCAATGTGTCTAAAACCTGGTCAATGAAAGGAAGGGGAAAGTGGTCTTTCTGGGTTGCCTTGTTAAGTTCACGGTAATCTACACATATTCTCCACTTCTCGTTCTTCTTTGGTACCACTACTACTGGAGAGACCCACTTGCTATCAGATATTGGGTAAATGAAATTGACATCCAATAGTTTCTTTGTGGTTGGCGAATGGGTCTCGCATCTTTTTCGGTATAGATATGGTGTGTGCATAATTGGGGGTTGATTCCCTTCATGTCTGGGTAATCCCATTCACAGGCTACTTTGTATTTCCATAGTAATTGGACCAACTTCCCTTCTTGTTCAGCAGTCATATTTTTGTTAATGTTTAGAGTTTTTCCGAGCTCAATTTCTACAACCTTGCTATTGTACACAGAAGTAGTAGGTATTAATTGATCAAGAATGTCTTTTAGAGGATCTTCCTCTTCTTTATTGTCAAATGCTGCCTTGATCATGTGACATTGCAGATGGGATCTAATTTATGATTTATTAATAAAACTATTAACGATATCATCCTCTATTTGGTCTTTAAAATCAAGAGCATCTTCTATAGTTAGAGGTGATCCCATATTTTCCATAAGATATGATACAGGTTGTTTTCTTGTTTTTATTATTGATAGGCTTGGTTGGGCTAGGGGATATAAAGCTAAATTCTTGACACATTTTCCCCTTTTTATTGTCATGTTGCCTTGTCGGCATCCAATATAAGCATCGACAGTTGCCAACCAAGGTCTACCTAGGATTAACGGGTTTCCATCTAGTCGGTTCTTTGGATTAATAACCAAGAAGTCATCAGGGTATTCCCAAGAATCTACAGATACCATTAAATCTTATAGTGTACCTTCTAGTTTGACGACTGATCGGTCGGCCAATTCCAATAAGGTTGCTATTGGCTCTAATGATGTAATGCCAAGATTTTGACAGGTAGTGGTTGTTAAGATATTGATTGTTGCTCCCAAATCAACTAAGGCATTTGGAAATGATTGCCCATTGATTTACATTGTCACTATAGGATTTCCTAGGTCTTCATATTTTATAGGTGTTTCCATTCCTGATAATAATTCAGATAGAGTACCAACTATTTGGACAGTTGGGTTGGTGGTTGTTCTCCTCTTTGGCTTCTTTATGCATAATTCCTTAATGGTTTTTGCATATATAGGGATGTATTAGATAGCTTGAAGGAGAGGGATTTTTATACAATTTTTTTTTAATTCTCCCAGAAGATCAAAATGAAGATGTTCTAATGGGCGCGATATGATTAATCATTCTGGGAATGGTGGAGAAGAGGTTGTTACTTGTTGTTGCTTTTGTTTTTGAACCTCCTTCTCTTTTGGTAATGTTTGTTCTACAAGTAACGGATCTTCAATATGAACATTTTTGTTTCACTCTGTTTCTACTATACGCCCAGACCTTAATTGAAGGTCATTATACTCCCTCAGTTCAGTTTCTAATTCTAGGGGTTCCATTATTTGAATAGACTAAACTAGCCTATTGTTTGGGTTTGGGTTGGGATGGGCCAGGAGTTGCGGTCTTAAGTTGGTCTCGGGGTTTGTATAGGGAGCTAGCAGTTTAGGTTGAGAGAGAGGCATTGTTCCAACTGGCTGATTTGCAGGTCTTTGCCAGTTTGACTTCCAGGCCCAACTCTACGAAATAAAGGGGGACCATTGTGTTGGATAGGCATTGTTTTGCCAAAATGGTGGGCAGAAAGGAAAATTTGGAGAATTAGTTTGATTTGTTTGATTTGGCCATGATGATGTAGGAAATGGCTGTTGTGACCAATTAGGGAAAGGTGGCTGATTTTTCCATATTCCATTATATTGCTGAGCATTGTATTAAGGAGACTGAAAAGAATAAAATGGATCAGTTGGCATACCTGATTTTCGTGGCTGCCATTGTCGGTGCTGATTAAGTAGACAGACCACTTCTAATTCTTCTTCTGCCTCCTTATAAACTACTTTTAGGCCAGGAAGCGTAGGACATCCTTCTGTGGGGTGATCTTTTATGCAAATGGTGCAAAAATTGATTACTTCCAGTAGGCACTCTTTGTGGTTGTGTTTCTTCCTACATCTAGGATAGAATACGGCCAAATTTTTCCCTACTTTTGCTTGCTTCTGTTTGTCTTACATAATGTCAAATTGCGTTGTTAGAGTGCCTAGTATATTTGTTTTAACATCTTCCAGCAGGTTTCCAATCTCTGCAGGAGTTACACCTTCATTGGAAGTCTTGTTTTCGTTTGTAATCATGTCACGTTCTGCTGATTTTAGCCTTGTGTTGCCCCTCGAACTCCTGATACACAAGTCAATGATGTTAGCGTAGCTTTCGTGATATATATCACCTTTTCCCATAATATTCAAGGTTTCAACCCATTGATATTTCATTCCCCCAATTAATGTATTTTTCAGCACATTATCAGGTAAGGTTAAGGATGCATAAGGAGATCTCTGAAGATTGTATTGAAACTGTTCCACATATTCTTTCAGGGTTTCATTTGGTTTTGCTGTCATTTGGAATATTTCATCTTTTAGTTCCCAAGACCTACAATAATCTTGATATTTCTTTAAAAAAGAAGCTTTCATTTGATCCCAATCAATTATGACACCCCCACCTAACCCCATAAACCATCGTAAGGCTGCTCCTTTTAATGTGGAAGGAAATAGTTTAAATTTTTGGGGATCGGTGGTATAGTCATACCCCCTGCACAACACATCAAATTCAAACAAAAATGCATCTAGATCTTCTGATGTTAGGCCATGAAATGTGGGAATATGTTGAAGGGGAATGTCTTTCATAGGTGCATTAACTGCAGTATCTACTATAGGATATTACAGTGTAGAGAATTGCTAGGGTGTTTGTTGGTTCTGATTTTGGTTTTGGGCCATTTGGTAAAAAATGTGCCAATATCGTTCTGGGATTTCAAGGGAATTCTTCGGCTGACTGGAAGGAGTGGGACTGGTCTGGAACAATAAGTATTCCTTGCTGTCCTACTATTTGAGGTGATTCTGGATCTTGGTTTTGAACGAGTTTAACAACACCTCCCTCATCTGGATTGCTTACTGCTTGGAATATTTGAAGAGGAGATTTTGGTTCTTCTGCTTCTCCCATTTCCCCTTCTCCTTCACAGAGATTACTAGAGTTCCCTTCTTGAGGAAAAATTAGGGAGGGATTCTCAATTTCTTGGGAATCTTGGTCAATTCCCACTGTTTGACTATGTATCTCAGCAAAGGCTTTAGATGGTGACTCTGTAGCCTGAAGGGAACTAGTAGGTTGTCTAGAAATAACTTTCCTAGGTCCTACTGATGGATGAGATTCAGTATTTTTAAGGATTTCGTCAATAAAATTTTTCGCCCAAGGGTTACAGGTCCCTTAGGTTTTTCAGGTTTAGGAGGAATTTTTTTTTTCTTAGCTGGTTTATTCATTCAAGAAAACAAGCTTTCATTCCTACCTAAAGAAAGAAGCTTACCTGATTCTGCTGTGAAGCGGGTTGTGAGCAAGTGTGTTCCTTGCCCAGTGTGTAGGTTCTTACCTTCTGTATTTAATACCCAATTCTTTGCAAGCAGAGGAAAATCAATTGTGCATCACTCATTTGAAACGACATACACTCTCACCGGTAGCGGCGCCAAAATGTTGAAGCATAAAAGATATCTTTTAAACACCTATTTATCTCACATTAATTATCAATCCGGGAGCGACTTTTTATTTCAAGAGTGTACTCTATCTGAGACTGCAATTAACTAAGAGTAATGATGTGAAATATGTAGTATAGTATACTAGATACAAGAGTAAACGGATGCTTGTAAAGAAATCTAATTACAGGAACAGAAATGGAAATGTTATGGAATCTTAACTACTCATTCTGCAAAACATCAATCAGGGATACAGTAACAATAACTCATTCCCTTAGAAATCGACGCAACTGAAATCACACTGAGGAAAGATAATCAATCTGGGGACTAGGAAGCAGTAACCACTGTCCTCTACAGTTGATGGTCCTATTCTTTAAACAATCAAAATGGAATCAAACTTGAACTACTTATTGATGAAAATAACTGAAAAGAATTACTTCTAATAACAAGAGTCAGAAAGGAACATCAACTTGTAATTCCTATGTGTATACCGCAACTGTAAACAATATCTCTACTAATCTGAACTTATGAATCAGAAATGAACAATAAACTGGAATGGAACGGTAAACATTAATTGAACAACAATTCTAAACTTAACGCAATCAACCAACTAATCTTCTTAACACTTCAATCCTGTCGACAACCAACACTATGAAACAGTCAATCAGAATGAACCATAAACCAATGGAACAACAACTAGAATTAATTATCGAACATCAAAGCTTTTAGGAAAGATAGCAAGATGAATAAGATATTAAACATGATTCTTTCTAGGATAGAATAACAGTGCAATTCATTAATACTCACAGCAAATCCAAGTTGAATCCAACAACAATCAAACAACTCTGTAATCGTAACGCAATCATTACATGACAATAAGTGAAGGACAGAAATACAAACCGAAGATTAATTCCAACAGGGTTGGGCCCTTAGCACTAGTGAAACACTTCTTGGTTACTTCAGCACTTGAAATATGAAATGAAACACACCTTACAGAGTTCACTCTCTAAATTCGAGAGTCAAGAAAACATAATATTACAAAGGAAATGTTTGAATCCAAGAATCTTCGATCCCTTAATCACTAAAAGCGTTGCCTTATATATCAGACTCTGATGGACAAGACGAGGAATAAGATGAGGCTTGAACACATATCCCTCAAGATCGAAGGATCTTGAGGGATTCGCTTCCCTTCTTTTAGTTATCACATGATTTACTTTGACCGAAGGCGAGCTATCTCCTGCCTCTTCTTAGCGATGCGTTCATATTTCCTTGTCCTTGGTAGGATTTTGTCTAACACTGGAGGAACAACAGTTGCATTTATCTCAGCCTCGCCTCTGATATAGCTATTTACCTCTTCTAATTCCTGTTTTTGGCAACAAAAAGCAATCTTTAGTCATCCTTTTACAATAAACATAAATCTTTACAATTCTACCATAATTCCTGTAATAATTAATCCTTATAGGGTAAAAAGGATTATGTTTAAAGTAAAATAATGGGAAAACTCATAATGAATTCATACCTTTTCCACTGCTCAACATATACCTCCCAGATGTGAGGAGAAACTTGTTGTCCTTGGTTCACATCCACTAGCAAGGAAACTCCATTCATATCTTTGATGGCAAGGTTGAGGCTATAAAATCATCTGATCACTCACTTGTCGTGAGAGGGATAGAAGAAGGAAGACTCCTAAAGTTGCGAGGTACCTTTGCTCATGCACATAAAATTTCATTTAGTTTTCACTATGATGAAGTTACATTCCCATCATGTCATTTATGGCATGCTATATTTGGACACTTGAACTATGCCAGCCTTCGATTCTTGAAGAAAAATGGTGTTATTGGTTTTCCCACAATTTCTAGGAAACTTAAGCAATGTGATGATTGTATTCTAGGAAAGCATAGAAAATAATCATTTCATGATTCACAGTCCAAAGAACATAGAAAAATTGAGCATATTCATTCAGATTTATGTCGCCCCATTCCATTTCCTTCTGCAAAAGGAAATAAATATACGATGACATTTATTGAAGACTACACCACAATGTGTTGGGTTTAATTATTGAAGAACAAATTTGATGCTTTTCAAACATTAAATAATTTTCATGCATGGATTTGAAATGATGCACAAAATCATATTGGCTCTTTATGCACTAATAATGGAAAATAATACATTTCAAATGAATTTGAAAACTTTCTTTGCCAACATTGGATCAAACATCAAAGAACCATGCCTTATAATCCCCAACAGAATGGTGTAGCTGAAAGAATTAATATGATAATTTTAAATATGGTTTATTCCATGATGTTTTTCAAGAATGTAAAATTGATGTTTTGGGATGATGCAATTCTATATGATGTGTACATAATGAATTGGTGTCCTTCTAATGCAATTAGAAATAAAAATCCTTATGAAATGTGCCATGGCCACATTCCTTTGGTAAAGCATCTCAAGATCTTTCGTTCCACCTGTGTAACAGTTGCATTTATTGTTAACTAGTTGATTAACTAGTTAAATGACTTTTATTATTTGTTAAATGGAAATAATGAGACAATTAATATTTTAAAATATGAATAATAAAAATTGGTTATGGAAAGTAAAAACTTAAAAGGCTGTTGGTAATGTTTCCTAGAACTGAAAGGTTGTTGGACACTTGGAACATTTACCTACTTCTCTGAGGATAATGACTAATCCCAGTGAGAAGTAGGGGTTTTTTTCATGGTCTAAGGAAGGAATGAGGATTTCCTAAGCTGGTAGAGATGAATGAAAACACACTCAGTGATTACTAAAAAAATTTCTGTTACTGATTGGACTTGGACTCCTGAGGTCACAGAAGAATAAACTACTGTCAACTTGTACCTCCTCAGGTGGAGCACAGGGGCAAGCAGAGGATGTAATAGCCTCGCTTGAAGGTTGGGAGGACCAAAAATATTAACTTTAAAATTTCAGATAAGTTTATAAGCAATTTCTGTTTTGGAGGTATTTTCTCATACTACAATTAAACTAAGGATTTTATGCTGGGTTATATAGTAATGAATAATGTTCTGCACTATAATTGTTTATTTAACTAAGGGTTCAAATATTACTATTAAAGTTACTCTTAAGTGAGTTATTATTCTATAGATATTTCTTTAGTGCAATAGCTATGAAAGAGTTACTATTTCTGAAAGTATACATCAGTTTCTGTGTGAAATAAAGGAAATGATTAAGGCAGAATAACAAATATGGGATGAGAAAATTAGATTGCATTTTATTTTAAGAAAATAATAGTAAAATAACAATATATGGTAGGGTTTTAAAAACAAATATTAAATGAACACATGTGTACAAACTATAAGGAAATTCATTTACGACCCATATTTTCTTTTTTTTATAAATGAGCAGGTTGTCAGACGAGGGTTTGGGTACAAACCCAATCCCAAGTCTAGTCACCTCTCAGGAAATTATTTATTCACGGACATAGACAAAAGGTGGTCTGGACATCGATAAGGGAATTGTTATCTCGTAAATAATTTGAACAGAAGAATAATTACTACAAAGGATCAGACAAATAACTCAGAGTGAGGATTTATACACAGAAATATAGTGTGAATAAATGTGTATAATACCATTACACATAAATAATCATTTCGTTTTTAATTAAAACAAGAAAATAAAGAAAGTAGTTTGAACACAGATTCCATGTTGCTATCCATCTTAATACTAAAACAGAACTTGAGAAATCGACTAATTATGCCATCCATTCACTGATAAACATATCAAATGTGATAAGCAAGTAAAGAAGGTATGAGTTAAACATATATGAAATCTTTAAATACATAGTAGTAATAGAATATCTCAAATCAATTCATTATAGTCAAAATTGTACTTTGAGAAGATAATACATAGGAAAGGAGCTAAATGAATTTAATTTTAGCATTGCAGTATAAGCTCAAATAAAAACATTTCCTCGTATAATTGAGGTCTAGCACTACTATGCTTTGCTTGGGGAAATTATTTGGTAAAACCTCTTACAGTAGAAATTTCAAAACCCTTGAGAAATGATGAGGGATGGGATAAGCCTCCCAGGCCTGAAAATAATGCTACCACCTCATGTGCAAAAAACCCATGATGAATTTCTTTGGGAAGAGCGAGTTAAATACCTGAAAAGGGCTGAAGTCCATTAGTGGAGCTGGCAATGTAACTGTGAAGAATTTGGAGATCATAACCCAAATGGTAAAAGAGGATACCTGGAAGGTAGCCATTAGAAAGAGTTAATTTACAAATACATAAATCTCCAAAGTATTCATAAATATAAGCCATGCAAATAATAGGTGAAAAATTGTGGATAAGCATGACAAGAACTTAAGGCCTTTACCTGCCAAGTAGATGAGTGTTGAATGCATCCTTCCGCGAGTTATCTGGAGTAAATTCTGAGGTGGGATAATTCTTAAATATTTATAAAAATAATCAAACATGAAAATGTTCAGAGATGAAATTTTACCCACGAGAGTAGGCTACAAGAAAGACAGAGTCATACCTGAGATGTCTATAGTCCAGGTTTTCTAAATTGTTTCAGTAAATGCGACTGTTTTTCCTGAATCGACCCTCTCATTTGGAACAGTGGCAGAACCAATTTATGCTTAAGAAATTTCATATAAGAGTTTTAGATTCAATCATAATGGAGGGAGACGAGAGCTTAGTGACAGGTTGTGCAACCCTGCATTGGCAAAGTGATAGAGCAAAGTTGAGGTAGAAATGAAACAATTAGGGTAAGGCAACGGTGACAATCCCAAGGCCTTCTTGCCTTCCTACACATCGCCGATCTATGATTGCATTGGACGACGAATGGTGAGGCTTTAGGCCTCGAGACCTGCAAACTCAACAGAGCAACCAAACAGTTGTTACAATGAATCAATACCTAGCACAATGTCATTAACTTCAAAAGGACGTGTGAGCTAAGCCTTAAATGTTTCAGGGATAAATATCTCATCGCCACATGGAAATTGGTTTACATTATAGTTAACCAGTGAACCATAAAGCCTCTAATGCTGACGATGTTCAATGAAGGGACTTGACTTATGACCATGCTATAAACGTGAAATACCTTATGTACAAAGGTATGAGTATTTATAATTCGAAATGAGTTTAGAATTCCTTATATTATGGAAACAAATATTAGTTTATTGATATATATATCATAATTTCTTTGTGGTATAATACAAAGAGCCTTTTTGTTTACAAGTGTCATTATTAGAGTAGAATTTTTTTTTTATATATATTTTTATGTTGGTTGTGACAAGTGGTATCAGAGTAGTGTTCATGCACTGGGACCCTAAGGGTCAACTAACATTGAAAGCTATGGTGTGCACTGAAACACAGAGTTTAGAAACATAATGAGAAGCGGAAAAATGCAGCAACCACCCCAAGACACTGGGGAACCCCAAGCTCAACCAGTGGTGAACCCAAAAATGTGGGTTCAGTTAAATTTCGATCAACACCAATAAACGAGTAGACTTATGGAAGAACAGCAGAAATAAACCAACTTACCATTGCACATGGTACAACAAATATAGGAGGAAATGGTGGATGTTAGAAGAGATAATGAGCAGCTAATGCAAGAATAGGAAAAGATATTAAAGAGCCTTTCAGACAAGAAAAACCAAGAAGTGGAACATCCTAGTGCAGATAGAGGAACACAAGAATGTGAGCAACAAAAAACAAGACAAAATAGCACCGACAGAGAGGAAAGAAGCCCATCCCAGCATAGCAAGAACAAAAATTACAATGAAGAAGAATCTGGAAATTTTTCGGATTAGCAAGAGGTTAAGAAGCAGAAAGTAGAGCTTCAAGGGGAGTTTCGGAAAATAAAACCACAAAAACTTGATGGTGAGGTCGAGGAAGTTGCAGAGGCATGGTTAATAAAAATGAATAAATATTTTCAGGTGTATGAATATAACAGCAACATGAAGGCCAAATTGGCCATATATCAGCTAAGAGAGAAAGCCACTCTGTGGTGGGAAGAAGTGAAGAATGTTCGCAGCATTGAGGAACAAGATCTTACTTGGGAATCGTTCTAGCAATAATTTAAAGACAAGTATTTGACAGAGCGATTCTATGCTGAAAAAGCTAAAGAATTTCATCACTTAAGATTGGGATAGATGATTACGGATGAATATATCACCAAGTTCACCTCTCTATTGCAATATGTTCCATATCTTCGAGAGGAAAAAGCTAAGGTGCAGAGATTCCTCAGCAGCCTTCCAACACATATGAAGGAGCGAATAGAATTTTTAAACCCCCAAACCATGGACGAAACCATTCGTAAAGCACAAATATGCTATCAGTAATCCAAGGCTAAAGGGGGGGTTCACAAAATTTGGCAGCCGAAGAAAGGACAAAAAATTAACTCAAATTTCAAAGGTGCCAAAAGCAATAACTTTAAGAATTCTTCACGTAATTATTTCTACAAGAAATTTGGTAGAAATCACTAAAGAAATAGATGGATAGCAGATGAAAAGCCTACAAAAGTATCCAACAAGCCTGAGCAAGGACAGGTCACCAAGCCACCTCTACAGTGTTGGGGGTGTGGTGAGGCACACTACTACAAAAACTATCCATAGCAAATAAGAAATGACACGGTTACAAACTTGCAGGAAGATTCTACAGTAGGCGATGTGGTGTGCAATGCGGTGTTGGAAGATCGGTAGGCAGATTATCAGCCGACAATGATTGATTTGGAAGGTAAATTATTGTCTCAATCTATTTCTATTTTGGTAGATCCCGATGCAAAATTGAGTTATATTAGTCCCAAAATAGTGGAAATATGTAAATTAAAAGAACATAAATTCAAACACTCATGGTTGGCACAACTAACCACAAGAGGAAAATGAAAATTAACTACCAAAATTTCAAATTGTACTTTGGAAATTTTAGAACAACAGTTAAATGTTGACTTGAATATACTGCCAGTAGGGTCCTACGATGTTTTTCTGGGAATGGAATTGGTTGGAAAAGCATTGGACCTTAGTAGACTGCAAGGAAAAGATTATTTATTATAGAATGAAAGATGGAACATGTAAGGAGATTCAAGGAGTTAGTAAGCCCATACAGTTACGTCCAATTAAAACATCTCATATGAGTAAATTTATGAGGAAGGGATGCCAAATATATGCTATTTAGGTGGAATATGCATATTCCAAATAAAAATCACCTATGATGGAAAACATACCTGTGGTGCAGAATTTTATGGATGTATTTCCAGAAAACATTCCTTGATTTCCACCAAGGCGAGATATTGATTTTACTATAGAGCTGATGCCAGGAGCATCGCCTGTATCAAGGGCTCCTTACAGAATGAGTGTTCCACAATTAACTGAATTGAAAATGCAGCTACAGGAATTGCTGGACAAAGGTTACATTCATCTAAGTGTGTCCCCTTGGGATCACCAGTGTTGTTTGTGAAGAAGAAGGATGGAACCATGCAAATGTGCATGGACTATAGACATCTTACAAGTCAACAGTCAAGAATAAGTATCCATTACCACGGACTGATGATCTATTTGATCAAGTGAACGGAGCCACAATGTTTTCAAAAATATATTTACGATCTAGATATCACCAGATCTGAATCAAGGATGAAGATATTTGAAAGACTACATTCTGTACCAGGTACGGGCGTTATGAATTTGTGGTGTTACCCTTCAGGTTAAAAAACGCACCAACAAACTTTATGAGGTTAATGCATGGAATATTTCATCCTTTCCTGGATAGTTTTGTACTCATATTTATATATGACATTTTAATCTATTCTAAAAACCAGGAAGAACATAAAGAGCATTTGAGAATTGTGTTGGAAATGTTAAGGTAACACCAACTGTACACTAAGTTTAGCAAATGCGATTTCTTTAAATAGAAATCTAATACCTGGGCCATGTCATTTCAACAGAAGGGATTGTTGTTGACCTAGAGAAGATTAAAAAAATTATGGAATGGCGAGTACCCCAGAATGTAGCAGATATTCAATCTTTTATGGGGTTAGCTGGGTACTATTGGAGGTTTATTGAGGGATTTTCCAAAATTTCTTTTCCCATTACCTTATTGCAGAGGAAAGGAAAAATATTCAAGTGGACTGTTGAGTGTCAAAATAGTTTCTAAAAGATGAAACAACTTTTGACCACTGCACCTATTTTGAGGGTAGCTGACCTTAACAAATAATTTGAAGTTTGTACCGACGCCAGCAAAGAGAGTGTTGGGGAAGTCCTATCTCAGGAGGTTAAAGTGGTGGCTTATGAGTCAAGGAATTTAAAAGAGCATGAAAAAAGGTATTCAGTCTATGATATGGAATTAACAGTAGTATTACATACTCTCCGAGTATGGAGACACTACTTACTAGGTAAAAATTTTGTGTTAAAAACAGATCATATCAGCTTGAATAGTTACTTCAAGAAAGCTGATTTAAACTCTAGACAGGAAAGATGGAATGTTTTTTTAAGTGATTTTGACATGGACATGCAACATGTAAAAGGTAAGGAGAATCAGGTTGCTAATGCTTTAAGTAGAAAGCTGCATTGTGTTTATGAGCTTTACTACAATCAGCTTGGAAGTAAATTTTTAGATCAAGTAAAAGAAGAAGCACAAAAAGATCCAGAATACCAATTCCTATGGTAGAAAATGGAAGAAACCAGAAAGCATGGAAGTACTTCTAAGTATGGAGTGAATTATGATGAGATGTTAACTTTTAGAGGTATGGTATATGTACCAAACTGTATAGACCTAAAGAAGCTGATAATGGATGAATATCATTGCAACAATTATGAAAGTCACCTGGGATACTAGAAAATGTTAACATCCATCAGAAAATTATATTTCTAGACTAATATGCGCAAAAATATTGTTGAGTATCTGACCAAATTTTTGGAGTGTCAACATGTTAAGGTAGAGAATCAACATCCCACAGGATTGTTGCAGCCCATACTGGTACCTGAATGGAAGTGAGAGGTCATATCCCTAGATTTCATTATAGGTTTACCGTGGACAAAAAAACAAAATGACTCCATCATGGTGGTGGTGGACAGATTTAGTAAATCTGCACATTTTATACCTATGCAGTCTACTTATAAGACTGTACAGATAGCTGACATATTCATGAGGGAAATATTCAGGCTGCATGGTATACCAAATATAGTTATCTCAGACAGGGATGTTAAGTATACTTCAACATTTTGAAAGACTCTTCTTACCAGTCTGGGGACTCAGATAAACTTCAACATAGCCTACCATCCTCAAACCAATGCTCAAACTGCGCATGTATGTGATGCAGCAGCCAACCAAGTGGGAGGAATATTTGCACCTTGTTGGATTTGCTTACAACAATGGTTATCAAGAGTCCCTGAAGATGAGCCCCTTCAAGGCGTTGTATGGAAGTTACTGCCACACTCCCATAAATTGGAGTAGCCATGAAAAAAACTAATGTTTGGACCCAAGATGCTTGTTGAAATGGAATCAGAAGTAAAGAAAATAAGAAAAAAATTGAAAGCTGTACAAGATTGGCAGAATATCTATGCATATAAAAAGAGGTTTTATTGAGAGTTCCAACTAGGGGACCACGTGTATGTGAGGATTAAACCCAAGAGGAGTACCTTGCTATGGACCTCTTGTGCAAAGTTGGCTCCCAGGTTCTGTGGACCCTTCCAAATTATGGAAAGGGTAGGACTTGTGGCTTATCGGTTGGCTTTACCGAATCACATTCAAGTACAAAATGTGTTCCATGTGTATCTGTTGAAGTGTTATGTGCATGATTCAAAGCATGCAATACATTGGCAAAATATACATGTAGGATAGAATTAAAAGATCCTAACCTGATATATGAATTACTTATGGGAATTTGACTTGACATTTTGCTGTTCGCAGGTAGAGCTGGACGACGAGTTTCTAGTCGAGTCGCAACACATACTTGACCGAAGAGAAATTATGCTCCGAAAGTGAGTCATCACCAAGGTTAAAGTGAAGTGGAAGCACTTCGACCTAGATGAGGCTACTTGGGAGTATGAAGGGTTTGTGCGTGAGGCCTACTTGGAGCTATTTGTTGAGCTAGAGTAAAACCCTGAGGACGATGTTACTTCCAGGGGGGAATTTGCGACAGTTGCTTTTACTGTTAACTAGTTGATTAACAAGTTAAATGACTTTTATTATTTTTTAAATTAAAAGACTGAGACAATTAATATTTTAAATTATGAGTAATAAAAATTGGTTATGGAAAGTAAAATGTTAAAAGGCTATTGGTAAATGTCTCCAAGAACTGAAAGGTGGTTGGACATTTGAAAAAATTATCTGCTTCTCTGAGGATAAGGATTGATCCCAGTGAGAAGTAGGGGTTTTGTTAATGTTCTAAGGAAGGAGTGAGGATTTCCTGAACTAGTAGGGACCAGTGGAAACACACTCAGTCATTCCTGAAGTTTTTTTGGTACTGAATGGACTTGGAGTACTGAGGTCACAATAGAATAAACTACTATAAACATGTACCTCTTCAGGTGGAGCACAGGGGCAAGTGGAGGACATAATAGCCTTGCTTGAAGGTTGGGAGGACGACAGCTATTAACTTTAAAATTTCAAATAAGCATATAAGAAATTTCTGTTTTGGAGGTATTTTCTCATATTATAATTAAACACAAGATTTCATGATGGGTTATATAGTAATGAATAATATTATGTACTTTAATTGTTTAGTTAACTAAGGGTTCATAGATTACTCTTAAAGTTACTCTTAAGTGAGTTATTATTCTGCAAATATTTCTTTAATGCAATAGTTGTGGAAGAGTGACTATTTCTGAAAGTATACATCAGTTTTTGTGTGAAATAAAGGAAATGATTAAGGCATAATAACAAATATAGAATGAGAGAATTAGATTGCATTTTATTTTAAGAAAATAACAGTAAAATAACAGTATATGATAGGGTTTAAAAACAAACAGTAAATGAACACATGTGTACAAACTGTTAGGAAATTCATTTACGACCCTTATTTTCATTTTAAAAAACCGAGCAGACTGTCAGATGAGAGTTCGGGTACAAACCCAATCCCAAGTCTAGTCACCTCTCGAGAAATTATTTATTCCCGGACAGAGCCGCAAGGTCATTCAGACACCCCTAAAGGAATGGTTATCTCATAAATAATTTGAACAGAAGAATAATCACTACAAAGAATCTGAAAAAGAACTCAGAGTGAGGATTTATACATAGAAAGACAATGCGAATAAATGTGTATGAGACCATTACGCCTAAATAACCATTTCGTGTTTAGGTAAAACAAGAAAAGAAAGAAAGTAGTTTGAACATAGATTCTATGTTTATACTCATCCTAATACTGAAACTGAACTTAAGAAATAGACCAATGATGCCATCCATTCACTAATAAACATATCGAATGTGATAAGAAAGTAAAAAAAGTATGATTTAAACATCTATGAAATATTTAAATACACAGTAGTAATAGAATGTCTCAAATCAATTCATTATAGTCAAAATTCTAGTCCGAGAAGATAATACATAGGAAAATAGCAAAATGAATTTAATGTCACCATTCCAGTATCGCTACTAAATGAGAACTGTTTTCATAAACTTATGAAAAATATCATATTTGAACTGATAAAATCCCTGAATCTATAAGCTCAGAGGAAAATATTTCCCCATATAACTAAAGTCTAGCACTACCGTTCTTTCCTTGGGGAAATTATTTGGTAAAACCTCTTATAGTAGAAATTTCAAAACCCTTGAGAAATGATGAGCGGTGGGATAAGCCTCCCAGGCCTGAAAATAATTCTACTTCCTCATGTGCGAAAAACCCAAGATGAATTTCTTTAAGCGAAGAGAGTTAAATACCTGAAAAGGGCTAGAGTCCATTAGTGGAACTGGCAGTGCAACTGTGAAGAATTTGGAGATCATAACCCAGATGGTAAAAGACGATACCTGCAGGGTAGCCATTAGAAAGAGTTAATTTACAAATACATAAATCTCCAAAGTATTCATAAACAGAAGCCATGCAAATAATAGCAGAAAATTTGTGGATAACCGCAACAAGAACTTAAGGCCTTTACTTGTGATGTAACTGAGTGCTGAATGCATCCTTCTGTGATTTATCTGGAGTAAATTCTGATGTAGGAAGATTCTTAAATATTTAATAAAATAATCAAACATGAAAATGTTCAGAGATGAAATTTTACCCACGAGAGAAGGCTACAAGAAAGACGGAGTCATACCTGAGATATCTGTAGTCTGGGCTTTCTAACTTGCTGCAGTAAAATCGACCTTTTTTCCTAAATTAACCCTCTCATTTGGAAGAGTGGCAGAACCAATTTACACTTAAGAAAGTTCATATGAGAGTTGCAGAGTCAATCATCATGGAGGGAGCCAAGAGCTCAACGACAGGTTGTGCAACCCTGTGTTGGCGGAGTGATTGAGCAAAGTCGAGGTAGAAACGAAACAATTAGGATAATGCAGTGGTGAAAATCAAAAGGCCTTCCTGCCTTCCTACACACTGTTGATCTTCGATGGCATCGGACGGTGGATGGTGAGGCTTTAGACCTCGAGACCCACAAACTCAACACGACAACCAAACAGCCATTGCAATGAATTAATACCTGGTACTATGTCATTAAATTCAAAAGGACATGCAAGCTAAGCCTTAAATGTTTCAGGGATAAATATCTCATCGCCGCATGGAAAGGGGTTTACATTATAGTTAATTAGTGAACCATAAAGCCTCTAATGCTGACAGTGTTTGATGAAGGGACTTGACTTAAAACCATGCTATAAACATGAAATACCTTATGTGCAAAGATATGAGTATGTATAATTCAAAATGAGTTTAGAAGTCCTTATATTATGGAAAAAAATGTTAGTTTCTTGATATATATATTATAATTTCTCAGTGGTATAATACAAAGACCCTTTTTGTTTACAGGTGTCATTATTAGAGTGGAAGTTAAATTTTTTTTTATATTGTTATGTTGTTATATTATTATGTTGGTTGAGACAACCTACTATGCTTTGATATTGAAAGAACACATAAATAAACTTGGTGCAACAAGTTGAAAATGTATCGTGTTCGGGTCTTCTAATGCCTCCAAATGATATATTCTATATGATGTAGTTAATAAGAAGTTTGTAGTATCTAGAGATATAATATTCATTGAATCTTTGAAGACTTACAATGTTGTTGAGCAGCAAATTGATCATTGGGATAGATTCACTCATGAAAATTCACTTTAAGAATTTGATAGTCAGATTCGACATCTTGAAGGGGGGATTCCTATACCTAATGAATCTATGGAATCGTCTTATGAAGCACTCTCTCCCCCACATGAAGAACCAACCACGGATGAAAATTTGAGTGATGTGACTGACAGAATTGGGAGACTAAACCTTGATTCAATCCTAACTTATTCAAATGAGAAGTGCGGGCCATCTCAGAAAGGTCCTTCAAAATAGTTGAAATATACATTGGAAAATGTTCATCCCGATGACGTTGGAAAGATAGGAACAAGAATTTCCACCAAGAAAAATGGAGGCGATGTAGATGATTCTGATTCACCTATTCATATATATGTTTCTTATAATTGTGAATTGAAATTCTCTACAAATATTGAACCAACTTTATTCAAACAAGCCACTTCTCATGATGAATGGAATGAAGTGATGCAAAAGGAGTATGATGCCTTGATAAAGAATAACAGTTGAAAGCTGGTTGATCCTCGATTGGGAACCAAACCAATTGACTGCAAGTGGGTCTACAAGGAGAAGTACAGATATGATGGCTTACACAAGAAGCACAAATCCAGGCTTGTGGTAAACGGTTTTGCATTGAAGGAAGGGGTTGATTATGAGGAGAACTTACCCCCAAAAACAAAATGGGCTACCGTCCGGACACTCTTTACCTTAGAAACTCAGAATGGTTGGAAATTACATCATATGGATGTAAAAAATTCTTTCCTGAATGAAGATCTAAAGGAGAATGTTTTTATGTCCCATCCAGATGGATTTGTTGTGAATGGAAAGAACACAAAGTATGCAAGCTTAAAAAATCCTTGTATGGCCTTAAGAAAGCACTGTGAGCCTGATATAAGAAGTTAAATGAGAAACTTATGAAACTTAACTTGAAACATTATGATCTTGATGATGAAACTTTGTTTGTTAAGAAATTTGGAGAAACAGTTTTATATCTTGTGGTGTATGTAGATGATCTTTTGATGACAGGGAACAATGAGAGTTGTATTGCATCCATAAAGAAGGAATTGAAGAAGGGTTTTGAAATGAATGATTCAAGGGCTACGTCCACTACTATATTTGTATTGAAGTGACTCAAAATCCTAAATTTATATTCCTTTCTTAGAAGAAGTACATTGGAGATCTATTGAACAATTTTGGCATGGGCGAGTTCAATCCTTTGACCAATCCAATGGAACAAAACATGAAGCTCAATTCCATTGAAGGGAAATAATTTGAGGATGCGACAAAGTATAGATACATTTTAGGAAGTCTCATATACCTAACTACTACCAGACCAAACATCTTATTTTATGCTGGAATCCTCTCTAGTTTTATGAAAAAACCTTGTGAAGGACATTGGTCTACTGCAAAAAGAGTTCTAAAGTAATTGAAAGGGACTCAAGACGTTGGACTCAAATATACATATGTTGGTGACTTCATATTTATTGGATACTATGATTTAGAATTTTATGGAGACTAATAAATTGGGATATTTACTTCAAGTTATACTATGAGTCTTGGATCAGGAGCTGTGTCCTGGATATCATGCAAACAATCAGTTCTAGCAGATTCCGATACTGAGGCATAATATGTGGCAACATTTGAAGCAACAAAGGAAATTGTGTGGCTCAGGAAAATCCTGGAATATTTGCAGATGAAACAAATGCATTCAACTCCACTCATGATCGTAAACACTTCTGCAATAAAGTTGGCCACGAGCCCAAAGTTCAATTATTGAGTGAAGCACATCAATCCAAAATAGCATCTAATTTGACATCATGTTGAGGCCAAAACAATTCATCTACATCATTGTTCCACAAATTAGAAGATTACAAACATGTTCACCAAAGCACTTGGAAGAGAAAAGTTTGAAAATTTCAGAATGATTCTTGGAATCACCAAGATCCCTTCATATTAAGGCGAGAGATGTTGAAACCTAATCCTAAGGGATTGGGAAAAATTTTACATTAATGTAAATAGAAAATAATTAAGTCAAAGAAACAATCAGAAATGAATCCCAAGAGTGTCACCTTGATGTAAATATTCATATGCATCCTTAATGAATTCAATCTGTATGTTTAGTGGAGTTACCTCATGGCCTGATAGTACTAATCTCCCATCTATGGTTGAGATGGGGTTGCATCACATAAAATGGTAGAAAAATACTCTTGCTCCATTACCCTAACCCTAAGGCTACATTTTTTCTCATTTGTAACTTTTGGTTTCTTCTCGTACTAATCTCCCATCTATGGTTGAGATGGGGTTGCATCACATAAAATGGTAGAAAAATACTCTTGCTCCGTTACCCTAACCCTAAGGCTACATTTTTTCTTATTTGTAACTTTTGGTTTCTTCTCTGTGAAGTCGAAATTTTGCATGTCCACAGAAGGAAAATGGAGGTGTTAGTAGGTGGGTATGCCTCTAGGTCACCATGGTCATCTCTGACATGGCTTCTCCCTTCCTAAAATCATGGGTAAGAGGATATTTGTTCCAACGATGTCCTTAGTAAGTTAATTTTTATTGAATAAGATATGCACTAATATTATTTTCTTCCTATCTTCATAGTTTTCAACCAAAAATGCTAACACTATGAGTTCAAGCCCCAGTTGAGACCTATCTGGAAAATATACCCTTTTATCCATACATGTATATACCCTTCTCCTTGTTACTACAACAAAATGATTCAACCTTAGTTTTATTAGATTTCTAGGAAATGAATTTGAGTGGTTCTTCTCTGTGTGTTTTGAGTTTTTGCCTATGGTTAATGCGTAGGAAAGAGGATCTCCATGGATAAACATTTAAATTTGGTCGCTTGTCGAGGTTACTAGTACGCACACCTATTTTGGGTTATTATGTTTTATATTGAGAAATTTTCTTGGTAAATCCTGCAAATGGTAAGCCATCTACCCAATTTATGATACTTCGTATCCTTCTCCACGAACTTCGGTCTTCAAGAAGACTTCTTGATCTTTCCAAGTATCCCACCTAATTTATTAGGTTTATATTTTCACTTCTAACTTATGATTTTTGTTGTGGTAGATAATTATAATACTTGCGGCTTCCGATTTATTTTCTTCACATTTAAGCGATAGAAAAAGTTGAGTCTCCCATATTTTAACTTAAATATTTTCATATCAAACTTAGTTTCTTGCGTAATTATCTTATTCTGCGGAGTTGTTCGATTATAAAATAAAAACATTGTATCACGTATTCTTCAGTTTATACCTCTATTTGTTATTGAACGCCCTTGGGTGTTCTAGTTTGTGCATAGAATTGAAATTTCATATGATCTGTGGTTATTTGAATGAATACTGATCCGTAGAATAGGGTATATACCTCTGAATACTTAATGATCTCATATACATGTTTCCCTTTAAGTAATTTGTCTATTAATTTATCTCCTCCCTACGAAATGTATTTCTAATTGTATCACTTTGTTTGCATGATTAATTTCTCCTTGGATTTTATACTTTAAATTTCTATGTAAGGAATTTCATCATGTCTACTAATTATGGTACCATTTAAATTTTGTCTAGAATTCATATTCCACAGTTAAGTTATAATTTTTGTATATATATATATATAGATATATATAGCTCTATGTGTATTTCGTATTTGGTTGGAAATTGGAAAATAATTTTTTATTAGTTTTCTTCCCTTTTTTTCTCACTGTAACTTTACCAAAAATGTGGTCAATAATTGGCACTATTTTTTCCCTTGTTCTTACGGTTATATGCATACACTCCTATAAAATTAATTTAACAACCTAAAAATTTCTGTCGAGGATTTAAATAGAAAAGACCCTTTTTTTTTTTAATTAGTATTTCGAACTCCGAGGATATGTTTTTTTTATGGGTCTACGCTTTGAATGAACCTACTATTTCTCTATTCACCTAATCCGAAATTGGAAATGGCTTCTTATCATTAATTAAGATTTTTATATTACTATAGCTAATCTCTTACTTTTATAAGTTTAGGAAATTCACCATCACCTAGACTGCATCACTCGATTTTAGTAGCATAATCCTATACTCTCTAATATCAGTCAATGCATCTGTTTCATATTCCTTAATTTCTTGTAATTTTCTGATCAATTTGGCTTTTATTGAAGTATTCAACACAGCATATAATTATATGATTGATTCATATACTAAAATAAGGATCAAACTATGATGTTAAATTTTCAATGCATAAGCATTCTCACAAATAAACCAACATGATACTCATACAGGTGCAGTAATTCCAATAATCAGTATTATAAATATATAACTATAGAATACCATCATTAGAAATTAAAGGCTTGAAAAAAAAATATAACACAAAAATACCTACATGAAGATACATTCAAATTTAATTAAATAAAAAAATATTCTAACCATATCAATTTCTGGAACTATAATTGAGAAAACACACTATCCTCCCAACCATGAACTAATCCACCATTTCCCCGAGAGCGCAGATACGCTTGCCAAGGAATCAACAACCTCTTGTTATTCCAACTAAGGTTTTATGCATCATTTCCCTACAATATTTTTTCCTTAGTGGTGTCTCACTTTTCAAGGTCTGCCAACCCACTAGCCTAGGCTTTAAAAAGAAGAATGTATTTCCTCCTTTTTCTTTAAATCCTTCCTATCTGTCACACAAGGCTTTATTCCATCCTTAATTTTTTTCTACAATTGAGTGATTTAATAGTTTCTCTTCCATCATACTAAATCTTATGGATCAACTTGTATGGATTTTTAGGAGTTAGTTAAGGGAAGATTTATTTAAACATATCCACCAATACTAGTTTCTAGATTTTGGAAAGAATCTCTTACTCTAGTGTTTTCTTTCCCAAGTAATGTTTCCAGACATTATCTTTATCAACAAATTTATTTATTACATCATCATAAATCCATCATGGATTTCTAGACATGACATCTAACAATAGTTAAATCTAAATAAAACAGAAAAAATATTTACATAAAGATAAAGGGGTTTTGCATCTTCCCCCTCTTTTTAAATTACCATTGTCCTCAATGTTTATTGTTCATTTTCTTCAATGCTAAACAATGCTGGGTATGATTCTTTCACTTTATCCTCTCATTCACAATTAGCCTCATAAACTATAAATTTACTCCACTACACCTTAACCCAAGAAACGGTTTGATTCTGAAGCGAGATCTCTTACTGATTTATGATGTGAAGTGGATCTAACAGGAAATATCTTTCGGGTTCCACCTACATCAAATTAAAATAAATTATATAAGAATTATCATGGAAATATTTCTTTAATAAATATATGTGAAAAACATTGTGAACTTTAACATGTCTGGGAAAAGCCAGTGGATATGCTAATGGACCAAATCTGTCCAAGATTTCAAAAGGACTATGAAATCATGGTGCTAATTTTACACACATCACGAATCTTAAAATAAATTTTATTTATTTTAATTTTAAATAAACATGTTCTCCAATATTAATTTGTTTATGGATTATTTTCTAGTCCACATAACTTTTCTGCTTGTCTTCTTCAATTTTGATATTCAACCTAACCTCCCAAAATTTGATTGGTTATGTCTGCCTATCCATTTGTTTGAGGGTGATATGAGGTACTAAAATTTATTTGAGTTCCCATGCCTCAAAAAAAGCTTTCCAAAATTTGGAGTTAACTTTTAGCATCCATGTCTGACACTACTGTCTTTGGTATTCCATGTAGTCTAAAGATTTCCTTCATGAAGATATTGATAATATTTTTTGTTCTATAGGTGGAATGTACTAGTATACAATGTGATTCTTTACTCAAGGTGTTCACCACTACCATGATGGAATCATGTTCTCGTTTATTATTTGTTAATCATGTAATAAAATCCAATGACATCACTTCCCATTTCCATTTGGGAATGTAAAGTGGGTTAAACAATCTATTACGATGTTGGTGTCACATCATTACTTGTTGAAATTCTAGATATTTTACTAAGTATTCCACCACCTCCTTCTTCATGCCTGTCCAAAATAATTATTTTCTTAATGTTGTTATCATATTTTGTAATCATGGGTGGCCTGCATAAAGTTTCATGTGATATTAATCTAGTATCATTTTTTTTAAAGAAGACACGTTGGGAATATAAAATCTATGTCGGTAGGTTAGTAATTTTTCAAAATTTTCAGCATATCTTGGAACTTTCATTTTCTGTAATTTCTATTGAATTTCTAGAAATTTATGCTCTTGTTGTATTTAATTTTTTATATGTTCCACAAAATCTGTACTAATATTGTGAAAAACTACTCCGATTAAATAATCTGCATGCCTACTTAAGGCTACTTCTATTTTGTTATCTTTTCTTTTTGTGTGTTTCATATCCAATTTGAACTCATTGAGGAAAGCTCACCACTCTGCCTGTCAAGAATTTAGATCTGGTTGGCTGAAAACATATTTCAAGTTGATATGATCTATCACAAAAGTAATGTTTTTTCCCTAACAGATAGTGTCTCCACGTATATAGAGCATGTATCATTGCAACCATCTAAAAATCATACACGACATAATTCTTTTGACGTTTTTTCTATTTTTTAGACTCAAAGGTTACTACTACATTTTACTGCATCAAAACTCCCCCAAGGCCTTCCAAACAAGATTTGGTGCAAACAATGAATTCCTTACTTGGGTATAAAATTTTAAAAATATGGGCTAATACCAATAATTATTTCAATTTGTCAAAACTTTCCTGGCATTTGACTTTCCATTCAAATTTTGTTCCTTCCTTCTATAAGGAAGTAATGGGGTAAGCCAGTTTTGAGAATCCTTCTATAAATATTTGATAATATCATCTAATTCCCATAAATTAGTGGATGAATAACACATCCTTAAGTATCTGCCAATTTATAATAGCCCTAACCTTCTCAGGATCAACATACAATCCCTCCTCGAAAATTACGTGACCCAAATATTGTACTTTATCTTTGTAAAACTCACATTTCCTGAGCTTTTCATATAGAGGATGTTATCTTGAAGTTTGTAACACCAATTTCAAATTTTCTTTGTGCTCTTCTTCATTTTTTGAATACACTAAAGTGTCATATATGAATACTAGCACAAATATATCAAGGTACTTGTGGATTAAACTATACATTCAACACATAAAGGTTGTTGGTGCATTAATGAGACCAAAAGGTAACACTATGAAGTCGTAGTGTCAATATCTGGTTCTAAAAGTTTTCTTATGAATACCTTCATCTTTTATTCATAGCTTGTGATAACCCGTCCTTAAATCAATCTTTAAAATTATGGTTTCTCCACTCACTTTATCAATTAGATCATTAATGTGAACCAACGGGTAATCATTTTTTATGGTAAAGTGTCATATATGAATACTAGCACAAATATATCAAGGTACTTGTGGATTAAACTATACATTCAACACATAAAGGTTGTTGGTGCATTAGTGAGACCAAAAGCTAACACTACGAATTCGTAGTGTCAATATCTGGTTCTAAAAGTTTTCTTATGAATACCTTCATCTTTTATTCACAGCTTGTGATAACCCGTCCTTAAATAAATATTTAGAGTTATGGTTTCTCCAATCACTTTATTGATCAAATCATTAATGTGAACCAACGGGTAATCATTTTTGATGGTTTGCTTATTCAATTGATGAAAATTAATGCATATTCTAAATGTACCATCTTTTCTCTTGAAAACTAGAACAAGGGACCCCCATGCTGAGATGATGGGTCTGATGTAACCATTGTTTAACAATTCTTGTAACTGCATATTTAGTTCTAACAACTCTGGTATACTCATTTGGTAAGGGTCCCTAGATACTGGGGTGGAACATGGTACTAAATCTATGGAGAAATATATGTCTCTACGGGGAGGTAAACCTCGAATTTCTTCTAGAAAAACATCTTGAAATTCACTAATGATTGGCAATATATCTATAATTCCTTTTTCTGTTTGTTATTGATTTGTCTACACCTACACCATATATAATTGGAATCCTTTTCTTGCATTCCTTTTCAGCTATAAAGATAAAATTTGTTAGCCTCATATTCGTTTTGATTTAGCTTTAATTAGATAAATTTTCCCATCTTGTGTTATGAAACCAGCTCCAAAAATAGAATAAAAGAGATATCAATGCCTTAGAAATAAGCCACTTCAAGGGGGAAACATCCTTTACATTACACAAATGAACAATTCTTGGATGATACAAATGAAAAAACCTCCATTCTATATATAGGAGTCCATGGGGTCACAATATAATCCTAGTCGACCTAACAATAATAATGTAAGGGCAAAATAATAACAATATGGGGGTTATAGGGGTACAAAAAAACAATAAGGAGGGCTACACTAACATAATAAGGGACTAAACTAGTAATATAGGGACCTAAAATGCCCCTCTCCTTCAAACAAGTATTGTCCTCAACGCTAGATTATTTCTTGATGGTTTTGTATAAAATTCTAATCCTCCCATGTAGTATCCTCTACAGGAAATTTTTTCCACTTGATGAGATACTCTGAAATTGATTGTAGCTGTTGAGTTCTTGTTTCTGTGACTGCTTTAGAACTTCTTTGATGTGAAGTTGATCTTCCTATTCTTTCATCTGATTCTGCACCAAAGTTAGGTTATCCTTCCAGAGTTGGAGAACTTATTGTTGATGCTCGATGTGATCTTCCACTACTTCATTATCCATATTATATTTCATTTGATCATTCAAACCACCCAACTTAGCCTTCATTTTTTCTTTTAAACCATCTATTCCATCTTTTATTCCTCTTTTTAAGATCAAAATTTGTTACACTTGGTACCGTAATTTTGATATCTCATACTGGAATTCCTCCTCTTCATGCATCATATTATAGCTTTATGAGGGCTTAATGGCTATGGAACTATTTTTTGGACTAATTATAGAATCCAATACCGGTACAAATTCTTCAGTATGCCCTTAGAATCACTTCAAACTACTTTTTCGAACAAACATTATGCAATTAAAAAAAAAAATACACCCCTTTTTCTTGCATTTGAGGAGCTCGATATTGAAACTAAATTATCTCTGTTATTTCAGATCTTCAATACCTGAAATTCGGTGTTGTAATAGCCTATAAATATTATTTCGAATGCTACAGCTCTGACCTGAATTGGAATTTTCAAGATGAAGTTATGCCCAGTCTCCGTCAATGACATAATTATGGGCTGGTTCAGTAGATTGAACTTGTACGGTGTGCCACGTGTCATTGTTTCCTAGGCTTCAGCTCTCAAATTGATACAAAAAACACTACAATCCATTTATTTGTGGCCACTTTTTACAAAATTCCAATCTGATGATCAGAGAAAAGTTATGATGATTTTCCCATAGTCATCTATTTGAGATGAAATTGGGGAGACTAAAAAAAATGTAACTTCCATAGATAATATCTCTGAAAATATTTCGAACCAATATATGAAACATTTACACAACGTTCCTTAGGATTTTGGCTTCACTCTGTAAAACTTTTAGCTTGAAGCCTAGGATCTTGCCCTCCTAGACTTAGAGAGGGATCTCTCTATTTGATTTAGATTTGTTTAAGTTTGCTGATGTTAGGCTAGATAATTTGATTGCGAAGATCACTTATTTGATTGTTCTTGGTTGGATAAAGGGGTATTTTCTTAAGAAAATCCCATTGGGCTATGGACTCAAAATAGGCTTGGTGTACACATCAAATCCCAAGGCTAAATGCAAGGAAATATAGCGATGAATATTGGTTCCTATAGTTGTTTAGTTATGGGGTGGAGAAAGTGCTTTCACTAATGACTTAAGAGGAATTAAAAATTCTTAAATCAAGCCTTAGAAGAAAAAATTGAAACTGTAAAGACGATCAGAATTAAGGTACCGTGAAACAACAAATATTAGTCTAACCTTCCTTCTTTACAAATATAATTATAAATGAACACATGAAGGATTACAGTGAGAAAAAAATTAAACACGAATGAAGGGAAAACATCACCAAGACACATAACACGAGAATATTAAAGAATGATCTCTTTTTTGATGCTCCATCTTGAAAGAGTAATAATACTTGCAACGAAAAGTGTTTACAAGACTAGGATCCAACCCTTGTTGTAGATTGAAAACTAGTATTTAAACTGTTTAAATCAGCTTGCCATTATCGGAAGGGAAACTGGTTCATTTACTCTAAGATTAACTGAAAATGGGTATACGCATCTCATGGATGGATGCATGTGACTACTTTTAAATAGATGTCTGAAGTAGAAGTGGAAGTGTTTCTCTATTGGAATGGACCTATGGTAGGTACCCGATGTCCTTGTGGAGCCATTATCTGACTCGGTGGTGGTTTGCTATATTGGCAGATCTGATACACTAGTTGTACTGTTACTGACAATTGACTGAGCTGCCAAATTTTTCACTGAACTAAGTTGTCATCCTTCTTGGAGCCTGCATAGATTTTCCCAACATTTTGGAGTCAGCATCTTGGTCCTATTCAGCTTCCTGTAGACTTCATTGTTCTCTTTGTACTTCACGAATGTTGGTTTCAGCTAAAAAATGTGTTGAACCTTTGGTTAAACTGAGAGGCGGGGTGAGTCAGTTTAATGCAATCATGGTCTTGTAAAACTTTCTTTTACACTTATTTACATATTCATTTCATGATCAACTTAATGTACAATGGAACAAAAATATTAATAAGTGAGCAGCAAGTATTAAGCAGATTAAATACAGAATATCAGCATATAATCATCATGCACATAAACAACAGATATAAGTGGAAACCCATAAGGGAGAAAACCACATCTTATTATTGTTGTGATGCAAAGGCAAGCTCCAAATCTCCCTCACCACTGATTTTCTATAGGCTCCAATCTATAGGAGGCTACTACCTCAATTCTGCAAGCTACAACTTGCAATGAAGCTCCAACTCCCATCTATTTTCTGTAGGCTACAACCTACAGCAAGCTCCTACCTTAGCCAGCTACAACTGGACATCTATCAAGCTAAAAATTGATATGGAAGCACCAAATTCCTCATTGTACAATAAAATCATATGTTGATTTACCTCGATATCAGCTCTGTTTTCCTCCTTCTTTACTGTTGTTCTTCTAGCCTTCAAATTTGCTTTATATCATCTCTAGATCTTCACAACTCCTCTCTCTCCTCCTTCTTCTTCTTACAGTCTCTCACCTCTTTCTCCATTCTCTCACCCCTTATGCATATGTTGGTGACATTATTTATAGAGATCACCTCATAACTGTTTACATTCCACAGGGAATTCGAAATGAACATGTATGACTCTTTGCCTTCCCCCTTCTCATTTTCTTGTCCAGCACATTCAAAATAATATAACAGAATGTATAAATTTGTGTATTACAATGGAGTTTTTCTTTTCCTACGGAGACTTTCCTTTGCATCACATACAATAAAAATAATTAATTCATTTACATTTGCAGTTACAAAAAATATATTTCACCCAACCCTTTCATCTCTTTGCTCATTTTGCATTTGTCTTTTCGGATGCTATCATACTCGTTTTTCTCTTTCTTTAGTTATATTCCACTTTTGTTGTATAACTGCCCTGTTTCTTCCATTTCCTGTGTCTTTAGTGCTATTTTCACCCTTTTCATCTACCTGTGCTGCCACACCACTGTCTTGCATGAGTTCCTGTTATCCATTCATTCCATTCCTTTGTGACCTGCAGTGTATGGCCCACATACTATTTCCTTTATTCCTGCGACAGATTACAGCTCTGGTATTTAGTCATCATACATACGTTTAAAATAATCAACAGTGTAAACATTATACTATGGCGCATTTAACATATACGAAACAAGAGCTTACAAGGTTCCACACCACAGTGACCAATCACAGCGCATCGCATTTCTCTTGCTCGCAAGTTTAAATTTTTTCAATAGACATATCTCCTTTTTCCTGCAATATGCGATCGCATCGCATCACATGCAACTTACCGTGCAGACTCTTAAGTACAAACATTAAACTTTGCGATGTGTGGGCTCGTGATTTTTCATCCGCCATTGATCTGCCCCAGATGTAACGATCCTTATCTGATCGCACTTCGCACTTCGGCGTTCCAACGTGTTTGTGCGATTTTTCTCCTGCCTCGATTGCGATATACGATGGTAATATCGCATCGCTAGCTCGCAGTACGAGATGAACTTTGCATCGCTGATGTACGATATTGCATTGTGCTGCCACATGTCCCTTTCCATCGCCACATTGCATCACAACTTTGCATCGCCACTTCACGGTATGTGATGAACTTCGCATCGCCGATGTGCGATATTGTGTTGTGCCACCATGTGTCCCTTCGCATATCCACATCGCATCACAATATCGCATTGCATTGCTCTTGCTTCTGATTTATGATCTGATTTCCGTCAATGCGATCATCACCATTGATCTGTCCAGATATATGGTTCTCGTTGTTGCTGGCATTTCCAATTAATACTCAAATGCTAGCATAATATCATCTCTGCTTATGATTCTCAACTCTATGGTTTAAACCCCAAATAAACCATATAAATCTTTACGGGCCCACAACTTTATTTCAATGTACCTTTTACACTGTCGCTCTAATCGCTCATATATCCAATGACTATCGCATAACAAAGATACATGACCTTTAATTTTTCAATCTCATGCGAAATAGTTGGTTTTGTGTTGCTATGAGTCAAATCCTTAACACTATCGCGTTCATTTCAAATTTTACCACTTACCACTCTATAGCTGCGCGAAAACCCATTTTCTAGTTTTTGAAACCATCTTCACTATTCCATCTCTCCTATTTATTCATGTTTCCATACTCTGTTGACCAAGATTTCTCTCACTTATCCTTTCCAAACTTCTAGTTCTGTTATAACTCCACATACATACAATTCATCTACTGTGCCATTCTGCTTCCTCTAGTCCACTGTGCCATGAATTACAGGTTCTTCTTTTGACAACTTCATTCAAGTTCACCACTTACCTTGCGATGAATCTTATCCATTATTTTCTTTCCTTTGTTGTTGCAATCTAATCATGACCGTCCATTCACCTCACCTGGAATGCATCTGCCTTATTCTATTTTCTGTTTGTTTACACTGTCCAACTCTGTGACACGGATCCCTCCACGCTACTCCTCCTGAGCTTGTTCTTTATTCTAAGTGCACTGATCTCTCCTGAGCTTGTTTTGCTACCTTTTCTCCTTTTCTTCCTTAACTGCTTCTCTACTACCTCTGCTTCTTTCTTCTGCCTCTCTACATTCACT